>VZTI01000193.1:0-23853 GCA_013397865.1 Struthidea cinerea | reverse complement strand
AAAGGCACAAACCCCCAAACAAACAAACAGCACTGAAAGAAGATAAATAATGATGGACTAGAGAAGTCTCTATAAATAATAAAAAACATCTTGCAAGAATAACTTCATAAACAGTTTGAAGGATGAAAATGTAATTCTTATATGGAAAATGCATCTTCTCAAACCAGAGTGATTTTATTCTTTGCCAAAATAACAATTTTAATGAAGAAAGGCAAAGGGATGTATTTGGATGTTGTAAGCTATTTGATAATAAACACACTGACTAAAAGCTACAAATATAATAAAACCTATAAAGCAAATGTTCAGTAAAATCTACCTGATAGATTGGTTTTGAGTTATACCTACAATGTAATTGTATAAAGTATAGCTACGGTACACATAAATAGTGAGTGTTCTGCTATCAACATAGCATGAAAGCAAAATAAAGAAAGAAATTTATCCTGAGGGTGAAATGATGAGACTGACCCATTCAGATGCACAAATTTTTAAATAGTCTGTCATGGTTTAGGAATGGAAGTCCCAAATATAGTTGTTCCAACAAGACTCCAAACCTACTGCAAAAAATTAAGGTTATGGAAAGCTGGATAGATAATGGAAGAGAAATGCAAAATAGTTTTGAGAACTATGAAACCACTACAATATAAACATGATACTTTCTCTCCCTTCACACGTTAACAAGGAGTTATCCTTTCCAGACCACTCCTCTTTCATCTACAGCAGCAAAGATTTGATCAAACATGCTTTTTACTAAGCTGAAATTCCTCCTTAGACAAACTCCTTTCCATGCAACTTTATACTGATATTTACTTGAGTACATGCCTTGCTACTACAGAAAAACACTTTTGAACAGGTCATTGGAAAGATGCACTTTTAGAGAAGAATGTGTAAGAGGTTAGTGTGGATATGTAGAATTGTTGTATAAGTAACTTCCAGTGATTTTTGGGACTGCTGTTATAAAATAGAAAGAACTGTATGCAAGGAGAAAAGGCAGTGTTTGAGATTAGGATAACGTTAAAAAATGTGTTCGATGAATTCTATGCTCAGGGAACCTTATTTTAATCTTTGACAATGCCAGTACTTTTAGCACTAAATATAGCATAATTCAGATGGAAGTTTCTAGCCTCTTTCTAAATTGAAACACAGTAGGGCTCATAAGGAATGCTCACTTGAAAACAAATAAGAAGAAAGAGCAATTTATCAAATGTTTTTATGTAACATCCTCACATCTCTAATTACTTTAAGGTTCAGGAAGACTGATATATGTGACTTATTTGTTTTAGAGAAACAGAAATCAAATATTATTTTGCTTTTCCAATAGAATGTATGAAATAGAAAGCAGCATTGTAAGATGCCGTACAATGTTTTTATAACTCACTGGTTTCAAATAATATGAAATAAAAAAACAGAGCACTCATCTTCTCCCCAGCTTGGAATTTTTCAGAACCAGAACTAATACTTAGGTTCTACAAGACTGGACTCAGAAACATAATTTCAGTTCAGGTGGCAAGCAGCTTTTCCAATGTTGTTCTGTGTCGCTGTGACGTACCGAGAGTGGCGAGAAGAATGACATTAGAGAGAATGAGTCCAGGAGAAAATTCTCTTTTATTAATAATTCAATCAGTTCTTTTATAACTTGGTTTGCAATAGAGGAATGACACAATTGGTTCACAGCTCAGCCACCCACCTAAGTGATTGGCCGAACGGTATAACACACCTGTGGATGCTGAAAAGCTTTGGTAGAGAAATCTTTCAGCTTTCTGCAGCGTTCTGTGAGAACTGTGCAGTTCTCACAGAAGCTATGAAAAACACCGCCATGGGTTTTGTAAACTAACTCATTATCTCGCACCTGGGTTTGTTATGCAAGATTGTTATGGTTCTAGCTTTCTAATATTTTGAAATAAGTGTCTTAGAGCTTGACCAATCCCCTCAAGGGGTGGATGGCCGAGCACCCAATTGTCTTCTGCCATTCAACACACTCTTTGAGAACTCTGTTATAAAAGAGGAATTAATTAATTAATTAAGGTCAGAACTGCATTCCTTCTGAACTTGTTGTGCCATTCCTCCTTGTCACTGCCGCTCACAGCGACATCACACTTACTTCAAAACATGTTTTCTCACTGAACCAAAACATCTCCACAACTACGTGCAGCTGTGAAATAGTTTACAAAATAACAAACTGTTTCTTGGCTGGTCTGCATGAGAAAGCAATGTTCTCACAGAATGTTGAGAAAAAGCTGAAGAATTTCTCTAACTTTTTAGCATCCATAGTTCTGAATATGTCATCTGCCGCTAATGTCTCATCAACACAAACTCCATTTGTCCCTAAAACCCTTCTCTGTATTTCTGCGCTTAGATTCTTACCTATGTCTGAAAATTACTACTGCCAAATGCAGGTCAAAGTTATGCACCCTTTGGGAGAGATAGGCAGTGTGGCCAGGCAGGGAATTCTGTCCCTCTACTTTGCACTGGCGAGATCCCACCTGGGGTACTGGAAAGCATCCCTGACCATGATGGGAGGGCTGGAACTAGATGATCTTTATCATCCCTTTCAACTCAGGCCATTCTATATGCTCCTGAGGAAAAACCCTATAAATAGCAAAACCTGGGGGGAAAAAAAAAAAATAGAAATAATAATTAGTGATGACAAAAGGAGGTTAATTTTTGCACAAGGCTTAAATGAGTCTGCTCTAAAAAGTACTCCAAAAAATGGCAGGTAAATGTAAAGCTGATTACATTTTAGGGAGAAGTGAAACTACAATGTGATGATAACACAGTATTAAGGTGGTTATATTTCTACTGATGTATTTTCTTTTTTGTGCATTCTGTGGTTTTATCTTTGCAAAAATAAAGCAAGAGTTGTAAGCTAAAAGAAATATATTCTTTATATTCATGGGTCAGATGCACAGTGCTTGCTGCACCCTGATTTATACTATCAGAGGAGGCAATCCAGAATTTCCTCATTTGTCAGTGATTTCCTACGGGTTCAGCCATCTCCAAACATTTCTACTTGAAATCATAGAGTCACACTGTGACACATTCCGTGCCTTAATTAATGTCTCCCCTGATGGGGGAGAGTTTTAGCATCTTTGCCAGAAATTCAGGAGGCGAACGCGAACTTCAACAATCTCTGCTTTCAGATAGTTGTTTATTAAGTCTTATCAGAGAAACAGAGTCACTTGTGTGACCCAGGCATAGCACAGCGCAGAGAATGCAGAAGTCCACATTATCAAGATTAGACAGTCTTTTTAAAGGTAAATGATCCAATTAAAACGTAAAACGGAAGATATTTTCACTTTTCCACCAATGTTCAATAAAACACTTTGTCACGTACACAGGAACTGCGAACTTTTTATCCAATCACCTTAAACTACTTCTACTGCAAAATATGGAGTAATAGAAGGAGGAACAAGAAGCCTGGAGAACAACAACAATCCTCCATTTTGAAGTTTCTTACTTTTTTATCTATTTACTATATTAACAAACCNTCAAAGACAGTGTTGTCCAGGGGGGTAGAATCCTTCAAAACAGGCAGAGAGATATTCTCTGCATTCTGGATTCCAACAACACTGTATCTCTAGCATTCCTGCTCTGAACTACTGTTAACCAGCAGACTCATCTTAAAATTGTCTTTTAGGGCCATAGCCTGCCTCTATATTAGTTGCTTGATATATATATATATATATATATATATATATATATACACACATGTATATATATATATGAAGACTGCCAAATTATGAATGTTAAAATTAACAGTTTCTTGCTCTACTGGTCTTAGATACTGATGTATTTTATTAAAGGCAAAGGCTAGGTTTTTTTTATGATTTGCAAGTTAGTATGATTAAAGTTTTGCACATTTCCACTTCCTCATTTTAGAAAGAGTTTGGCATAAAAAGCAAATAAAATAAAAAAAAGTAAGTAAAACCAGTAGGTAGCAAATAGGCATAGGTTCTGAGAAGACTTTTTCTTTAAGATGCTCTGTATTTCTCTGCAATTAGTTTTTCCTCTCTCCATATTTCCCTATGGTGTCTCAACAGTCTGTACCCTGATACTGCCAATTTTTGCACATTCCATCTTATTTTGACATCAGCCAGTTGTATTTCATAACTGTTTTGTTTCTGTGTTGACACACATCATTCTACCACAATTAAATTACAAATGTCCTTTGTAGAAAAGAAAAAGCATAATTCCTTCACTTACTGAACACTAAAGAAAAAGGATGACTGTTTTTTTTTCCTGACAGCATCAGGACACACTGTCAGTGAAAGCTGCACTTTCCATTAAGGGAATTGAAATGCCATTAGTTTTGGCATGTGCTGATTTTCCTTTTTGTTTTGCTCACTCTCTAATTGTCAGCCTCAGACTTTTTAGTAAAATTTTCACAAGTCAGAGTCTGCCTATCTTTTGTCAGGAAAACAGACAGTCACACAAGGACTTTGGTGTTGTTTCAGTCCATGTTCAGATCCAGTTCCAGTCTGAACTGGATCACAGGGATGCCTTGTCTCACTCTCCCCGTAGGGCAATAAGGGCTGCAGCCACTGGCAAGCACACTGGGGGTGTTTACCTGTTTCTATTCTCTCTGTCAAGCATTTTGGTAGCAATTTGATCATGGTTATTGAGGAAGGGCAAAACCTGTCCATGAGCCTGGAAACTTTTCAGACTTCAGAAGTTCTAACATCAGCAGTCAGTAAGAAGCATCTTACTTCAGTAAGTCAGGCAGGGGCAGGATGTCATACTGTCAGCTGGGTGTGACTGTCCTATTTTTACTCTCTGTGCCCAAAGCTTATTTACATAAATGCAAAGTATGAGTTTGGAGATAGATTTTTAGTTTTAGTTTTTTTCCATCTCCCATTGTGTTGCTAAGTTTTATGAGTTTATTCACCTCTATCTCCCTTACTTATTCTTCAAATTACACTGCATTTGACTGATAGTAATTTGTAAGAGTTTCAATTAACCAAACAACTTTTTGCAATGTAATTCCCAACCATATTACTTATCTGTTTCCTGCTGATCTTCTAAGCCCTTATTTATGGATAAATCCCCAAAGGAGCTGCAGTCTCAGGCACACTGCTGTCTCTCTGGGACAAAGGCCAAAAAAAAAAAAAAAAGAAAAGCTATAAGGCATCTGCCCAGTGCTTTGGCATTGTGGCATATTCAGACATATTCTTAAAGGGAATTTTGACATGTGCTTGCTCTTTTTGAAGACTGATTTGGGCAACCATATCAAATATTGTGTGTTCCCAGGCAGTAGTAGCTTTCTCTCCTTCCCTAGATTCTTAAAAAGGATTGGTTCTGCTGCCAATGAGACAATGGAAAAAGACAAGAAAACTTAGACTAAAAGACTAAGAAATACTTGCTGAACATGACAGTCCACCAACTCCTGCTGGTATCTTACGGTGAAGGCCACCATGGGTATTGCAAGGAATGGAAGCTACAGGAATAGGGAAAAACCTGAACCCTGCATTGCAATGTGTTACTATGACACTGCCAAACCTCTTGATAATTTTTCTGCTCCCTCTGCTTAGCCAAGAGCTACCCTAGTACCCTTTAGGCAGAGGACCTCTGTCTGCTGGTAATAGAACTGCTCTGGGTAGAGTAGATACATTTCCTGGGCTATGTTGCAAAACATCCTCATTTTCATCACATTTTGCAGAACCCCATAGAGGTTTGTTATTGCTTATTCCCCAGATTTTTTGTCACTATTCATTTCTATTTATATATTTATTTATAACTTCTCTTTCTTGTTCATTTATCTAGGGATTTTACTGCTATTTTTATGCTCCCTGACCCATTCTTCTTAGCTGTTAATGAGAAAATCTTCTGGGTTTGTCTTCAGTATTAGAATTTTGTAGTTTAGCACTCTTTATCCAATAAAGAGATATTTTGACTTCAGCTGTGCTCTGCTCTGTCACCATTTTAAGTTTATTAATTAACCTGCCCTGGGACATAACAATGTGGCTGAGGAAGGAAAGAATGGCTCAGTACTATTCAGGTCCCAAGGCAGGTGCTGGCATGAGGGGCTTTAACTGTTTATTCACCGGTGAACCAATACATACATGGCTATTTGGGGAAAAAAGGGTTATCGACTGAATAAAAGAGAATGAAGTCTAGGTAGCTAACTAACAGGATATTTAGATTTGTAGGAGAGTAATAATCTACGCAGGATTGTTGGGAAAGGAGAGGACTGAGTGAAGTACATCTAGCTACCTTTTGGATTGCAAGGGAGGAAAAAAACCCACATTTTTTCCCAGTTTTTGACAGAAGAAACAAAGTATTTTCGGGGCTGAAAGAGCACCCTGACACACAAAGAAAGTAAAATCATGTTGTTGGGTGGGGTTTTTTTATTCTTGAAAGCTTTAGAAGAGGAATTAGAATACAGGAATTCAGGTTGAGTTTGTTGGAATGGTTGTGAGACAAGAAAGGAATGGCAAAGAAAGATTATTTTGTTTCGTTTTTTCTTTGAGTATGATACAAGGAGTCTGTGGATGAATGCAAGCACAGCTGGTAGGATCCATTTGGTCCAATGCTCTCCAGCAATATCCTCAGCATGACGATGGTGAAAAAAACTATGGGTCTACAGAGAGTATGAGAACTAGGAAAGCATGGCATGGAATATACAAAATTTTTTTAGTTTGGCTCTGTAACATCCTTACACAGACTGAAACAGACTGATTTGATCTCCATGTAATAGGCACTTAATAACCTTTAATTGATCTTCCATGTTTGTCAGCAGGTCATAGATCAGCAGAAGTCCCTGCGTGATCCTGGCAAGACAGTTTGTGTTCTCATGAGTAAATAAGTCATCCAGACCTGCAACAGATGCATGTGCTCCCCCAAAATCTGGTCTCAAGCAATAGCTGTATCATCACCTCCAGGACAGCCATTTCCCGGTGTATTTTTGCACAGTGCAACTGGCTTCCTTCTACAGAGCGATCTGTAACTTAACTCTTGACAAATCTGACTAGATTAAGTGGCCATATGCCATAGTCCACAAAGACTTAGGATGTCTCTTTGGATGGTAAATTCAATGTCATGGATGTGAGGTAGACAAGTATTGTGTGTTTGGACACAATCCTGAGCAACATGCTCTGTGGTACCCTGCTTGAGCAGGGAGGTTGGACCAGATGACCTCCAGGTGATTATTTCCAACCTTTCCCATTTTGTGATTTTGTGGTTTGGGGTACATGACAGAGGCCTAAGGAAGGCTTATGGCATAGCTATGCAGTTAAGTTATAATCTTGGATACACTAAACATCATGTATGCAGATTTTCTGTTCTAATAAGACCTTGTTTTGTACAACACAGGCACAAGAAATCTGTGCTGAAAGACGCCAGAGGTGGCATTTGCCTTGTTACAGGGAATTTGAGGTACAGTTACATGTTTTCATTATAGTTTCTGACTTGACCACAAGTAAGTGGATACCTTACACTCAAAAATGAGCCACTGGGACAACATTATTACTAAAATACAACAACCAAGACAAGACTTATGAAAGGTGGTTCAAAAAGTTGGGAGAATAAAAGTCAGGAGAAAGAAAAAGAACTAAGGAAAAGTAATCTAGAAAAATCTGCTAAAAATATTAAAACTTGGGTTCATATCATACAAGGGAAAATTACTCTATACATCTGTCCTCTATTTTGAATACTTTTGTTCATATACCTATTGCAGTTAAATTCATTATTATACAGTATATAACTAGAAAACAATAATAAAATCTGATAGAGGGGTGTTTTAAGCAAAACATAAGACGGGGAGTTTTAATCAAAACATTAAAGCCAGCAAATCTTGTAGCAGTATGTTATATAATTAATATATAATTGTAAGTTACAATGGGAAGAGGAAAGGAAATAAATAAATTCAAATATATTTTTAAAATGCTGTTTAGTTCATTGGAGACTAATTAGTCTGACTTTACTGGTTAGAAAACTGTCACAGAATCACACTTGTGACTTCCATGGCTCTCAGATGGCTAATATTACCATGGCAGTCAGTGCAGCTGGTTCCAGGGCAGTGCGTGAGGCAGACAAGGACTCACAGTCATGGTGCTGCTGCTTGAGAGGGAGCTGCTGGAACCCACAGCCATGTGTCTGTGACTCTCCATGGCAGAGTCACAAGCAAACCTCTTGAATCACTGATGTACAAATCCTATTCTCATTTGAGCTAGGACTGGAAGGCAGGGAATACCTGCCTCTAGAAGAAGTTGGAGTTACACGACGGAGAGAAGTAGGAAGGATGAGAAGTGAAAAACATGGGGTGAGCCCTTTTTTGATGTTTAGATGTTAGGTAAAATGCAGAGACTGCAAATCTTTGTAAGCCTTCAGAGAGCAGCATGATAAGCTGTGAAAGGACATTGGCTGGATGCTGGCAGGTGTTTAAAAATCAGGAAATACACGAAGTTTGGCAGCCTGTCTTCAAAAAACAGTGTGCTCCAAGCTAAGCCCCTTCAGTATTTCCAGAAGGAGCTTTCATCCTTCATGCTCCAGCGTTCCTTTAGTTGAGAGCTGGTGCTCCAAATCTCACTTCTCCTCAGTGTCACCATCCAATTAAAAGTACAAAATAGATTTTTCTGCTGGGCCCTAGTAATAACTAAATATCCTACCATGCTATTTAATTTATTGCACTGAGGAATTACTTCTTGTTTCTATGTACTGAAGAGGTTCACTGCATGTTGTGTTGTCATGATATTTCAAGATCAACATTTTCTAGAGTAGTTGTTATAAATGAAGACTTTTGTATTTGTGAATATCCAGGTTCAATTTTCATGTGAGGGTTTACAAATATTGAGTTGATTCTTTCAACAGCTGCATCACCATTACCTGTTTTTATTCCATTTTTACGCTACTGAAGAAGTTTTGCCTATATATAAAATGCTTTAGGAAAGGAGAATGGTTTTCAGTAACAGATTTCAGAGGCCTTGCACTTAGAGAGTAAGGACTGAACTGATATTTCAAAAGAGTTGTAATTGGACTAGATGACATAAGGCCTTCAACTCCGAATACTTAGACTTCAATGATGAAAAGAGCTGTTCTTGAGTACCCAAGAACATATAAAGGCCTTGATACTTGTATGAAAATCCAAATGGCATATTCTTGAATGTGTGATTCACCTTGGCTTAGGAGAATATGTTTCTGTTCAGCAGCTCTGAGAGTCTAGTTTGAAGAAGTTATAAACATTCAAGTTCTGATGTTGTGACACTAGAGAGAGAAAACAGTGTAACTTTCTTCATGTAACTTAATGTGGTTTATATGTGTGATTATGTCCATTTAGTTTTCACCATAGTAATCATTAGGCAACAGCTTCCTCAAGTGTGTTAACCAAAATGCTTTTCAGCCACCAAATAAACATTCTCCATATGGGGTATGCTTAAGTAGTAACTTGGGATGTGTCATTCCCGAAGCATTGCCCAGTACAGTGGTATGTCATTCCCGAAGCAAGCTCCAATATCATAAACAAATTTGCCCTGTCATCACAAGCAAAGTAACCTCCTTTCTCCATAATGCTTCAGAGATGCAATCCCATAGGAAAAGATGGATGGCAATTAGTATGTTAGATGACTGGATTGTCTCTGGGCTTAAGAATTATTGTTCTGATCATATTGCCGCAGTTAAAGAAAAAAATATCTGATTTTTTCTTTTTTTTTTCTATAGAATCAGGTATGGAAATTTCTTTAGCTTGCAGAAGAAAAGGAGAAAGTGATGTCTTCTCAGAAAGAATAATTTCTCAAAAGGTATGTAAAGCAGTGGGAGGTGCATGTAGAAGTGCACAGTTTATTTAAGGTATTTTAAACAACCTGCATTCAATCTAATTGTCGATTACAAAATTACAGGATGAACCATTTGATATTTATGTGACATGTTTTCTACAACACTTAAACACATGCAAGAGATCATCCCATTTCTCTCCTCCTAAATTAAAATACTTCAAGTGATATGAGGGAAAGACTCCACTACTGGAATAAGTAGTAAAGTAGGTATGTTTATTCCAGCACTGAGACGCATGGGGGATAATTCCTCCAAAGTCATGCATGCCGACAGCTGCATTCAGCTTGGTATATATCGCGTTACAAGCTCCATATTCCTTAAGTTTCCCAATATGCCTATCCATATTCATTACCTAGCCCCGCCTAGCCACACTTCATATTATAATGAGCCCAAAAGTCATTTACATCTGCGTTGCGCTTGCGCAGTGTCGTCCGGTGGTCGTGGGCAGGGGTCTCCGGGATGAAGTAAGAGTCTTCCTCAGATGAAGTAAAGAGTCTCTCTCATTCTGAACTTTTCACCTTGCTTCCCTGCGCATGCTCTTTACGTCCCTGGCCAAAGTCCAAACTTCAAGACTGGTTTAAGTTAGTTTTAGGTTAAAAAATAGGATCTTTGATCAAGATTCCTTCCCTTTATCAATAGTCTTATATCTTCTCAATCTGCTTTGGTAGGCACAATAAGGGTTGAGCAAGCTGTATGCATTGTTTTTAACAAACATCTTAGCAAACCATTTAACCTCTGCTTCCCTTTCCTCCCCCTGATTCACAAGATGACTATTTAGTTTGGGGTTCACCATCACCAGAGTGAAGCACGTAAGTCATGTCTTCGTAATTTATATTGATGGCTCACTTCTTTTTTACAAAACCAGTAGAGATGTAAGAGGAAACCCCCTCTTTTTGCATAGTAGCTCAGTGTTTACTGGTGAATACATGATAAGTATTACTCATACTAGCTGGATACATCATCTAAAAAATTGCTGAACCCCAGGTTCCACTGAAAATGGTGATATACTTTTTCTTGTGGAAAATGTAGGGTTTGGGGATTCTGAGAATGCACCCATGCAAATAGTTGTCAGGTTTCATGTTTCTGTTATTTATTAGACATAGCTGGCTTGCCACTTCCTTAATCTTACACACACATACACACACACACACATGCACGTGCGCGCGCATTTTTTTCTCTGTTTCTGCCTCTCTGGAGCACCAGCTATGGCTGACAGCTTTCCCAAGTGCATATGACAGGTTCACTCACAGTACTTAAGAGACAAACCTGGCAACTTCTTTTATAGGCACTCAATCCCTTGGTCCATGTCATTAATGAAGATATTAAATAGCATGGTTCCTAATACTGAGTCTTGAGGGACATCATTCATTACAGCTGGAATTAAACCGCTGACTGTAACACTTTGGATGAGGCTATCTAGCCTGTTTCTCACCTACCTCTCTGTTCCTTTTTTTTCTTTCTCTCATGAAATTTTGTCCCATTTGTTGCTAAGAGACAATAACTGCCGATACTTAAGAGAACAAAAGATGTGGCTGCGAGGAGAAGGAGGGGGAAGGGTGCAGCTGGATGCTCTCTTACCTGAGGGGTTTTCTCTTGGAAAGGGCAGATAGGCAATGTTTTGGCCGGACGGTGAGTGGCTGGTCTCAACTCCTCTCTTGCTCTCTGGCCCTCAGCATAGGAGGTTGATCGAACTGTTGCTTACCACTGGGAGAATCCACTGCCACCACGGAGCCCAGTCCTGTATTTCTTCTTCCTTACTATTGAGTGAGCCTTTGCTCGTAAGAGCAGCTGTTGCACTGGGACCTTACTAACACCCAGTCTGACTGGAAAGGACCCTCACCATCTATTCAGGTGCTTCAGAGGAAAGCCTGGGACCCCGAGACCCTTACCCCTTCCTGGAGGGCATGTGTCCCTGGCTGCACGGGGCAGCTGCTACTGAGAAGCCCAGCTGCCGCTGCTCAGCCCTGCTGCTTTCTGCCACTGCCTCAGGCTTGTCCACTACACTCTAACCCAGCACTCCATGCCCACCTGACCCCTGCTGCTCCTGCTAAGACTGCGGAGTTTTCTGTTACATTTTGTTTGCCACCCCGAGAGGGTGCCCGCCCCTGCCATCCCAGCCACCTCTCTGAGGTTCCTGCTGCAGCCCATTTCGCCACCCAGCCCACCCGCCATTACCGCGTGAGGGAGAGGTGGCTGAACTCGCGCCACAGCGCCCCCTGCAGGCGCGGGGGAATCACCGCACCCGCCCTGCCCCGCCCGGAGCCAACAGCGCCCCTGCCGGCTGTGACCGTAACCGCACCGAAGGGGAAGGTGCCTGGCAGCCGAGAGAAAGCTGCTGCTGCGTTTCTGGTTCTGTCTGTTGTCGCTGCCATTGCTGTTGTTTGCTTGCCTTGTTATGCACATACATACTAGTAAAGAACTGTTATTCCTCTTCCCATCTCTTTGCCTAAAAGCCTCTTAATTTCAAAGTTATAGTAATTCAGAGGGAAGGGAGTTGTATTTTCCATTCCAAGGGAAGTTCCTGCCTTCCTTGGCAAACACATGTCTTTCAAACCAAGACACTCTCCTTCCACACCAAATCCATATCTTACCAGTTTAGGGGTAAAAACATCATAGGGGAGCACATCAAAAGCCTTACAGATGTTTGGTGAGATCCAAAGGTCTTCCCTTATCCACTGATGTAGTCACTTCATCATGGCTAGATTAGTCAAGCAACATAAATGTCTCAGAAGGTGATCCACAACAGCCAAGGCAGGACATGAGGAATTAAACACCCAAACAAAACCCCTGGGAAGAAAGACTGCATTCATGTGTATCTCCAGGTAATCTCAGAGGTTCATCACTTGAACTCCCTTCTGAAGTCAGATATTTATGCCTGGTCTTTCTCCATTAGCAATTCTGGCAGCAACAGGGACGCTTTTTTAAGCATTACTAAACAGCTGTACCATTTCACTTTTACAATTTCTTCTTTTGCATGGGAAAATTTGAACCCACAGGTTCCTCTCTGCCCCCACTTCCACTCTGCCTTTGCTTTCTGAATCTGAATGTGACAGAAACTCTTACTGGACATGAAGGATATGAAAACGATGACATGCATTGGAGTCTGGACTCATGTCAAGTTCCCATTTTGTCTGGGGTATTGCAAAGCCTAGGAGAATGAAAAAGTCCTGGATATTTTTTCAGTCATTTTCTGAATAAGGAAAGAGATACTTGGGTCTTGCTGCCTAATACAAGGATTTACTTATTGAGCATTAAATAGGCAAGAAAAAAAAGAACTGTCACTTTTCAGAATAAAGACGAAAAAAACATTTCTAGGTACTCTTTCATTATCAAGAAACTTCCCTCCAGGTGTTATGAATTGATACAGGAAAGAGCTGAAACATCATATCTGAACCTCTCCTTGTCATGTTCCTTCAGATGACTGTTCAGGGCTTCCTCCTTGCATTTTGCAATCTCCCGGCAGAGCTAATTGAACAAACTAGGTAAGAGGGGGGAATCTGAGCACTGTGGAGGGACTCCATACCCATGTCAGAGCTCTTGTGATGCATTATCTAGGGATGGTCATATGCAGTGGGCGACATTTTTGAATAGTGTTTTAAACTATTTCATGTGCATTTGCAGCCATGCAAATTATGTTCTGATGTTCAGGCATCTGACTGTCTGGCTTATATACTTCCTTTTCATTTCCAAAGCCTCTTCTATTTCAGAGAAGCCAGTATTCTCTAAAAATAAGTACTGTTGTGAAAAGCCTTGGTGGAACTACAAGAATCAAGCAATTTTTAAAGTGCTGCCAAAAAAAAAAAAAAAAAAGAAAGAAAGAAACCACAAACTTTTCTGTACCCAGACTGAGAGAAATTCATACTCTGTGTGAGCCCTGTATAAAAACAAAGATTGCCATAACTAAAAAGCATGCACATCAATTACACTTAATTGACTTTTTACATTGTTCACATTTCTGTTTCGTTAGGCATTTAACAGAGCTTTTAAAACTCTGTTGCACTGTATTATCTGAAGCTGTCCGAGTTTTGGGTTCCAACCCTTGTGATGCAGGAAAGAGGTCTCCTGGATAATGCGTTCTGCTCCAGAAAAGAGTCAGCATCTAACTTAGATAGTGTAGGTATTTTATTAATATTTTTCCCTCAATTACATGACCTGCTTTAAGGTTGTGCTCACCTTAGCAAATAGAATTACTTTTGTAGAGGAAAAACAATTAATGCTGAGACACCACTGCTGTCCTACATGCCTTTCAGGGATGTACCCCAGGTTCCACTGTGATACCAATGACTGAATGACCACCAGTAGCTAGAACCCAACAGGTGCATTTCCAGAATACGTGTCCTGTTTTCATCTCACCATTTACGGTGTGAACTAAAGCATGATAAAAGGGGACACTTAGGAATCTTGTTTCAGAAGTTCACTCCTGCTAAGAGCAAGATTGCACAGGAAAGTGGAAGTTTCTACAGAAAGCCATTAATGGTTCATTGTCATCCTGTTACAGGCATTTGATTTGCTCAGACATAACTCCAATGTCTAAATCCTCTCTTTTTCTTTATTTACATGATATATACTCCCTCACCTAGTCCAAGTTAAAAACCACTAAAATTATGACAAAAAAAAAGGCCTTTGCACCTTAAAGGAAGATCATTTTGGTCCTATCATAAAATTGTGAAAGAAATACTACTAGGTTTTAAGCTTTAGTTTCAAAACCTTTGTATATGTTACATAATTCCAATAGGTCAAAATAGTTTGCATAGAAAATATTTTTTTGCAAGTATTTCATACCAGTAAATGAATTGCTTTTGTTGTTCTTCTTCTTCTTAGAGGAGGTTTTATGTCAAATTGTATACACTGAGTACATAAAATCCTGCAAAAAACCAGCTGGTAGTATTTCTTTGCTCTCACTTCTCTCATAAGGATCAAATCCCTGATTTCTCTCTCAGCCAGTTTCTAGCTGCAACTGCTATGAACTGCTATTCTCTACATAAATGACAGACATTTAATAATCTTCTGTAGAACAAGGTTCAAAACATAACTAGGTTGGAAAGTAACAGGCCTTACCCTGACAATTTTTTGTTACCAAAACAACCCAAGCTCTGACCCTTCGGCATTATTCAAGGAGGGCGTCTCCAAGAACCATCTTAAAGCCTTGGTGTATTTGATCAAGGGTTCAGGAATAGTTGGATCTGACTCGGGCTTGGGGGAGGAAATGCACATATGCGTAGCTGCAGTAACAGCAATACATCGAGCTCCACTAGTATAGCTCAGGTGTTTGCTAGTATTGTCTTTGCTGGTGTAAGTTGTAGAGCTAATAAGAAAAAAGTGAACTGCTGTGATTTATAGCTGTTTCTGTATTACAGGATATAGATCCTATTTTTAGTCTGGGCACAGGAATATTGCCTTTGAGCAAGTTTCACTGTCGACATGTGTTGATTAAAAATTTCAGACATTCCCTTAACATGGACCGGTGAATACTGCTTAAAGTTCATTAGGCTTTGCTGTTGTTTAGACCTTCCCTTCAATTGTTTTCAGACTGTATATTCTTTATCATTACCCCAAGCAAGATAAAATGAGGAAGTTTAATACACTTCATTTGTGCCATAAACTGAGTAATTTGTGGAAATAAGGTATGAATAAGGTAGGTTTTCAAATGGATTACTGTTCATATATTGTTATGTCTAATTTAGTGTCCCATTGTATTTTATGGATATATCTTTGAGAACTGCTAGAATTCTCATATTGAAAAGACAGACAGAATAATGCTTTTAAAATTTATTCCAAATGCATACAATCCAATTGGTTTTAATTGCTTGGTTTGGGTTTACGTTTGTGTTTTTCTTTGGTTGTGTTTTTGGAGGGGTTTGGGGTGTATGTTCATTTTAATGTATTTTTGTAATAATAATGAAATAATAATGTCTTCTTTTGGACATGTATAGATACTGGGTCCTAACCTGTAAGTGCCATTGCTTTTGATCTTGGGACTGCAAAAATTACTGAAATCAATTATATTTTAATGAAGCCCCTCATTGTAAGATGAATTGTTGTAATATCCTCTATATCAATATGTTTCTTGACAACCCTTATCAAAGGTTACAAATAAAAGACAGATATTATTTAAATATTAATTTTCTGAGCTATTTTTTATATATAATGAACTGATTCTTTACTTTCCTTACTGCATAAAAAAAAGTGGAAAATTTTATTTCAGATTTTAAATTGCTTTTGCAGTTCTGATTCAAATACCCAAACTGAAGCTATTTATTTGAAGCAAATAAAACAAAACAAAACAAACAAAACCCAAAAAACTCCAACCAAACAACAATAAAAAACCCAAACAAACAAACAAACAAACAAACAAACCCGAATTGGAACAACAGAATGCAGCTTCAGAATTACACAACTTGGACAGACACCTGAGAAAATTAAAGTCTTTAAAATTTCAGTTTGCACAGAGTTCTGTATTTCAGGACTTAATCCATTCTTTCATTTCTCACTAGGAGGTAAATAAATTGACTTCAACCTGAACTAAAGCTTATGGATCATGAAAACTGAAGTTGCTGGTTGTATTTTCTCCTGCCCTTTAATAAGACCTTTAAGCATGTGCTTTAAATGTCTTTGTAAAGCTGAGCAGTCATAACACCGCAATTTTATCCTGGTTCCGTGGGTTCCCGCTAGCCCACAGAACCTGGGACATTTTCGGTATTACAGTCAGGTGGCAAAGAGGCCGGAAGGAGACTCGCTTATCATTCTGCTTGATGGTTTATTCCATGCTCACAGCCGAACTCCAAAGCAAATCTGAAACCCGATCTCGAAGGCCCCCAGTTTATCCGGGGCCAGGGAGAAAGGTGGGATTAGGGAATGGGCACCAATGGGAGAATGCCAGGGGAGTGACGAGGCTTACAGCCAACTGGGAGATTCGGGCTACCCCTACACAAAGGCATCATCGACCCCCACAAGGTCACAATTGATCTGGATGGATTCTAAGATTTCTCCATGCTTTTACAATGAAAAGTAGACACTCTTGCAACAACGTATAACTTTCAGGTTTCTTCGTGTTTCCAGCAAATGTCATCCTTCCTATTCACAGCAAATCTGTCCTTTCCGTGACATCCCAGCCTTAAGAAGACCAAAGCTACTTCTGCTCAGGTATGTCATCTCAGACACTGACAACTACCAAAGCAGTAGAGAAGGAAGTTAGGAACAGGCAAGTACAGGTAATACTTTCTTTGCCTCCAAAAAGCATGACTCAGAGAATTTCCCTGTTAGAAATTCTACTGAGGCTCTTGTGTTCCAGTGGTTATCCCGTACCAATGTACTTTTGGTTTCCTAATTTGTTAAGCCTGTATGTTTTTCAGGCACAACATCCTGTGGTAAAATGTCAGACAATCAAGTTTAGTTTTATGTTAAGTAGAAAATTACTTCCTTTGAAGTCTCATGTCTTAATTTAGGGATGTTCTAGTAACTGGTGAACAAGCGTTTGCTGTGAATTCCCATCACAATTGTGACTATTGAAAGGGTTAAAATCCTTGTACTTGGGCATGCTCAGGTATACTGAAGCTAGAATAAAATACATCATAACCAATGTAGAAGCTAGCTGAATAACTTGGCAAAAGATAGGGAACAAAAGCTTGCTAGATCCAGTGAAGAAAATGCTGAAACAGCTATCAAGAGACAGTGCATGCCTGGGAAAGAAAAGTGAAAAGTGCAAAGCGAGGAAGACATTCAGCCTTCATTAAAACTACCACCAAGCCTTCCTCAGAGTGACCACCAGGGAGCACTGCACCTGTGTGCCATGTATGCTAATAATAATGAGTTCTAAGAACTAGTTTCCATAACCACACCTTTTCTAGGGAAAATGATGAATATGCACCAATTGCAACCATATATTGTAAACTGTGTGCCTGGTGTGTGTGTTAGGAGGAGCGATCCCCCATGCACCCAGCGCGCTGAATAAAGCAAATACGTGCTTCTTGGACCTTGTCTCAGAAGTGTCTCTTGGCCTGGTTTGGGGTGAATCACTATAGACATTGATTGAAGGGTACATTTCTGTAAGAAACTCTCTGTAGTAACTACTTTATTTTGAGTATAATGATATATAATATTTCATCTTGTCTATTTGTTTAAATGGAATCTACTTTTTTGAAAATTTTGTTTGAAAAGAGTCAAAGGCGGTTTGAGAACTGACAGTGCTCTAAGTCTCCAAGGATACATAGCTTCTGCCTTTATGGCTCAGAGTTTGGAATTTTTAAGTTCCCACTACCAACAAACGTACATCCAAACCAATGGGGAACAAAGACACACAGACCTCCTTATACATCCAAAGAAGATCATTTTATTATAGCAAACCAGGTCCTTTTATACTCTAAAACTCAGTGGAACTTTACCTGACCTAAACAGAACTTAACAGAAACCTAAACAAGAAGAGCGCTCATTGGCTGCTGCAGCTGCAGTGTTATTGCTCATGTGTCCCTGCATCCAATCAGCCTCCTGTTCCTATGGTATTCCCATCTCCCCAACCAATCACTGTGTCACTACCAACTCACACTCAACCAACATTCAACTGACTCTCAACCAACTCTCAACTGACCACCTGATCTGCGGCTGAGGCCTTCCCAGAGTGCCTTTTGGTGAACAGAATTTAATAATTTTAATATATTTAACAGAGGTAAAAAATATTCCTATCTCCTATGTGCGTCTTTGATTTTGCCACCCTACTTTATCTACCTGACGATGAAGTCACAGTTTGAGCTCCTTCACAAATCCCATGGAAATGATTAAATTCTAAAACTAATTAGCCCAAGTTCCTACAGTAGCAGCTATTCAAACCTGAGCACACAACATACATCTGGGTATTATGCATGCAAAGTGGGTAACAGGCTGTTTAAACCTGCTTTCTCTTCCTAGGGGTAAACCAGTGACACTGTAGAGAGGCACAAGGAGAAAAAGCTTCAGCCATGATGTGCTCCGATGCCATGTAGTTAAGGAGTATCTGATCTTGCTATAGAAATTACAGTATGAAAGACAATCAGCAAAATTGCAGTGAGACCATATAGCAGAAAAAGTGTCAGAGCAAGACAGATTGAACCAACCTGAAAAACTTCATCTCTGATTCTCTTCAGATGTCTTCATACAAGAATTGGGTGCATTTCTTCTACACAGCTGTAAAATCTGACTTTGTAAACTTATCAAGAGATGATGATGTTTCCACTAAAAATAATTAACAAAAAATAGAATGAAAGTTGAGTTACTATTTGGTTTTCGAACTATTGTAAACAGACTTGAAGAACTGCAAAAATACCTAAAAAACATCCTAAAACCCCCATAATTTAGGTATACCCCTTATCTTTCACTTTCTCAAATAAACAGCTTCAACATTTTCAGCTTCTTATTCATATGAAAGCCTTCGTGGGCACCTAAAAGATCTTGGAGATGTTTGATATTTTTATAATGCGAAAATTTTGAGCCACCTAAAATTTTAAAAAAACCCCCACATATTAAAAGTTCTTTGGGCACTAAGTTGAACAAGAATTGCACATACAAATTTCCCAGTGTTCGACAGTTCACAAAGGCTTTCTTGAAACAGGTACACACTTCAATGCAGCATTAGTTGACAGTAGTATTTCAGCTGTAGTCTCTTCCAAAATTATTGTATTCTTCTAGGGGAATTTATGAGACATCAGTAAGTTGTTTGTCTTTGATAAGTCCTGGCTGTATCAAATATTGTAGTATTTCTTAGGGGCCAGATGAGAAACCCAGTACTTGGTCTTTGTCTCTCATGCATTCAACTTTGAACTTTGCTGAAACTGCAATGAGCTTCATATGTCAGTTTTGAGCAGCAGCCCTTTAATTACTGACTTTCTAATCATAAGGAATGAACCGAAAGCAAACAGGATAGATTTTTTTCTTTATGATTCATATTTAAGAATGAAAACAGTTTCTGACTGGTAATGTCATATATAAGATATTTATTAAAGGCAAATTGAGGTATTTTATGCTAATGAAATTTTTTTAGAAAACCATCATGGTCAAATGCTTCAAGAACTCAGCAGTCTAGGATTTTAATAAATACATCCTCTAAGCTTGTTTTATTTTCATAAAAGTAATGTTGAGTGCTGTGCAATGTATCCGCTCAAGGTAATTGTTGAGGATTTTTTGCAGGAGAACGGACACTGGGAAATGCACAACCCAGCTTTCGAGAAATACACAGTCCAGCTTTCCCAGCATTGAAACAAGCTGAGTAAAGGATACACTATCTTTGATAACACCACGGAGGAAAGAGGAGAAACAACCCAAGGATATGAAATAAGGATGTACTGACCACAGCACAAAAGAAATATAGTTTAGGAATTGCTGAAACAATAAGTTAGTTTAGCAGTATGAAAGAACTATAGTCTAGGAACTGCTGAAACAATAATTTAGTTCATACTAGATTGATACATTATGCTGAACAAAAAGGATGTGACAAGCTGAAATATGGTGGATAGTTGTCACAGCAAGTGTCCAATCAGAAGTTTAGATGCAACATGCTAACAGTAGCAAGCACCCAATCATTATACTGCTTTTGACCGTACGATGTTCAAAACACTATGGAGTCAGAACTAAAATTGCTATATAAGTGTGTATTCTTCCAATAATAAATGGCTTCACATGATCATATTGATTGGTGTGTGATGTCCCGTTATTGCATCCTCCGCAGGTAATGTTCAGGGACATTTACTTACAATAACCCTCTTGATTAGCTCAAAAGAATTTTCTTTCTCTTAGGATTAAAATTTTGCTCTTAGTAGCTTTATTTCTTTGAATAATTGGTCCTTTTAATAGTGTAGGCATTTATAAAAAAAAAAAGGTGACTTTGGAACAGAATAAACACCTTATTCTTGCACAGCTGCATGTTTCTGGTTTGCAAACTGAATAAGGTTTGGATAAAGAGCAGCCAAACCAGACAGCCTCATAAATATTTGGAAAATTATACAACTATCCTTATCACTACTGCTATCCTTACTAGTGTTATTTAATGAATATAATGGTATCACTTTGTGTACTTCCAGACTATATGCTTTACAGTTTGTAATCAAGTCCAGAATATATTCTATATATTTTCCATATTTCCTCATATAACTTTTTTCTAATGCTGATATCCTAAAGTATTTTATGTTCTCAGCATCCTCATAGCTCTAATCCACATAAAAAGTAGAGAGTGTTCATTTTGTACTGAAACATTTGTTATAAGTCTGGAAGAGTTTAAAAATTGCATTTTCAGAAATGGAGAAATGTTGGTATTTATTGCATTTGTTTCAACTTGAACATATCTTCTGTAAAGAATTTAAATAACTGGAAACTCACAATGTTACTGATATTCATAGACATCAAGAAATCTGTATTCCAAAATATTATCATAGCAAGCAAGCACTGCTGTGTTTTCATATTTTCAGTATGTTCCTTTTAGGTGAGTAAATGATGCTTCCTACGGCATCTGTAATATAACCAATAATACTTTAACTAAAATAAAATGACCAGCTTAATGTTTTGAGCTCCTTGATAGATTAGCATAAATCATAAAAGTAAACAAAGCCCACAAAATCAATTAAGAGTGACTGGCAAAGAACATGTGACTTGTCTCACTGATATCATGCAGATATGGAATAGCTGAGGGTTTGGACAGGTTGTTGGGCTGCCTTTGATTGTATCAAATGGCTAGGAGATGATGGCAAGAGACTCCAACAGGTTATTTTAAAAACTTCCTTTTGTCTGTTCAATCTTGCTCTGTGCAGTAGAAAATAAAATTATCCTCTAATTCTCTAAGAAAACAATTTTTTTTCTATCCTTCTATTACTTAATTATATTGATTATATCAATAAAAATTTATAGAGATTACGCTATGCATGAGCAAAGAGTATAAGTCCTTTGTTAACCTACTCTATCCATTGAAAATAGGGGGGGTTATGATTTTTTTGATTTATGATCAGAAATTTAAGCATGAAGACATTGTGTTAATTTTAATAAACTAAGATGACAATGCGATTAAAAATCAATAAGCATCTACTACAGAAATAATTATAAACCCCATCTAATTATGCTAATCTTTTAAATTCCCTGTGCTGGCTTTCTCGTTCCTTTTTGTTCAAGTCCATAGTTATTGTTTCCACCTAGAAGCAGCCTGTCATCTAAATAGACATGATACTCAGCCTGTGTTCAAATTTACATTTATGAAAGCAATTTGAGTCTTGAATTGGGCGGTTACAAAAGAAAACATGTTTGTGCAAAAACAAAAATCTGACCAGCTCCATTCCTCTTCTACGACTGCCAGTTTTTCTGCTGTGTTTGGAAGCTTGACATATTGTCAGTAATGGATAGGTTTTAACAACTTTTTTTTATTGTTTCTAGCAAAACCAGAATAAAACAGACCTCTTTCCTCAAAATTCCTGGAGAAACTGTAAGAAGATGCCTTCCTTTTCTTCAACCACTTTTATAGTGGATGGGCTGTAACTTAATGCAATGTAATTTTATTTGCTATTTAAACGACAATTCAGGAGACATTAACTTATTAAAAGTAAACTGGATTTTGGAATGGGCTTCTGTCCACTTACAAAGCTGGAAAACTCTGACATAGGCTTTGTTTGAGAACGTAAATTGGGCTAGATAATTTAGTTATAAATTTTATTTTCACATTAAAGTTAGGAGTGTTGGAAGGTGTGAAGGGATTCTGTCTGGTTTTGGAATTGAAGCAAAAAGCTAAGTAGAGAGGATGAATCTAGAAAAGTAATATTTAAACATTTAAATAATGAATTTGTAAGTAAATATTGGGTTATAAAACAAAAAATCTTGCTCTCAAGAGAAATCGGTGGTATCACATCTTTTAAAGTTAAGGTTTATTTATACTTCTTTGCAGATATTCTTTGCAGAATATATTCCACTTAGATAGTGTTGACAATAAAAATCACTTACACTATATAAAAAAAAATAGAAGTTATACATGGTAGATATGTATTCAGAGCAAGTGAAGTGAAAATCATTGGCTGATAAATGCTCACGACTAATTAGACTTATGCAACTATAAACTTAGTAGTAGTTATAGAGGAAATTATTAAAGGAAAATATTTTAAGACTGTCTTACAGAAAAAAACCCTCCTTGTTTCTGTTCACTGAAATTCATTACCTGGCAATAGAAATAGCCTATGTCCTAGAAGTTCAGCCTAGAGCTTCTGTTTTGGTTTAGAGATTTTTTTGAGTAGCACAATAATAAAACAAGGTAGACAAGCACAGCGAACGCATTACTGCCAGAATAGTCTGTATTAGCCGAAGCAGAACCAACTTATTGAATAGCTGAAAAAAAAAAAATGGCAAGAAAAGTAAAAGAGGTGTTTTGAGATCTAGGCACTGCCTATGAAGGCATGAGCATACGGCCACATTTGAAGACATGGTGCCCTTATGCTCTGAGTCTCAGGAAGACGAGCTGTAAGGAGGTTTAGGACCAGTGTACCACAATATCACACACAGGGAAAGTACTTCAGGCTGTAAGAGGCCTCAGGACAACTCAAGCCCAGCAGGGTCAGTTGTGATGGCAGAGTTGGTCCTGAGGAATAATGACAAATCCTTGCTTCCTCCAAGCAGGGCCAATTCCTGTCAAATTCATTCTATGTGAGGACTCTAGCTTTTGGCAGCAAGCTTTTGATAGCTAATGTTTGGAGCAAATGTGTCGCCCTGCATTTTGCAGTTTTTCAGCTTGCAATCTCTGTGAATAGTTTCTCATGCACTTTCTGTAAACATGCTCATGTTTTGCTAACCATGCCTGGATTGTTTTGCATTCCTTTGCTAGGTGGACTTTGTATGATAGACATTTCCACTGACCAGTGAGATTGAGAGGAGGAAATCTTCATCCTCCAATCCACGGTGGTTTCTAAGACCATATTAAATAAACGACGGAGGGCAGGGGTCAGGCTCTTCTGGCCTTGCTGCCCTGGCTGCTTTGACCTGACAAGCTGCGTCTCGCGTGCTTATTTCGTGTCCGAGAGAGCGACATCTGGTGGCCCGTACGGGGACGCGTTTCGTAAGTTTGTCGGGAGCGTCTCTCCTCTTAGTCAGGGCTGTTTAAAA
>VZTI01000192.1:11402-33412 GCA_013397865.1 Struthidea cinerea | reverse complement strand
CAGACTCTTTTCAGTGCTACCCAATGACAGAAGGTGGAGCAATGGCCCTGAACTAAAATACAGGCAGTTTCACCTCAACAAGAGGAAGGATTTCTTCACACTGAGGGTGGCAGAGCACTGGAACAGGCTGCCTGGGGAGGTTGCAGAGTCTCCCTCTCTGGAGGCATTCAAAACCCACCGAGGCGTGTTCCTGTGTCAGCTTCCTTAAGTGACCCTGCTTTGGCAAGAGGGTTGGTCTGGGTGAAGTCCAGAGGCATCCACACTTAAATACAATGCAAAAAACCTTGACTGATAAAGATAATTGGTCTTCCTCTGAAAACAGGGCATTTGAAAATTTCTGTTGTAGGCTTGTAAATTTTCCCACTCACTTTTCAAAATTATGATTTTAGATACAGAAAGCTCTGAAACTGAGAGTGTTTGAGGAACTAACACAGAAATAGTTTTCAATTTTGGAAAATCCAGGAATTTTAAAGAGGTAAATGTGCTAGCCACTGTTTCAGATGCTGAATTGCTATTTCATCACCTGTCCCTGAGATTGTTATGAAATGTAATCTTGATCTGAGTTTATATTCACCTTTGAAAGGCTAGGAATGTACAGTATAAGTGGAAAAAAATAACATAATAATAACTTTACAGCCTTTTTAAAAATTAAAGAAAAGGTGAATGAATTGACATCATTTGCCATTCCATGCCGTTCAAGTACAGGAACATCACTTTTGTTCCAGAGAAGTCACATGCATCCTTCAGGCAATGTCAGAATAAATGTACAAAAACTTGAAATCCCGATATATCATACTAGCTGCCACAGAGCTGCCAGGGAAGTAGCTTAGTGCAAGGCATTGCCCAAATGGTTCTGTTTCATTGCACAGTGCTCAAAAAATGATCGCTGCATTATTTTGGTATACTCTTCCCATTCCCCATCCTATTTTTACATAACGTTCAATCCTTGGCACACAAGAAGCATCAGCCTATTTTCCTAACATGACCTATCCGAAAATAAACTGCAGATGACTGATCTTTAGTATTTTCAGCAGATGGCAAAAGAGGTTCATACTGAAAGGCATGAACTTCCTAAAACAGAGCATGGCAGCAGCTGACTCCAATTATACCAAAGGGAAACATCCCTTCTTTTGTTACAGTAACAAAATAGTCCTGAGTTGATATTTGAGAGTATTACAACAAATGTATTTTCTCCCTAATTTTACACTGAAACCGGACCCTTAAATAAACCCCATCCTTAATGATACAAAAACCTTTCTTTCTGCTTCTCCCTGACAGACCTTCTTCTCTAGCATGTATTTTTGCCTGTCTTTTCTGATCTTGTTCTCTCTGTGTATTTAGGGAAATAGCACCAATGACACTGTGTCTGCAATGATTGTGTGGATCACCTGCACAGCTTGTGTGATTTATATGTTATCTGAATCTCACACCTCTGTAGTTTTGTTTCTGTGCATTACTCTTTGCCTCAGGACAGTGACCATATTTGCAATGAATTACAATCCAGAAGAGAAAGAAATAGGAAATAAGAATTGCTGACATTGATGCCACTACATTGTATTAATCTGTAAGCTCATACTGTCTTCCCCAGCCTTCCCAACACATGAGCCCTCCCACTCATCACCAGGTGCTCTATACAAAAGAAACCAAACCCAAAAACCAAAACCATCACCACCTGAATTCTACACTTCCTGTGTCATGAATTCTCACAAATGTGTAGTACTAGCCGAATTAGAAGTTAAGAATAGCCCAAGGTGCAAAAGCTGAGAAATGTCTGGGAAGAATCACAGGACAGACCTTTTGGATCAAGGAATATTAATACCTCTGTTTCTTAAAATATAAAAGACAGTAAGTAATCTTTTCCTTTTCATTGTCTAAGCACATCAACATTAAATAGCTGTTTTCTATGCTACTCACTGCTACGAAGAATTATTTTATTTTTATTTTGTAATGTAATCTTGATTTTTGAGTAGCATCAGTAGTTTTTCAGTGAAGTTGCAGGAAAAATGCACCAGATGGCTCTATGGTGACATTTGTCTGAGGTAGACTGCCAATAACTTGGTCAGAGTATATGTAATATCTTCATTCCATGAAAATATAACTGGAATATTTCTTTTAAAACTCTGGATAATATCTTTACCTTTTTATGTTTGATAATATGAGCAGGACTGAGAGAGTTGTTGAAAAAAAGGCAGATAATAGTATTGAAATTTAGTACCTTGACTATGAAACAAAATCAAAATAAATCTTAGTCAAGGTAGGACTGAATGGATAGCCAGAATCACATTTTAGGATGTGATTCTTGACTTATTCCTTGAATGCTACACACCTATAAGGAAATTAAATATGAATTATGCACTATACTAAATAAGAATGACTCCTTATTTGTGTACAACCAGAAAACAGCTAATCAACTTTCCTTAATATTATAGGCTATTTTGAATCTTCTTGTCTCTTTCTCAGCCTCTTATATAAAGTTTTGCCTCTTAAGGCAGGAAGTGCTCGAGTCTTAACAAAAGCTTGTGGGCTTAACAGGGGTTTTAGAATGAATTCAGCTTTTGATTTGGAAGTGAGGATGAGAGAATTTTGGAGCTGTGTTTCTGCTGGGCTTAGCACTTTCTGCAATATAGGAGGGGCAGATGCAGCCTGACATACAGAGGATGTGGAAAATCAGGGCAAGACATACATCCCAGGCTTTGCAGAGCTGCTGCAGGCCAGGGATGAGACAGGTCATTAGCTGATTTTGGAGGAATTGAGAGATGGTGAGCTCTAAGCTCCAGCCAAGAGTGAGAGCTGCTGGTGGCACAGCAGGTGGTTGTACAGTGGGGTGAATGGGGGGCAAAGAGCCCTCTCCAGCTTTCCCAGTCAGATCATGACTTACAAACTTCCATTTCACTGGAAGTTTCAAATGAGTAAAAAGATTAATTTTAGAAGAAAATAGTTCTATGAATTTTTTGAGAAGATCAAAATATTGCAGAGAAAGCTGCTGAGGCTTTTTCAAAAAAAATTATGTATCCTGTTCATTAAATTATTCAAGTTTTACAGAGCAACCTAGATACACATTGGTCATCAGGCCATAAAGATAGCAAATAACAATACATAAAATTTCCACTTAATCAGTATTCAACTAATGAAAGCACAGTAAAGAAATCAGATTGTTTGTATTTGGGATAATAACCAGTAATATTTATGTTTCCCAGAACTCTACTGAGATTTTTGTAATAGTAAGTGGTGTACAAGTGTCATTTACCCACTAGTTTTTAAAATATCAGTTCCTTAAACCATCACCACTAGAAATACTACAGCATTTTTCTTTTAAGTCCTCTTTGTAAAGGCATTACCCAATGTGAAAAAACCCAATATTCTGATAAACTAGAGTACTATAATAATATTTCCTTAGATGCAAAACCACTATAGAAAACACATGGGATATTAAAGAAAAATTACAGTTCTGTAAGAATAAATTAAAAGAATCAGTAGCTGCACAAAACTTTCAAGATTTTATGGTACTTGCATTACAACATAAATAAACTTAATAGCAAAAATCTGATTCTTTAGTGCTTAAATACAAAAATTCATAGTTGTATTTCAGAAAATGTCTCCAGGTATAACATGACTAAAATGTATGCTTTCACTTAGCTTTCTCTGCAATTTTTCAGTGAACATTTAGAAAGTGCCACAAAAATGAATCCTGGTGTCTCTCTCTGTCTTTCTATATGTCAAACCATCAACAGTTGACTAAGCCCTGTAAAACAGTAGCCGAAATGGTGGAATCACAGATTTGGAAAAGACTATAAGATGTCTTTCAGTCTGCAGCTTTCTCACTGCAATTAAAATTATTTCTCACAAATAGAATTCTAACATTTCTGACTGACCTTGACAGAATCATAGAGTTGCCTGCTTTGGAAGGGAACTTAAGTTCCAACATTCATCTAACATATTTAATAAAGACATTTTGCGATACAGATTTCACAGACTTGACAGATGTTTCAACTGTCCTTGTCAGAATGAATCTTTTTCTTGATATGTAGCCTGTATCTTTGTTGCTCTAATTTAAATCCACTCATTCTTGTCTTATGCGCACAGAGCAAAAACTGTTCTCCCTGTTTCTGTAGCAGTTGCTTACAAATTTGAAGGTCACGTACCCCTCCCTTTATGTTCTTAGAGCACACAGTCTCAGACTTGCTTGAAGACACTGTAAGCATCAAACGTAATTTCCACTGATGGGCAGTAACAAAATCTTTACATATTCTCCAGTCTGAGAGCCACTGTTTTTAGGATAATGCTCTCCTCTAGTCACAGAGCAGAGCAATAGTCTTCTATATAATACCTCTTTACTTAATTCTGACTGTACTGTCCTGCTGTAATAACAACACACTCAATTCCAACAAACCTGTGTTTCACCAGGAGTACTTCATCTTTCTGACAATAAAAATGTGTGCGGAAGTACAGGTGAAATAAGGAGAAAAAGGAAGCCAGTATAATGCACATCTACTGAAAGCAAAGCTTTCATTAAACTCACTGAAAGACTTGTCTGAGATGGAATAGAAGCGACACAGAAAATGGACTTTTTAGCTCACCTTCAAGCAGTTGGATGAGGTGTCCCTGACTCATTAAGATTACATTTAAATTTGTATGATTCCCTTCATTCAGTGCAGCACTTGAGAAATATAAAAGAGCAAGGGTATATAATGAATGTATTACTTTTGTTTCCTTCTTTCATTAATTTTGTCTTCTCAGGTATACTTAAAATTCTCTTTACAGACTCACAGAACTCCCAGTAGCTTACTATTACTAAGCATTTGGTTTTGCAAATATAAATAAGAATAAATTTCAGCTTTCTTACATTTACCTGTATTTGCTATTTCAGCTACCATACTGGATTTCTGAAACTGTTACGACTGAGTCATCCTGCCTAATATTGTTACAAGATAATCAGGGTAGTATCTATGTCCCATTAATTTTACTCTCCTGGAGGATAGATAAGTATTACATAGATGTATTACACAGGAGAGATGACAAACAGTAGTTTCTCAACAAGAAAAAGATCTCTGTGTAAGTGTTTTTATTTTCCCACATACCCAGAAAACAGCACATTCAGCTCCTGCCACAATTACAACTAACTGGACAGGATTTTACAACAATTACAACAAACTATTCACAGGATTTTACCATTTCAATTAAATTATGTAGAGCTGTACGATTAATCCACTTTCTCACACGGAAAAAAAGATGTTTCTAATGGCTGACTGAGACAAATGTTGGTGCATGTCTGAATCCAACCACAATTTCATTTTGTTTCATAATTATAGTGAGAGCAGAATACTCTATGAGGGGAGAGTCAACTGACAGAGGCAAGCTTGAATTCATGTCAAGAAAAATCTATTCCCATCTTTTTTACAGATAAAGCAGAGAATAAGGAAAGATTAAGTAAGAAGATAAAAAAGGGAGTATATGGGGAGCAGAACAGGACTCTCGGAGAAACTGTTTTCTCTGCAGTATTTTGTAACTTTTCCACAGATCTTTTTTTCATATTTTGTCTGCTAGCAAAAAACAGTTGTTTAAGAAGTCCCTTTTGATATTTTTTCTGACTCTTAGTTTCACTGCTGCTTGGGAAAAAAATACTCAGTTCTGCACCTGGTCACACAAGAGTATATGAAATGGCTCTGTGATGTCTGTGGCACTCAGGTAACGCAGAAAAAACTGTGAGTGAGTGCCATTTGGAGAGACAGGCATCAACTGAGAAAAACTGTGGGAACTAATCATTCTTTGAACATGGCTGTAGGCAGCTGGACCATACCTCATATTAAGGACTGCTTGGCAGGTGACTTACACAGGTCTCAGTGAGGTCTTAAATATCCAATCCTGTATAGACCAAATGCAAACATGATCTACAGAAGTGATAGTGAGGCTCTGCTCCTATACAGAAAGGCAATCCAAATCATCCCATTTCCTCCGGGAATTCAGATGGGATTTTGATAAGTTTCCTGCAATATTTGTCAAGTGCTGAATTCCCCCTGTGGTATTCAAAATTTTCTAAAAATACCAGGTAGGTAAGGAAATAAAGATCTTATCTCTGTTCCTGGTATCTCAAGCTGAAGATTTTTCAAAATGACCAGCATCCTGACAGAAATGAAGAAAGAAAAATAAATTCCCAAGCTACTGTTTAAATGGAAAATGGTAAAAGCTGTGTGCTAACAGAATGGAGAAGTAAGCAGTATGATGTTAATTCTTTCTCATTTGTGTGACTGCTCAGTGAAAATATCTGAGACATTGTGCAGGGACTCTGCTAATCACATGTGGAAGGTGCCAAGACAGGAGCAGAGTCATGCTATAGCAACACCATATTCTGCCAATTGTCTAATAGTAGCAGAAGGATTCTATTCTAAACCACTTTCATTGACATAAATTAAATCTGGCGTTACTAAGATGACTAAAGAAAACTTACACAAGTTCAATGGGGAATTTTGATGCCAGTCCTGCTCCTAGCTGGGGCCAAAAGCCTACTGATGTGCTCACCAAAAGAGAAGAAAGACATCTGTAGCATTTCAATACACATTTCTCATCAAAACACTAAGAACAGTAAATAAATGTAGCTGACACGTTCCCCTCTCTTTTTCTATCGTCTGCAAACAGATAGCAGTATATGCTGAAAATGTTACTCAAGAAGTGAAAAAGTCAAAGCAGGCAAGTGTTTATAGGTCTACCTAGAGAGAACTGGCACTAAAATTTAGTGGATGCCTCCAGATCTCCAAAAATCTAACAGAAATGCACATACTGAAGAGTGGAGTTAGTCCTCACACTGACTACACTTCAGTTCCCACTACCTGTGACAGGAAACCTAATTGTCTTTAGCATTCAGTAGTCACAGGGTATATTGTAGCATTGAAATGAAATCATCATGCTCTGTGCAAATCTTAGTTCTTGGGTAACAGTAATTCATACTGCTCTCAGCAGAAAGTGAAAAATCTAGTAGAAAAATACAAAATCCAATGACAAACTCTAGCTTAGAGCCTTGATTAACAGTGAGGGAATATTCAAATGAATGCCCATAACATCAGGAGTGAAACCTAATAATAAAGCAGGATGCAACACCATATGAATTGTATTCCCCATTGCAGCATATCATCGCTGTGACACAGGATGCCTAAACATCCAGTGCTTTCAGCTCTGCTTAAAATGGAGATACAGCCACAAATCAAGGGAATTGCTGATAGATGGGGAATGCAATTGAGGCATTTCTCACGCACACATGTACAATCTCAGCCATGAGAAAAATCTGTCTATTAGAAAATCAAAATCTCACTCCTGGCTATGACAAGATCTAATGGAAGAAGAGGGAAGGAAAAATGTTTTGGAAGTTGTTCAACATAACTCACTGTCTGAAGACAGAAAAATAGGGGAGAAAGATGGAGAAGAAGAAAAGTGAAAAAGGCTTCCTTTTAGAGAACGTAATACCTAATGACATGCTACAGTGTCAAAGCAAGGTGAAGCCAACTTGTAGCTGTTGTATGCCTGGATTAATTATAAAACGGGTAACCTGCAACTGCAGAAATTTCAGGATTTCTTTCTACTAGCTCTAGGGCCTGACTTGTCAGAGGCATATGTTGATGTCAGAGGCATATGTTGATTAGCGTCAAAACTAATGTATATTAGCTGCACTCATATTTGTGTCAAATCCTTTTACATTTCATGCTCTTTTTCCTTTGTCATGAAGAAATCACTGCAAGTGTAAACAATTGCACTTGACAAAATCTAGCAGATAAATTGCAGTAAGTAAGTGATGACTCTGTTCTTCACTGCTTAAAGAACACACAAGAAATTCTATTGCATTAGTCTCCAGAACAGAATAATAAAAGTGACCATAGGCTGGTATTTGTTGATTAGATCTTTGCCATCACTTTATGCAAATTTATCTAGAGCTATGTGATAAAAGGCAGCAAAAAATCACCTGTGGGGAAAACAATTAACAGATATTAAAGAATAATTTCATTTAGTAGAAAGCTAATCCCTTCTCCTAAGCTTGAACGATCTGTAACTTTTTTTCCTTTAAAGGCAAATCTAAGAGAACTCGATATTAATACAACTTGAAAAGTCTCACCAGCTTACCAAACTTGTCAAAGAAATGGCCAGTGGACTTTCCCTGGAGTATAAATAACTTCAGTTACCGCATTTTATGAGAGCATGCCTCTTTGCTGGTGCTGATGCTGGCACTTCTGTGACACTGAAATAAATAACACCCCGGACAAGACAACTGTCTGTCCAGAACAGCTGTGTGAATCAACTTACTCTTGACTCAGGATAACCCTAGGCATGGGTCATCAGCTGCCAGGGTAGAATGGACAGCAGAATTTCAGCAACCTACCCTTAGGTCAGTGCTTCCATGGCAGAGTTCATGCCCAAGTGGTCAGGTAGTATTCCTACTGCTGTCAGCCAGGACAGAGTAAATTTCACCCAGGGAAAACCAATTTTTTTTCACAAAAGAGGTTATTTCTGCTCACAACCAAATGCTGTTATTAGGAATATTTCAGTAAACGACAAAAAAGAAATCAATACCAACTTTACAATTTACTTCATTGTGAATAAAATAAAGGCAAAAAAGAAAATATAGGATTGTTTCAAGTCGGAAAAGGGTTAAGTACATTTCATTTCTCGAAGCAAGGATCCATAGCAATAGTGGCAGGCATTGAAGCTAAATCAAGGTCAAACAAGTGGGGTTAAGCAATGTGCTACTGGCTGGAGCCACTTGTACTCAGATTTTTCATTTCTAACCTAGCAAATTACTGATGCACAACTGAAAGGATTGTCAACTTGTGGCTTTTACTGAATGTCATGACTGCTATTAATACTGTACTTCAGGTAATTTAGTTGTCAGGATGTGACAACAGTATTCAGAAGGCCTATAGTATCACACTGCAAAAATGCAGAATAAGATTTATCAACATAATTGTGTTGCCTGAAAATATCTAACGTACTTGATGGTAATCAGCAGTTTCTCTTGGAAATGAATTTCTCTTATAGATTTCAACCCTCCTCCCACCACCAGATGCGTATGAGTCAGTGGGCTAAGGAGTACTGTACTCAATTCAAAGGAGTGCTCTGTCTTCCTCTGCCAACAGCCATACTAATATGGACAGATTTTGAGGATTACGCTCTGCAACCACTGTTAGCAGCTATGATGATGGATGTCAAAAGGCAGGATGGATGAGCAGCATGAGCAGTAACATGTGGTGGAAAGGGAAGAATTCCTCTCTCTGGTATTCAGAAAGTGCCACTCATCTGAATGCCTGCCTAGAAATAAAACATTGGCCACAAAGGCAGCTCATAGCATGACTGCTGCAAAGACAGACACCTCATGCATTAGGCCTAGCAGACAGTTTGGTCAGGAAGGCAAAGAACCACAGGGCCAAATAAGGGAACTCAAATTGACTCAAATATTTTACTGCTGTTACTTAAGATTCATGTTCAAATGAAGTAATTATTTACTAACCCCAGAAGTCACCTGTCATTGATGGAGCTCTCCCATAATATCTGTAACACTCCATGAAATATTCTTCTGATAGCTGTAAATACTGAGGTCTGTGAGTGGAGAGTTTAGCTATACTTTCACCTTATTTCTGCTACGAACTGTAGTTTCAACAAAACTCCACATCATCTTTTACTGTCTTTACATCTTTGGTCTCAGTAAGGCTAAGGCCCTGATGAGGAGAAAGACAAAATCAGTCTCCCATGTCTGGAGGACTGATGCTTCCCATCCAGCCTGCAGCACTGGGACAAGACAAGAAAAGGTTTGTCCTCTTTCTGGATGGACACAGATGAGCAGATATTCAGGCAGTGCTCTTTCATCCATGCTGAACTGTTAAATGCAATTTAATTAGTTAAGTGCTTATTAAAGTTGCAATCATATCAATACCTGCATGGTGCACATCCACACCAGAAATAATGCCCGGTACACTTTATATATGATCTAACCCTTTTAACATTGTCATCTGCTTCTTCAGTTTCCTTAAGTAATACAGACTACCAGAAGACATGCTGGTCTTGTATTCAGATATCTTAATTCCAGACTAAGGATAACCCTATTAATTCTATTTGTTGTTCATAGTATCCTCTCATGTCTTTGTGGGTTCTCTGCAAATGAATGAGAGCCCTCTTCCCACAGTAGTGGTAGTTCATACTATGCACTTTCCCGTGTGGTTTCTCTGGTGACTACTTCAGCCCAATCCATAAAATTTCCTTAAGTAAGGACAATATTTGGGTCTTTTTCTGCTACATATGCCTTTTCTCAGAAAACCAACCTAGGAACAGGAAAACTCACAACACTTGGGTTAAACAGCCGTTATTTTGTTTGTTTCTGTTTTCTAAAATTTTCTCTCACTGCTCACTACAGGGTTTGCTGTGAAATAAGCTTGAATGCAGAGCAAAGCAGAGACACCAAACCTCATCCGTTTCTCTAGAGTCGTTTGAGTACTAGAAGTGCAAGCTTTCTTTTCTTTACTTTTTTTTAAGATTTATATTTTTTGCTATAGGTACCCTCATTACTCACACAGCGGCAGTATTGCTGCTGTGTCCTTATTTCTGTGTCTTTACACTGCATAATTCTGCACCACCCTCTCTACTTACTGAAACCGTTTCTCCACACCAGCTGCTGGAGTAACGTAATTTTCATAATCCACTTAATAGCTTTATGTATGGAAAATATTAATAAGAACTAGTAAGAGAAGAAAAAAATATATTTATCTTGTCCTCAGGAAACATACTACACAGGAACCACATCTGCACCAGGGAAATCTGCCTTTTTCAAATGTAAAATGATGCTGAGCAGTCTCCCATTCTCCATTTTTGTTTGTCCATTGAGCTTAGAAGCCATACAAGTAGAATAAGCTCACCTCAAACTTTGTATCAAGCAGCTCTGGCCAGTCCTGTATGCAACACCAACTAGTTGCTATGGCTTAAGTCCACTGACTGGCAGTAAGACCATCTTAGTAAACAGCGAAGCGTATCCAGTATCCATGCCATGACAAACTATTGAGAAATTATTTCCTGTATCTGTTCTGATATGAAAAGGAAAACACTTCTCCTTACCCAAAAATATGCTTCCTTCTTGAATGCTGATTCAACTCAGGAGCTGAGAAAAATGAGAGAATACAGTGTGTAGATAGAAGCCTCTTTAGTGTGGAATTTTTGCCTCTGGTCATACTTTTCAATGCATTTCTCCCCGGTGCAAAGTCTTTGCCAGTACATCTGACATCCAGATACATCTGGAAACCTTTTCAGTGTTCAGTGTTCAAATTTTACATTATCATCTAAGCCACACTTAGCTGATATTTCAAAAAGCTGTTCACTATCAAGAATCAAAAAGACATCACTATAACAAAACTGTGACATTCAGGTTACTATGCAGAGCTGACAATTTGCTACAAAACATACAAAAAAATAAACAGTAAAAGACCTAAATTACCATTTGCAGATGTCTGAATCAGACTATTCTTTATCTAAGTTTATATGCTGAATGTAATTCTTTCTTTTCATTCTTCCAACTGCACTTGGCCTATTATCATGCCTGCCCAAAAATACACAAAATTAATAATACTTTTAATTTCCTTGGTATCACGATATCAGAATACTATAATTCAAAGCACTGAAGATCTAGTTAGTGGATTTAGTTAACATTTTTTCCCACAAATCTGTGCTACTTCCAAAACTGCAGATTATCAGTGCAGAATGATACCCTGCCATGCCTAACAATATGAGCTTGGTGCTGCTTGCAGGAACCACCACTGGAATAGCAGTAAAACAGGTAAAGCTGCCCAGGGGTTGACCAAGGGGTCCCTCAGCTCCATTCCTGCTACAAGACATGGAGGGATCTGGCCACCATTGCTGCTGTTGTTTGGTGGCCTCAACGAGCTTCATTGTCTTACCCTCTGTCACTAAAATTGAGTTCACATCGACACGAGCCAGAGACTGGTAGGGCACTCCTTCTGAGCTGGGCACTGTTGCACTAACACCTGTCTTCTGGATAGAAGGTTTTCCTCTTGGACCTACCGTCTCAGAGAGGGCAGATTCGGATTCTTGCTCAGCTGAGACGAGGGTTCCATGCCCTGATTCATTTTCCAATCTTCCTGGACTGAAATTCATTGCCCAAAAATGTGGATATAAAACTCCCAGCGACTGAGGTGACAAACTCCCCTACTTTGATCCTGCACACTTTTATTTTAAATAGAGGCGGTTCTTACAGGTAAATGTCTGCAGCACGTCCTGTGTTAGTGGGACTGTTTTGGACAGAGCACTTGAATGAAGCATGAATGACTTAACCTAGCCTGAAGGTATAACTTTAAGAAAGGCCAGAACCAGGTTTAATATACAATAAGTTAACCTTGTTTGCAAATTAACTGCACTAATACCACATAACTAAATAATTTGTGACATTGATAATGAATTCCTGAGATTTTCACCTATAACTGAACAACATAACTATAGACTGGTTTAATGGAGATGAAAACCTATTGTCTTTGAAAGATGCTGTAGTGTCTAATGAAAACAGCTCAATCAGAAGACTCTTTGTACTGAGATCAGCCTCATATTTTTCTTTTATATCCACCTAGTTATTTTAAAGTCAAGATTTACATTACGATAAACATGCAACTTGTCCACTAATATATTGTCATATATAAAAATTCACATTGGTCTTTTGCTGACTAACTAATCCATCTGTGACACCGCTGATTGTTTACTTGTTCTATGTTAACTAGTTAATGTTAATTGTTAAAATAATTGTGTAATGTTAATAATCAAGTTCCAGTTAATCACAATTAAGTTATTAAAAGGGCTGCTTCGTCAAGGCCAGTCTATCCCCGACACTCCCAGAAGCAGCCCTCTCTCCCGTAAGTTTTATTGTTAACTTAAAAGTTTTAAAGGCTACCTCCTCGCCACAAGTCGACCCCGGACACTCCCAGAGGTAGCCTCATCTCCCCAAAGTTCAAATTATTATTGTTAATGTTGTTCTGATGATGTTCAATGCACATTTTAACTTGTTTATGAGATTTTATATGATTTTAGTTAAGCCTTTGGTTTCCCTGAGTTGGGGGTTTGAGCCAGCTCCACTGGGTTTCCAACGGCCACTTACTAAAAACAGCCCCCAGCTGCCACCCCTGTAACTCGCCTCCACGGCAACGCAGAATGCCAATGAGGAGCCTTCCTGCCTTTTGCTCAGAGGCAATGACATCAGCCTGCTGTCCCCTAGACACAGGAGCCGATTGGTGGGAAGGCCTTACCTCACACCAGCTGCAAACCAACCGGCTGGGGCCATGGGGGCCGGACGGGGGCGGGCAGGTGTGAGAGCCACACACTATAAAAGGGGTCCCGCACCTCCGACCTCCGCTTTTTGCCCTTGCTCCTCTGCCTGTTGGTGGTGGCTAGTGGTCGAAGCCCAGTGCCGAGCCTGGCCTCGAATCTCCACATGGAGACAATTATTATTATTTCTTTTCCTCGGATTTCACACCACCTGAAATCTGCGCTCGGTGCTGTACAGCTCCCGTCCAGGGCAGCCGTGCGGTGGCCCGGGGTTCCGATCTCCGCGGACCCGGCTTTTATATTCTATTTCTTTTATTTTAATTATCATTTAATTTGCTCCTAATTTTTTATTTCTGGATCTCCGGACGCTTTATCGTGGATTTAATAAACATCTACTTGGTTCACAGTAAAGCAAGTTGTCTGGTTTTTACGACATATATAAATCAGTTTTTAGTATATATGAGTAAAGTGTAGGCAAATCCAAATAGCTGGAAGTAAACAGAGTATCTTATCTGTAACATGTAAACAAGGAGTAATACTTTGAAATAAATCCTTAGAAGAGAAACTCCAATAACTAAAATTTGCAACATTTCCAAGAATTAGTTTAATTTCCAGCTGTCATCAACCTCATCCCATATCTGAGTTGAAAACAGAAATAAATATTGAAAATAATTTTACAATATTTTAATTTATTGTGAGAGAAAGTTATGAAACATACAAATATCGTTATTTTATATTATGTATATTTTTTCTTCCACGTGAAGAGTGTTTTTCAGTTCATTTTGTTTATGTTAAAATCTTTCATCCTTCAAGTGAACACTGCCTTCACCAGAAACTTGAATAGTAAACCAATTAACCTGGCAAAACCAAGTGAGCTGTGGAACTGGATATTTGGCTTTGTAAAGGTGATTGTCTAAACATTTTTTCATGCTTTATATTGGAAAGAGCTTCACTTAGACATGAAAGTAGACAGATATTCTTGTAAAATCCAGATCATTTGCAAAGAAAAAGGGAGAAGGACTTATACACATTTCTTTCCATTTTACAGCAATTCTACTCTACTTTAAAATTCACTGAAAAACACTGGGAGGCCCCATGATCTTCTGATTCTGTCAAACCATCTGTTCCAGCTTCAGACCTAGCCACGGTGTCTGCTGCTTGAAGGCTTTGAAGAATCTACAAATTGGACTTACACTGTCCTCAGCAACTCAAGGGAGGAACCAGTGGTTTGAAAGAGAAAAAATCCTCTGCTTGCAGCCAAGTTTTGACTTATCTGTCATCTTTGGTCCAATCCGAAGTTACTTCAAAAAGCTTCAAAGTGCAGACACAGTGGCTGGGGCGGAAGCTGACTTCGGAGATTTTAGGATCCAGGACTCAGTAACATTTTCCAAAATTAAACTGCAAATGTATTAAAATGAAGTCATATAATTAAATATATGCTCCAACTCCTTTTCTATCTCTTTGCAATCTACTGATAAAATGTACTGTAGAAAAGGTAGACATTTGACAACCAAAAATTAATCGTGGTTCAGTTTAATTTAATAACCTGTTCTATCTGTGAAACAACATGAAAGGTTATTAAAAGATATTTGTCTGCCTCAGGTGCTGAGTAAAGCTGTCCTTTCACCCTAATGCTGAGCACAAGATGAGTCACTGCTTTTTCATATTTTTAGGTGCAAATCTTTGATGTATTTAAAACCTGTATTGAGATTTATGAATACTCTGGCTCACCACTCCCCTCATTTCTCAGGTTTTTTCACTATCAGAATATCAGCAGTGTTTTAAAACAATACTTTATCAAAATATACTAATTTAAGTAAATCTAATTAATGTGGAATTCCAAGGTCTCCCTACCAAACACAGTGTCATTCTTAAGGCTAAAGTTTCTACTAGAAGGTTTTTTTTTTGGTGAGAGGAGAACAAGCATGGCAAGAGGGTGCTTTGGGGAAGGCCACTTTGGATGCCCATTGAATCTCCATTCTTCCTGGTCAACAGCAAGAATGTGAACTCTAGTTGACATATCCCAACAAGATACGGTAGCCTATTAGGTTAATTGAGAAAATTCTTTCTCTGTGTCTTCCTTTTTGAAGTTGCTCCTAGAATTGTTTAGGTTGGAAAAGACTTCTGGGATGATCGAGTCCTTAACACAACCAAGTCCTCCTACATCAGGCAAAAAAATATTTCCTTGTCCAGGAAAAGGGAATCTGATTCTGCATTAAAATATCTCTGCAAAATGGGGAAAGGTCAGGTAGTATTTCTCTGTTACTGTGACCATACACTTTTTGTTACAGGTGGAACTAGTCCAGGAAAAGACGTGAAAAACTCATTCTGGGATATGGTAAAAGCTGTTGATTAGTCAGTCTGAAATGCAGAAGCAAGTAGTTATTTCAGGTAGGTGGATTCAGGGGAAAGAAAGGAGCTTTCCATTTGCGTCCAATGTTTTTGTGGCCTCTCAGAGACTGATTGCTCTGCAGACTTGAAAGAGATACAACTTTCAGCTCTGTCATTCAGCACAGAAGCTGTCTAGCTGTGGAAAAACATGAAGGTCTGTGCTAGCCTCTCTGCTTTTTAGGGTCTGTAGATTTTGCTGGGTTAAGTGAGTGTCAGATGCTGCTGGCACCTACTCTCTGGGTTCTGCCCACTTTGGTTGCAGTAAAAAGAAGCAGTAAAATCCATTCCAGACTACTTTTGTTACATTCAGGTAGCCAAACCTGGATGATTCTTGCAGAACTTGCTGAAAAGCTGAAAAGTGCTTGCTCTTAAGGACAGAAGTATTCTTCTCCATTCTCATCAAAAAGGCTTTTGTCATAGGCACAGAAATTATTCAATGTGGTCTCAGTCATTATTGTTGAACACTGGAAAAATCTAGTAAAGAAGGGAGACAGCTAAAGGATGGCCTTTGTGATGATATGCCTTTCATCAGGGAAGGAGGACCATCATGTAAGAGAATCCAGTCAGTTAAATTCACATGTTACCAACTAAATTTGAAACATAGTGGACATATAAAAGACATATAACGCGTTTCAAAAGAGCTGGGGAACCATGTTCATACAGTGCAAAAGGCAAAGTTTATTTATTTAGAACATGCTGGGAATCCTGATTGGTGATCATCAACCTAATACTTGGCATCAACATTTCTGGTTAAATGAATTAATGCAACTGTCTAATTAGATGAAGCACTTTAGAATACCCTTCAGATGAACAATTGTTAATTAGGCAGAATACTGTCATTTAATTTTCCACACACAGCTACTTCCTGCTACACCAAACATGTGCACTGATACATGGTCACACTTTATACAACATGGAAATTTAACAAAAGAGCTTAGGGCAGGAAACAGAAGTAAATGCTTCACATAGCTGAGAACTAATTTGGGTAAGCAGGACATAATCACCCTTACTTGGCTAACTCTCCAACCAAATAAGTGAAAACAGTTCGGATTCCACTAAAGTCCAGTTGTGAATGTGTGATCCCTTGTGCCTTTTTCTTTTCATCCTGCAGGTACACCTCTAACATCTTCATCAACATTTTATTGAAACAGTCAATGCACCAACTGGCTGAGCAATTTCCATGTTGCACTGAGTCTGGCTGGGATGGAGTTAACTTTCTTCACAGCAGCTTGCATGGTGCTGTTCTTTGCATTTGTGGATAAAGGACTGTTGATAAGACACCAATGTTTTTGCTGCGGCTGACCAATGCTTGTGCAGCATCATCAAGGGTTTCCCTCTAAACACCTGCATCCCCAAAGGCCAGTAAACTGGGTGAGAGTCAAAGGTTGGGAGGGAACATGACGGGAACAGCTGACCCAAACTGACCAAGGGGTATTCTGAGTTTCTTTTCTCCCTTTGAGATGGAAAAACATTCAGATAAAAAAGAACAAAACACTTTATTACTATATGAAATCTTTCTGTCCAGACAAATTCTCAAAAATTTTAAAGGCTCAAGCTGAAGAAAGAGTCAGTCTTTCCCACTGCCTTCTGAAGACAGACATAGGGGTGCTGTCCCTCTAAAAGAGATTAGTTGGCTTTCTTCATGATTTTGCTACCAAAAGGCCCAGGATGAAGAAACTTGGTATGAATTTTTGTGTTACATGGGTAAAAAAATATAATTGTGGAGAGAGAGATAAAAAAAAACAAAGATAAACTTTGGTAAAGTTAGAAAAATAGAAGCTCAAAATCCTGAATAGTAGAAAATGATTTAAATTTTTTAGAAGTCTTTTCAGCAAGAAATCAGGAACACCTAATTAAAAAAGCAGTCACCGATCTAATTTTAAATTTAAAGACTCTTCTAATCAGAAAAAGTCTTATTCTATGTTAAATTTTGTATTCATATTTAAAAAATAAGGAATGGAGAAACGCAAACATTGAATGACTGAGTCTTCCTTCAGCAACTAATACACAGAAAGTTTCAGTGAAAACAGCAGCTATAGGCATATTTGGAGGCAAAGGACAGAGGTGCTAATTTCCTTTTTGTACCTCTCTCCTACCAAAAGAAATATCTTCTCTCAGGAACAAAAAAGCTTTTCTAAATTATTGTTTTTGAGACAGATGAGGATATTTCAAGAAAAATCCAGGAAGTATTGCCTCTCAGTTTTCTGGAGTTGAAACCAAAAATATTTACAAATAGCACACTACTCCCATGAGAATGGAAAGGTTGACCAAGACACAGAAATACGTAAGTGAAGGAGAAATAACATGATCTTATATTATTCTATACCAGACTTGCACTTGTAGGTAGTTATAACTGTAGCTTTAAATAACAAAAGGAGAAGATAAGCATGTATTCTTCAACATGCAGCATCTCATTTTCCTATTCCTGCAACCATCTGTTTTTAAAACATTCTGTAAAGCACTTACACTAGAATTACAGGGAGAAGTAATAAAAATTTTTTTAAAAAAAAAAGAAAAGGAGAGTCTTCAGGGCCTAAGAGTCATTTCAGTATGTCTCAACTTGTTCCAGGCTCTGAATCAAGGTTCAACAGTTTGTAGGATAGTAGTGAGTAAGCAAGTCATTTTATCTGAATAATAAATTTAAAATTGTTTCACATCCTTCAACTTGTAATCACTTTTAGTTATTTTTAGTTTGCATGTCCTATGATTTTTAATCTGACTTCTGTTCCCTGCAGGTAAAGCATACGAAAGATTAGGCAGAAACACCTATTGCCCTAGAGCTAATAAAAGTCAGAGTATGTTCTAATTAAGAAGTTAGGATGACTCATTATATAATCCACAGTATTCAAAAATGCTGGGATCAAATGTGGATAAGGTTTTCAGAGCAAGTTAGATAATTTAGCCCTACAGGAGACTGCTAGAGCCAAGATTCTATGATTTACCAAATGGATTTGCACTCTTTACAGTATGGCTAGAACTCTTCTCACTAACTTTCGGAAATGCTGTATGATCTTTCTTATAATCACTTCATAACTTTCATTAGCTTCTGTTAACTACCAGGATAATGGTTCTTTGTTAATCCTTCTAGTTAATTATCCCTTTAAGACAACATTTTGCTTTACAGTTAAATTTCAGCTGTGCTTTCTTGAAGTTCAAGGGAGAATAAATTACAGAGTAAAACAAGAACATGGCACAGAAGCACTGAAAAGTTCTTTTTCCCAAGCAAAAAATTCAGAAGGAATTTGGAGAGGAATATTGTTTTATTTTACTTTCAGCAGGTTGCTCAAATTCAGTTCAATCCACAATGGAATTCTAAGCTGGATTGGAGAAACCAAGAATTGTTTTCATGTTATAGCCACTACTCATTTATAGGAAACAAGGTATAGAAATCACAAATTAAAATCAGGCTGGTCTAGAATACTGCACTTCACAAAGAGTTTAATTTGTTGTAAAATTAAACAAAAGTCAATCTATGCTTAGAATTAAAAGTGAAAATTTGGGGAGTTTTGTATCAGAATAAAAAAAAATTCAATACAGTCATTAACGTGAACATGATTTTCAACACAATGCTAAAAAGTCCATAGAGGGGGAAAAGCCGTACTTATTTCTGCTGGTGAGACTACCACCACTTTCTTTATCTCATATTATCTTGACACATTCTACTTGATCTTGGGGACCTGTCTAGTGAGAAAAGACTTCCTTGAGATTTTTGACACAAATAAAGGAGCATCTGAGTAAACTAATCCTAACAACTCTGCAGTAAGTATACTTTTTGAGAGATTATAGTGCAATAATTGGGGAAGTAATGGGGAGAGCATTTGAAGAGCACTACAATTAACAAGTGTATGTGTTTTCACAAGCCTGAAATTGTCTCTTGTAGCAGTAGATGGATGTTAGCACTCTAAATGATGAAAAGCACAATGTACAGCAAGCCCTTTAAAGTATTTATATTTATAATTACATTCATGTATTATTTACAGCAACTTATATAGATCATGTTAGGCTTCAGGATCCTTTGTGGGCTCAGAAAAGCAGCTGGAAAACAGAAGTTCTCTTCTGGTTCTGTCTGACCCAGAAGTGTCTTTCAACTCACTGCATCAGCATTTCTCTTCCTGATGTACTTTGGATCGTCAGTTCCCCAAGGCAAGGACTGTCTGTGATTTCTGTGCATGTAAACAGCACAAAGCAGTTTCAGGCTCAGCTGAGGTGTTTAGGGTTATGCTGTGTATTCTTGTGTGTAACCAAGAACTTACTTAAATTGCTAATAAGGTCTCGTTAGTTTCACAAAATAGCAAGTCCTCCTAATTTCTAGTATTTGTTGGCCATTTTGTTGGTGCACTCCCAAATCTTGATTAGGAATTTTGAAGAGGTAAACTGCCAGCTCCATTTTTGCATTCTCCCTGAAAACATACAGAGTTTAGTAACTGTCCCTCTTTCTCCAAAAATTCAAATGCTACCTGCAGCTGGATACAAATCTCAAAAATTCTATATAGTCTGGAAGAAAAGCTGCCAAGGCAAAAGTCTGGTCTCAAGTACACATTACAGAATTGTGGCTAAGCAAGAATACCAAATACAAATCATATAGACTATGCTGAAATGTCTGGAAATTGTTTCAGGTAGTATCTGTGTTCAAGTCATCCTTGATTAAAAACGTGAATTAAATACCATACTAAGTATTTTCTAATCATAAAGAGAGCAAAATATCTATAAGGGCTTAAACATAAAGGACAACAGAGGGCCTTACAATTATCACAGCTTTTTTTGCTATTAACATATCGCTAAATCTGTTACTGGAACTTCAGAAGCCAGGGACCTTGTAATACGGAGAGGGAGCATTGCCAGTCTGTGATCCAGTGTTCCCACACCTGTGGCTTTGGAATAAAAGCACAGTGTCAAAACCCTAGGTTAACTTGCAGTGGGAGTGCTGTTTTTCATGAGCAGTATAAAGGACAAGCCTTCAAAGATTAAGGTGTTTTTTTTTTTTTTTAATTAATTTGGCAGTGCTGTGAAACCAGTATCATGTTACTGCTTTTGCACTTTTCCTACCCTCCTCTCAGACTGAGTTCAGGTTTGGATGTTTCGTGAGCTGAATCTAGTGGCAGAGGCAAGTAAACTCCCTTTTCCCTGAACCGCCGGGGCCCTCACAAGGGCAGTGAAGGGGGAAAGCAGCTATTCAGAGACAATTCAAGGCTTCTATAAAAAATAGCTGGAATAATCGTGTTCCATGAATTCTCTTTAAAAACATGAGAAAGCTCTCTCATTATGTTAAGTAATGCAGGAAAGGAGAAAAGAGAAGGGTGCATTTTTTGGCCACATAGGTAAGGTGGCTTCTACCCAAGTATCGTTGTATCATCACCAAGTCTAATGCCAAATGCCATTACCAAACAGCTAGGGGCCTCAAGTCAGTTAAGATTTTTTACTAGTCTTGCTACTAGCAGTATAGTTATTATCACTATTGAATAAGTCAAAGCAAGAGAACATTATGAGAAAACATAGAAGGGGTCACTGTGGTTGAAAACAAGAAGATAAAATGCCATCGAGAACCTCAGGGAGCCCCCACTTAGTCTTGAAGGATCTTGGCACAGAAGGCTCACTGCGGAGGTACACTCAGCTTGTGAAACTAAGTACACTTTTCTTAAAAGCCCAGAAATGGGACATGGTTTGAAATTCATGAGAGAAAATTCAGATACAGAAGAAAACCAAGTTAGCTTGAAAAAGTTTTTCATGACTTAGCAGCAGCCATGCTAGTTACAAATCACGTAGGTGATTAAAAATAGTACTTGTATATATTGCTCCCTAATCTTACAAATTCACCACAAGCCTAATCACCCACTGTTATGCCACTTGTGAGGTTTTTTAGGCAAACCACATTAAAAATTGCTGTCTTTCTCAGAATCACTCGATATGCAGAGAACAGTTTTACTCAGAGTAATCAGAAGGATGCATTTACTACCTGTACTAATATATGCAATATTCTTTAATTTATGTCAGATTAGGGAACAAAAATTGAAAAAAAAAAATTGTTTCACATAGCATATACAAAGTCCTCAATGAAGTACCAGGCTTCTTGACCTAGTCAGCCCAGGTACTCATGTATACATGTGGGGAAATTCAGGGAAATTAATCTGAAGGACAAAAGTAGGAACTGAGGGTACCTTATGAACTGCAATCCGTGCTTCAGATGCCCAGAAGGTTAATGACTGGCCGACATGGAAAAACAAGATTAAGAGTCTGTCTTGGGCTGACTTTATGATGTGTATCCCCTATCGCTACTCTATGCCCACCAACCTTTTCTGTGTCTTTAAACTGAGCCTGAAAGGGACAAAAAA
>VZTI01000191.1:1241382-1296721 GCA_013397865.1 Struthidea cinerea | reverse complement strand
GGAACCCGAGAAGCCTTTTTATGATCNTGGAACTTATACATAGGCAATTAAACTAATAAATATACATAAATAGATGAACCAATAAGGACTAAAGAACAAGAGAAGGGCCTAGAAAGAGGGGAGGAGATGTGGCAGTGGCAATCACCCAGAAGAGGATGGCCTTAGGTCTGATGGTCATCCTATGAGCTGGCCTCAGACCTGCCCTCGGGATCGAAGTCAGGAGCAGGAAAATTGATCCACTCAATGACATCCAGCCCCGAGGTGGGCTGGGTCACCGCAACACTGTTGGGGAAAAGGAGCACAGAAGAAATTGAGCCTGTGCAGGGTGATATGAGTGTTTATTCATAACAGCATTCGTAAAATGATCAGAGAGGGGGAACATATTTCCTACCAGGAAAGGCTGAGAGAGTTGGGGTTGTTTAGCCTGGAGAATACTCCTGGGAGACCTTATTGAAGACTTTCCATGCTTAGAGGGGGCTTATATGAAAGACTGGAGCAGACTTTTAATGGGGTTTGTAGCAATAGGACAAGGGGTATCAGTTTTAAATAAAAGACGGTAGATTCAGAGTAGATATAAAGAAGAAAATGTTTTACAATGAGGGTGGTGAAACGCTGGCACACATGTGATGGATATTTAAGGTCAAGTTGGATGGGGCTCTGAGAAACCTGACCTAGTTGAAGACACCCCTGCTCATTGCAGGGGTTGGACTAGATGGCCTCTAAAGGTCCCTTCCAACCCAAACTGTTCTATGATTCTGTGATTTCTCAGTGTGGTGTGCAGGTTGTTGCAACAGATTGGTATTTCACCCAGTGGTTTGAAGCATGTCGTATCTTCTGGAAGGCTGAACAGCTTCATATGGAGGGTTCTTAAGTTCAATAAATTAGCATTATTTACAAATTACTTTACTTGTTTGGGGACATTCCTTAGCACCATACTCTACGAGTGATTATATTTGACCTCAAAGTGACAGTTTGCTTCATCTGCAAGTCCTCAATGACTGTGCAAAAATGAGCAGTAATTACATAAAAAGCAAGGAAAAGGCAGGAATAAGCTGTTCACCCATTTTAAATGTGGATCTCTGCTAAAGGTATAGCATTTCTGCATTTGTGGTGCTTTTCCACTTTCCTGCATGTTATGCCTTTTTTTTATTGTCTGGCTGCGTGAACTGAGTTGTCATAGAATCATACTCTTACTGAACTGAATGTCTCATGGAGTCAGCTGATATGTCAGCACATTACAAAGAGTAAGATTAATGTGAGGGAACTGCAGAGAGCTATTCACAATATTGGCACCGTCGTGCCCCTAAGAAGTGCAAAGGTTGCTCTGGCTGTTCAAACAGCCTTGCCTGACTGTGTGTTTCAGACAAAGAGTGGGTTGCTTTGCTGAAGAGTGTTAACAAGACATGCCAGATCTTAACAGAGCCAGTCAATATGACAAATCCTGTAGCCTGAAAGAAATGGTCAGGGCAGAATTTAGCTTCAAAGAGCAACCCCAACACCAGAACAGACTCGAGTAATTCTAAAATCTACTGTGCTGCACAAGCACACTCCACAAAGAGTATTTTAACTTCCCCAGTCCTTCAAAATCTCACTGTTTTTTTCTACTTCTAGAGTGCAGTGGGACTTAAAAAGCTTTTAAGTTTTTAAAAGTGACAGATTTAAATCCAAACCAAAATAACAACAACAGGAAAACAGGAAAACATCACACTGGGTTTATGAGGGAGAAAATCAGATGGCATTTTTACATGCAAATGATGAATATCACAGTGAAAGAATGCAATATGATAAATGTGATGTTTCCTCTCTGCTATTAAACAAGCTTCTGTGATGCATTTGTCCATCCCAGCCTTACAATTCCATAGGAAATTGCAGAAGTTTCCCACACAAATTTGCAGCAGCTGTAAATACAGAGGGGGATACAGAACACGAGGTGGTGACTGGTTGACCCATCAATCCAATAGAATTGATGGATTTTTTTCACTGCCAAAGAAGGAAAACAAAAAGAAGAAAGATCCTTCTAGGTGTTTCTGTGGGTTTTGTTTGGTTTCGTTTTTTTTTTTGTTTTTTTTTTTTTTTTTTTTTTTTTTTTTTTTTTTTTTTTTTTTTTTTTTTTTTTTTTTTTTTTTTTTTTTTTTTTTTTTTTTTTTTTTTTTTTTTTTTTTTTTTTGTTTGTTTTTTGTTTTTTGTTTTTTTTTTTAACATTTAGTTACTCCTATGACTATGTTTTATTTTTTAAGGAAGAACAGAGTGTATCACAGTCATGCACTGAGTTCTCAATGCAGCATTAATTTTCCACAATGCCACCAGCCAAGACTACACTAAAAAGTTTAACTTCGTCTCATTGTGTCTTTCAGGCCCGAAATAAAATTTACATAACTCAGGAACTGCCCCCTGAAGAGTTTAGTTTCTATTATCAGCAGCTACGTGCCAGCAGGGAAAACTGCTTTCAGCAATATAAGCAGTGCACACCATCCCTTTCACCAGGGGTTTCTACACCAGGTCTGTAGCACACTGACCTTCCCAATTTCACCTGGGGACCAGCCCTTGTTTAAATTATCTTATTTAAAATACCAAATAAAGAGAGACAACCAAATAATTTTATCACTTTCACAGGCAACTGATTACTTTCTGAATTTTAGCACTTGGAAGCCGACATCCAAAGTCACCATCTTGCAGTCCCCAAACACACAGAATTTTCCCTGCAGCCAATGAAGATTTTGCCAGGAAAGGCTGTAACAGCAAACAAAACACCCTGAACCTTATTGTCATAAGGAAAGACAAAGTGAAAATGAAATGAGTTAACCATAAATGTTCTTCTTGAAACAACACTAAAACTTTAAGATGGTGCTAGAAGCAAAAGGTCACATTTCTAATGGAGAAATTCTACGGTTGTTGTGTGTCCATGTCGAAGAGAACGAAAATTTTTGTCACCACTGGAAAAGTGTCCTTGATTAGGAAAAAAAAAAGGAAGAAACAAATAATGACAGCCAATTTCCAGTGCTTTTAGGCTATTTCATATCAAACAGTGTGATGAATGTAGCAATATCACTTTTGGCTATAGCACAAAAAATATTATCCTCTATAGACGCTGCCGCATAAAACAAAAATGCTTTTATTACCACTAGCAATGATGTGACATGCCTGATAAATGCCACTTTAAGACTCCTTTGGGTCCCTGCATCCTTTCACACTTATTATCAAGTTACTAATAGATTCTGTAGGTTTGACTGGCCATCATTTAGGAGTGTCATTTACTCTAAAATGACAGAAAAGTAAAATGTTCTAAAATGCTCAATTTTTCTCTTTTCCTTGACTGAGTGACTAATGAGTAAGAATAATAACTTTTATTCATGTTGTCTAGGTGATAAAATGGCCATTGTAGAATGATGAATATCAAGTAAAGATGTTTTCATTTAACACAGGCAGGGAAAAAAAACCATGAACCTTTAAGTCTTAAAAATATGAAAGAGAGCAGGCAGCTATTTAAGTATTCACATTTCCTCTATGACAACTGAGTCTGTTTCCCTTTGTTATTAGTTTTCCTCTGGATGCAGAGAAGCACTGAAAACAACAGGGTCAGACATGTTACGGATTAAATTCTTCCTTGCAGGATAATACTGTGCAAAGGCTCCCACTGAGATTAACACCCCTTTTTTCTGGGTAATGTATAGAGATACCATAAAGGTTAATTCCTGCAGTGAAGTGTAGAAGTTATGTAAACTAGACAGGCAGAAGATCAGAGAGATGCAAAAAAAGGGAAAATAGTTGTGTAGTAAATAGCTGGCAGAACTCACAGGGTATTATATTTAGATTAGAGATGATACTCTGGTTGCAGACACCTGAGAAAGGCCTTTCCAAATCACAACCATAACACCCAGCAGAAGATAATTTTCACCCACAGCTGGTTTCTATGCTATACTAGAGAACCAAGAGGAAAAAAAATACAAACCACATCTTTCTGCAAATTTAATTAATTGGAGCTGAGTCCCTAATTCTCTAAAGCCACTTAAAAACCCAGCATAAATTCTTGTCTGTATGAGAGGATCTGATCTCACCATGACAAAGATGCAATAAGTAATTCTATATTAACTACCTCAAAGTAAATGTTCACCTGACCCTCTGCTCATAGTGCATCCTTGTAGTTCAAACCCAACCCCCCCCCACTTCTTTTCAAACCAGTTGGATGCTGGTAAAGTATAGGGGTTTTTAACATTTTTCTTTAAAAATTGTCTTTCCCTAAGACAGCTTCGCCTGTTCAGTGAGTTCATTTGTGGATCAAAGGCACAAAACAATATTGTGTCTGTATAAACATGTCAGCAAGTAATCATATTCTAATGTTATTTAAATAAAGGGTTAATTTAGATCAGACCTGGCAGCAATTCCAGTAAGTTCAGTGGATATACTACTGATTTGCACAAATTATATCCTGATTCAGTTTCATTGACTTCAGTATGGATTTTCATCTGGATGAGTCCACCATCCCAGATCTTTAGCTTTTCAGTTCTTCAGGGTGGTTGAAATGTCATTGGAGAGCCAGTTCCGCCAAAAAGGGATTAAGTGAGCCAGCTCTGAGCAAGTGTCTTTAGTTGTTCTCCTTGAGATTAAGAAATTCCATCAGGAAAAGGGCCTGGAGGACAAAGGGTTTTATGGTGAAGGGGATGAATGGCCAGCACCCCAAATTGACTCACCAGGCAGAGCAAACTAAAGACTGTGAGAGATTAAAGCATCCACTGTCACGGCCTCAGAAAAGGAGTCAACTCTGCAGCTCCTTCAGGGATAGTGCCACAGCCTCTGATCCACTCAGAGAGGATCAGAGTGTCACTGCCACTGTGCTTCGTGTTCATTAGACAGACCTTGAAACGCCAGCTCTACTCACACAGTGGTCAGTTCTGATTGTAACATGTTCCTTGGCAAAGAGGAGAAAAAAACCCAAGTGGATGATCAGAAAGATCACAAAATGTTGCTCTGGCTGTATTGCAGGCTGTGTAATGTAAACTCGATCAAATAAACACTCCCAGATATTTTCCTACTCTCCGATTACTGCACTAGAAATGCTCAATAATGTTCAACAAATGTACGAAAACAGCATATGTCAATCCAGCATTTTCTTCAAACTGTTCTATTTTCAGTTCCTGTTTTGTTCAATTAACACTGCTATCACTGACTCACTCTCATTACCGCTGATCCTCTTCAGGAGAACAGAAGGAGTTTTCGTTAGCACTGAAAATCTATAGTTCACAGAATATTCTGAGTTGCATGGGACCTGCAAGGATCATCAAAGTCCAAGTCTTGGCTCTGCACAGGAAATCCCAGGAATCACACCATGTGCCTGAGAGTGACGTCCAAACACTTCTTGAACTCGCTCAGGCTGGTGCTGTGACCACTGCCCTGGGGAGCCTGTTCAGTGCCCAACCCCCTGCTGGGGAAAGAACCTTTTCCTGATATCCAACCTAAACCTCTTCTGATACAACTTCAGGCCATTCCCTCAGGTCCTGCCACTGGGCACCAAGAGCAGAAATCGGTGCTGTCCCTCGTGAAGATATTGAAGAACCAATGAGGTCTTCCCTCAGTCTCCTCTTCTCCAGGCTGAACAAACCCAGTGCCATCAGCTGCTCCTCATACAGCCTCTCCAGACCTTTCACCATCCTCGTGGCCCCCTTTGGATGCTCTAATCCAGCATTAATAGCTGAATGCTTTTTTTATATTGTGGTGCCCAAAACCTCAAGGTGAGGTGGCACCAGGGCAGAGTAGAGTGGGATTGTGTGTTAGAAATCATTCGTAAAATTATTTTTTTAGTCCTAAAGACAAATTCATTTTATACCAGCCTAGAAGACTCTCCTGCTATTAAATCATCATCACTGAAGACATCACTGAAAGGTCATTTTGTCAGTGTTCTCATTCTATATTGCCAGACCCAAATTTCCCCATGCCTGCCTGGATCTCTCTGCCTGAGGCACTTTCTTTCCTTGTTGCTCAGGTGAAGGCAGCTGCTATGTGGATATACTTTACAATGTGTTTTGAAATTATTCTCTAAATAAAAATGGGGTTCTGTAGGCTGCAATAGGCAAGTATAAATAAAGAATGTGTCTGGTTTAAATGGGGTGAGTAAAATACACATCCCTAACATAGAATAAGAAACATTTCTGGATAGAGGCAGGAAGGTAAACCACTATGTTTTAAGTAAAAGCTAACACTAATGAGCACTCCTAAGATGGATTTGTATTAAAATTACCCTGAAAAGATTTTAAAAACAAGTATATTAAAATGTTCATGTGAAATTGTTATGAATTTTTGTCTGAGGAGCAAGTTGTCTTAAAGATTCCATTTTCTAACAGAACTGTATTCACTCTATGAAATATTTTGCATTATATTTTAATTAAAGTTATAATTACAGAACTAAATATAATTAGCTTCTTTCTTCAAAAGAAATTGGAAGTGAACTTACTTTATTAAATTTTCAATTTGTTTCCTGCAGTGTTACATAGTTTATTCTAATTAATTGAATGAGATCTCATAAATATTTTATCAACATCTCTATGTGATTAACAACTCAAGTTTTGTGTGGTTTTCTTTTTTCTTTCCAGCTTTTTTCTTCTCTGCATTACCATTTCTCCAGTTTTCATGTTCATTCTCCTGCCTTCGGTGACAATTTAAGTATGGGAGGCCTGCCAGAAACCCCCACTTCCACAGCAAAATGTTGCATTTTTGCAGTCTCGGCTGTAAGAAGCCATTTTTACCTTCTCTTCAGGAGTGTTTGTTATCTAAGGAAGCCCTCATATAACACAGGCCATGGATGTGACACTCATTTCTCGGGTGATTTATGACTTCCACACTGAATAGCTTCCTGCAGAATCTCCTCTGCTTTTGGGGGGTGTGCGCAGCGTATTTGTTTATTCCCTGAGCAGATAAAGCAGAAAGGAGTAAAAGAGACTGTAACCCCCCATTAGCACACCCTACTCCAGAGATTACAAAATGAAGCAGAAGGTGCATTTCACACAGTTCCCTAGTCCCTGTTGTGCTGCAAAGGGCCCGGTTTTCACACGGCATCAGTGAGATTTAGACTTGAGGGTGCTGAACAGAGCCATTGTGGTTTGAGCCTCTGCCTCACCTGTTCAGCCTCCTGTCTGTCATGTGGACATTCAGCAGGACAGAAACACCCACACAGTGCCCTCAGGCCCCTCGTACAAGATCAGAGCTGCCATCAGGGGAAACCACAACAAGGGCTTCACAGGCTCACAAGGAAAGAGGCAACCCCTGCTTCAAAGCATGTCGAAGCAGATAAAAATGGAAGGAGGACATGGAGGTGAAGTGACCTGCCTGTAGTTACACACTGCATCAGGACAAACATGAGAATTCACTCTCCCAATCCCCAACCCAGTGTTTCCTCCCTCCCCATCACTGCTGGAAGGGGATGATTACAGTTCATGTTGGAAATGCTGCTCTGCAGCCAAAGTGAGAGTAGATAAACTTACCAGTATGGATAGCTAAGCAAATAAACAGCATGTTGACATCAAACAGAAAAAAATGTAAGTACAACTGTATATAAAATGAATAGTCAGGAAGAAAGAAAACAACCAGTATGGTTCTTTACCAGATTAAGTCTGTCAGCCCCTAGTTTAAGGGGGAAAGAAAGTCTCTGCTGTCAGACAGTAGTTCCAGATTACTTTAATTAAACACTGCTTTAATAATATCAAAAGACAGATTCAGCTGTTACCATGACCTTTACCATGCAGCAATATCAAAGGTATGGGATAAATGGCACAAAAAAGAAATCCATATATATTTTAAGTATTCATTGAGCTCAGGCAGGAATTGTGTCACTTGCCCATCTTGTATTGTTGACAGAAACAGGCTAAGTATCTTTTAATATCTGAAGAACAAACTGTTTCCTTGCAAGCATATTTCAAAAGTCCCCATGACACTAGTTGCAAGTGGACATATTTCTTCCTGGTAAAAAGTTTCTCCTAATTGTTTTTCCTGTCCATGCATTCCTTACTATGGAAGAATTAATAAATAAATAAAGAATTCTTTATTCTTTAATTTAGGGCACATTTGCAAGTAGAAAAGTGAGTCAGATTTGCTTCACATGCTATATGTTGTACAAAACTGAGTAGTCTTCATCTGCATGCACAGTAATGCTGCTCTTGAATTGTGAAATAAATGAATGGAAGTCATGTTGACAAGAACCTTGCACTGATGATTCAGTGATCCTGTTGTACTGATAATGTTGTTTTCCAAAGTCTAACACTATTTTCCAATCAAATTTTGATTGCTAGATGAAGTTAACCCTGATATTTGCAGGCACTTCTTGTAGAGGCTGGAGCTGCGACTGTTGATGCCAGACCTGGATTTGACTTGAGATTTGCTCTATATTTATGTCTTGTAATGACTCCAAAGTAGCTTTATTGTGCTTGGATCTTCATCTTCTCTTAATTTACTTTACTTCTTTGAAATCAAGTAAATCAACCGTTATTTGCACTGCTGCAAAGGCAATAACAACAGCAAATGTAATTTTTATGTGGAGAAAGTCCACATTTCTCAGCTCCTAATACACCAAGAAAGATGAAAAGGCCAGAAAACTTGTTCTGCTGCTAAAAAGACAAGACTATGGATATTTTCTAAAATTATTACAAGACAGGCCTGGGATTCACATGTAATATTTAAAGCACATCCAACATACTTTAGGCAGCACATTATTAATGCCAAATGAAGTATATTCTCCAAGTACGTATTTACAACTCTCCAGTGTTACAGCTCCAAGTGGGGATTCCTTCCCTGGCCTGTATATCCCACTGTGGCAAACATCTTGCTCCTTCTTAGGGTAATGCAACCTCCCACTTTCCTAATTCAGACTTTCTGGCCTTTCATTGGCTGGGTGCTCTCCTGGTCAGAATTACATTTTTACGGTTAATTGAGAGGGAACTTTGTGTAATATCAGCATCAGCAAAGGCAGCTGGGCCAGCTTCCAAACCCTTAAAATTCCCTTCCCACAATGCTTCAACACACTGTGGCATCACAGTACTATCACTTTATCTGGTAAAAAGGTATTTTATCTCCTTCTCTTGTTTTACTTTGCTTTCACAGCCACAGTCTCATCTTTTACCTTGTAACATAACTTCAGATACTTTTCCTGTTACCAGATTCTTTATTGCTTGCTGCAGATTTTTTTCTCAACATATGTGGGAAACAGTCTTCACACTTTTCTTTCCATTCCACATCCTTGACATAACGGGTAGTTTGAACAGTTTGCATATGTACCCACAATGGAGAGGGGGATCTGTGCTGACAAAGAGATGGATGCTTCAAGCATTTTGTTGAAACAAATTTTAGAGAAGGTTCTATTTATTTTTTTAAGGTTTGGACATGATTTGAAACCCAGATAGTATTAATTTATTTGCAAAGTTAACTCTCAACCATTGTCAACACTGTAGTATTTCTTTTCTTGCTTTTCACCCACTCATGAGGGAAAGAACAACTGAGATCACTGCGTTTGGCATGGGGCAGGCAGGTGCTCAGATCCCTCCACGGCAGAGGCTCCCAGCTTTGTGGGCTCAGGCAATCCCTTTACACACTCACGGCAGAGGGTCACGGAAGCTCTACAGATCTACAAAGCCACACTGAAAAAACCAGAATTACTGATTCAGGGAGCTGACACAGGGTACACCACACCAACTCTGCTGCGTCCTAAAGAGATGTTGAATTATGAGATGGAGAACAAGTCATGTCATACTTCTTGCTACCCATTTGTCCAGAATAGTTTCTATTTCATATCTCCCTTTTTTCACAGCAAATTTATCGATGATAGAAATGAGCTGGGCTATGCCAAGTTCGAATATTCTAATAGCAGAGTCCTTGGAACAACTGCAAGGACTTTGAAGCAAGATGTAATAAAACCAGTTCTGAATGTTTCCAGGTTGTGATCACTTTTGTAAGAGAGGACAAGTGAACAGGTATTTTGATGCTGGAACTTAGATGAGTATAAATTTTAACTCTACTTGTAACTAAACCACAATCTGGATTTTTCAGCCTTTGGAGTTTTGTTACAGCATTCACGTGGTGTTTGTACCATAGTATCTTGATCAGCAGGTAGCATCTGTCTTGAGTTTTGTTCTATTTAATTTGATAAAAGTGAAGCTCATGCAAAGACAACTAATTGGGGAGCTGAATACACAACCTACCACCCACCATGTGTCATTACTGGAAATAACTCCACAAAGAAACCACATTTGATGCTGAAAAGCTAGGACAGCTTTAACTCCTGATAGCATTCTCTGTTTCATTATTTCTCCGTGACTTGGGATGCTTTTTGTGACACACACTCCCCTATACACTCCCTGTGCAGCAGAAATTGATCCCAGAGGCATTCTGAGTAAGGGACCTTTGAAATCCTGTAACTGCCATACCCCTGGCTTTACACTGGCTTCAAGAGTGGGAAGATTGGCAACAAGATGCAGTCAGAGCAAAGATAGTCTTTCTCTGTATCATTTGGTGCTATGGCACCAAGATGATTATTGGACCAAAAATTTATTGAAGAGATGCCCCATGGCCTGATAATACAAACGGCACAAACATTGTTTAATGCACACAGAAATTCCTGTGCTAGGGCTTCACTTTGTGGGACAAAAGGCAGACATGACACTGGGACAGGAGCAGATAAATAAACACATAAAGGACCTGATGGCTACAGGGTCACCTCTTATCTTCTTGGAGAATGATAGAAGAAGACCCTTGTAACTGCTCCAAGCCAACTTCCTTTCAAACTGTTGGGGAAAGTATTGGCTGTCCTTGTCCATTTTCTTTGGCCATCACAGGCTTTTCTGTCACCCCTCTGCAGGGCACTGCACGACTAGGCAGGTTTCAGTACAAGGAAAAATCAGGTCTTTACAGCATTCCTGAGAGAAACAAAACAAAAAAGAATCCATATCTGGATTTTCCAGAAAGCCTCTGCACAAGAGCGTATCTGCGCTCATCCAGGGCAGAGCAGTTCATACGGACAGACTACCTGGGGCATTTATCCTACCACAGTCACCGTGTTGATACACCCGTGGCTTTAAACAAGCTGCCAGGACCAGCCACTACTCTATGCACCCATCCTGACTTTTCACTCAGGCACTCCTGAAGTCTTTACTTTGTAGCGGTAATTCAGGTCAGATTCTAGTTCAGTGTCTTTTTCCCATATCAATTCATCTCAACACTTCTGTCTCCACAAAGAAACTCTCAATGTGTTATTTCACGTTATGTTTCTAAATGGGATCAGTGTGGCAGTTTCAGAGCGATGCTTTATTTTATTGTCACCTGGAGAATGCCCCATCTCTTCTCCCCCTTCTGATTTACATAAAACAATACAGGATAAGTGGAAACTGTAAAGTTTTTATTTTAGAGGCACTGTCACTAAAATGTCTTTAGAAGCTTCCAGAACAATAAGATGACATCTATTTCTTTTGGCCTGATCATTTCCCAGTTACAGAGCTACAAGCTATGGGTGAAGCCAATGTAAAAGAATACCCTTTTCTCTGCAGAGATTTGTTTCACTGAGGACCAGCCCCCCTGGCCTTCCACACCTTGAATCATCAGTGATCTACTGCTGAAGATCTGGAGCCACAAATAACAAAAATCACTCCAAACAGGACATTCAATCTTTACGGGATTATGTCCTTGACTCTTCACTGCCCACTCAAATTCTCGTAACTTTGTGTTTAGACACTTCTCAGGTGTCATATTGATTTTAATAAAGAACTTCCTGAATATTAAAAATATCTGCATATTTTTTCACCATTACCATGGAGATCCTTGAATGACCTGCTATCAACAGAGGCTAGTTAAGCAGGAATTTCCATTCTTCACATTACTCACACATTTGATCCAATTATTTTGTCTCTTGGAATTTTCCCTAATTCTTAACATATTTTGCTCATTTAATGCAACTAGAATTCAACATAGGTCTCAGAAATCAAGGCAATAAAATCACATCTCACTGTAACTTAAAAGTTGTCACAGAAGCTCAAATTCTTTCCCAAAATCTTTCTTTTTCTCCAATTAACTATGATATATTTACTGCTTATTTTCCAACATTAAATGCTTTGGTTCAAAAGCGCACTAAGCAAGTAAGTGATGTGCAAGTCTTTTTAGCACAACTCAAAGGAAATCCTGAGAACCTGCGACACACTATTTTTCAGTAAGAAGAAAACCAGACAATTGTGGATAATTTAAATCAAACTACTTTGTAGATTTCTGAACACCACAATTCTAATTCTGTAGCCATAATTTTCACTTTACAATGTACTTTCCAGAAGCCAAAATGAAAATTTTAAGAGTTTTGAATACATGTGGGTGTGAAAATGCTACCCAGGGAAGTATAACTTTTTTACTGATTTCTAGAAGCTGTACTCCCGTATCAAAGAGTCAGATTTTTCCATCAACTTGCTTTCGCCAAGCAGCTGAAAGCATGAAATAAAAAGAAATGGGGGAGAGTAGTTCTGTGATCAAGAAAATGATGTGGAAATGTGCAAGTTCATAAGTGAACATGATTATTTTGCAATTAGTTGGTGTTAGATGCAGAGGTAAAGACACATTCATCACAACGACCACTGTGAAAATCCAGTGTGACCAGTGGCCTTCAATATTCTGTGGGAAAGTGTTTGCAGTAGCTTTTAATGCCTTTTTTTTTGGATGTTTTCAGAAACCATATGATGTAACATTTTTTTATCGGCAAATGTCAGTTATGCAATATGAAAGAGTTCACAAGACAGGGTTAGTTTCAATATATTTCCCTCCACACATTTCTGACTCACACAAAATACCAAAATTAGCAAATACCTTGTTTGCCAAGAAGTTTCATTTCCTGGTCTAATAGACCGTCAGTTTTTCAGAATTATTGAAACAAGGAACTTAAGTGAGACAGCATGAGATGATCAGTCACTTTGGATTTTTCCATTTTCAATTTTATCCTACTTCAAAACTATAATTTCTAAAATTTTACAAACTGCTGCAGACTGGGAAACCCAGGAGCAGCATCAGGAACTTCTGCTTCCATCCAGGTGTTCCTGCAGAGGGAGATGTGTCTGATTCTGCTGCACACTCTCATTTGGAAATGAGTACAAATTGTTTGATGCTTTTTTCCTCCCACACTGGAGAATGTTGGTTATTTAGCACTGGACATTCAGGTTCTTCTGGGCATGTAGGTGTAGTCCAGGGCTGAGGCATCAGGGAACAGAGTTAGAAGAAAAATGTTATATTCTGCCCAGGGTTTGATAGATATGACTCTAATGGACTCAGACATAACTTTGATATGAAAAAAGAAAGGGATGGACAGCAAGAGGTTGTACAAACTTTAGGTAAAGTTTATTACCACTTTACCATCCCTGATAAATCTGTGCCTGTGCTGTACTTGCTCACTTGCATCTCTCTTGACAGTGTGAGCTCTGACCTCCCAGAAACAATCTGGTATATATTGATATTTCACAACAGCACAAAGTGAATAAGCACAAAGTGAATATAACAGGGAAGCATTATTTCTGCTGGGAGAAATGGAGATGGAACAAGAGACACCACAGATCTGTGAACATCCTTAAGGGACCTCCCACATTTTTATCATTTTATAATCACTTTAGCTGCTCCCTGTGGAACGGGGGAATTTCTAGGAAACCCCAGGAGACTCTGATGATCATTAACTCTGTAAAAGGGAAAGAAGTTCAGCTAGCAACAACCAAAACTAAATATCAGATATTGTGAGTGATCTGGAATTCCAGCTCATCTCTCTTGAGGACAAAGCCACAGAACCATATCTGTCCTTTCTTCTATCCACCTACAACCTTTGCTGGGACTTTGCAATCAAAGGAAACAGAAATGGATTTTCCCCTACAAGGAGCAAAATTGGACAGGGTAGAGCCTTGCAAAGCATATTTGCTTACTAGTTTGTTCCTTACGTGCAGGCTGGAGTGCTCTTTGGTGAGGACTCAGAGTAGCATCTCACTAGATATGCTTGTCAGAACAGATGTTATTCTGGGGCCGGGGGTGGGAGCAGGAAGTTGAAGGCTCCTGCTAACAGATGGAAGAGCGACCCCAAGCCTGCTCTAAGCCATGCCCAGGAAATGGTACTCATGCTCTCAGCTCCATACTGACTTGAGGGGAGGCTGAACATGGCACTAAGGAAGCACATGGCTTAGGAGTTTGCAGAGGGGATTGGAAGAGAGAGCTTGCCAACTCCATATGAAGCACACCAGAAGCATTATTCAAATATTCATAACAGCTGCTAGAAATTTGGAAGAGCCAGACAATTGAAAAATGCCCTGTGCCTCTGCCCTTCTGTAACCATGTGCCCAACACATATTCTGTCTCTGCCAGGAGCAGAATTCCCTCTCTGCAAGGCAGCACAGTTGGCACGAGTGCATACCTGGATCAGAGCTGGTGGGTGCTGCAGTTGTTCTGTGCTCCCAAACCTCACCACGTGCATTGAAACCCCCCCAGCACTGCCAGAGCACAGCCTGGGGGACAAGAGAAGGTGGATTATTATTCCATCTTCTCTGGACAGAATAACACAAGGAACTGAAGAGCTCTTACCATTTTTCTAGCACTCCTGGCTATAGATGGACTTATATAAACGCAAGTGGAATGTTTCAGAGAAATTAGCCCCTCAGTGGCTACTGCATTTTTCTCCTGCAGGTGGTGCAAAGATAAAGTTGTCTAAGTAAGGGCCATCAGTTCTTTGGATGGATTAGACCCATTTTGTTAAACCAGCTGGTTCAGGGAGCAAAAATGTGGCAGTCACAAAAGTGCCATCCATCTCAGTGGATCTGGTACTGGGCTTCTGAAATGAACCCTGTTCTTGAGGCTGCAGTGTGGCTCAGCAGAGGCGGCCTAAAGCTACCTTAGATATGCTGATAAACTCTGGAATCATGGCAGTATGGACACGCTTGGAGATTACATATGGATCACTGCCAGAAGGAGGGAGAGGAGTGTACCACAGCAGCATTAACAACTGTGTTATCCGTCCAGTGTGTTATGTCTATCTGCTATCCACTATCACTGTATTTACCCATTTTGTTGCAGTCAACAGTTCTGAAGGAAATTCTCAATTGCAGCTCCACCCTATAGTCACAGGAGACCTCAATTGTCCCAAAAAGTTTGTAAGTGAAGCCTGTCAGACAAAAGAAGACAAGGAAGCTCTTGGACATTGGTCACTGGCAGTGGAGGACAGAAAATGCCAAAGAGGCTGGAATTAATGTAGATCTCTTGAACCTTAGTCTTAAAATCATTCTAGCTCTCCTCTCTTAATCTCCGAGCACCGTAAATTGGGTTAATGACCCTACAGCAGCAGACTCAGAACTGAAATCTCCTCAGTGATCTTTCATTTGTATTTCTTTTTTTGATGCATTATTCTAAGTGTATCCATACGCATTCATCACATGTACCACAGCTTCTCTTGAATGACTGGAGTTTTTTCAAAGAGAAAGCAGTACAGCAAGGAACTTTTCCACTTAAAAGTATTCTGCTCCAAAGAATCATGGCTGTCATTTCAAAGCTATTTGTTACGCTAACAATATTTTTCCAGAAGAATGTTTCATTTAGTAATTTGGAATATAAGGACAATTGTGGGAAATGAAAACCCATGAAAGTCATGTGATCAAAAATCCACGAAGATTTCAGAACATACGAAAATAAATATATTTTAAAAAACCCCAGACATGCAAAATAGAAGATTCAGATTAAATTCTCATAGCCGTAGGGCTTTTGCTTGCTATTCATGAGAGCTACAGAATTCACTTCTACTTGACATCAGAAATGCAGATTCAGTGAATGCATTTAAGACAAAATTGAACTCTTATCTTTTTAGGCTAGCTTTTCCAGCCTTAAATGCAGCTCAGTTTTAAAGCTCCTAGATAGTATTTGATGTGAAGCTATTTGAGATCCTTTGTATTTTCTGCACTGTATACTTTTAGTTTTATTGTACTTAGTTCGTGTGCATTCCAACATAGCATGATTAGTTGAAAAATGACAAACCAGGTAATGGGAAAGGCAAAGCAGTCATTTGCTAATGCAAAAGGATAAATACAACAGAAATTGAAGACCTCTAAACATGTTCTTAAATATGAAGAAATATTTAGTGAATGAACATACTATGAGGATTTCTACATTTCCTATTTCTTCAGCTGCTATGCTAAACTACGTGTATGTGAGGACGAATTAAAAATTATTCTGCTCCACCACATCCCCATTTTTTCCTCTCTACACCACAGCACTTCTCAATGTTCCTCTTTCCTCTTCCTTAAATGTGAAACCCCATCTGTTCTTTCTTACTCAGTCCATACCAACAGTTTAAGGACTACTGCACAAGTAAGCTGCCACCCAGGGATAACAAACGGGGCTGCTCCAGAGTCAGGAGGGCAGAAGTGCAAATGGCTTTCCTCAGTTCCCAAAAGGCTAATGTATATCTTCCTCATACTGAACTATCAACTCATGGTCAGCAGAGGCAAATTTCAACCTAGCAACTTTTCCTGAAGTTTCAGTAAGTCCTTCATAAAACTAAATGCAACCAGTTGCCATTTTTTTTTTAAAGGTGAATTTTGTTCAATCACAAATTGCTGCTTTAAGTGATATAATGAAGTATTGACTTCCCTAATATTTAGCACTGCACAAACACATGACCCTGACACGAGTTATTATGTAATCTCTTGGGAAAAGTCTGGGAGTAAATAAGCATAAAAAAAGAGGAGAAATCTGTTTCTAATTTGACGAAGTGGTAACATACTTTAAATATCAGATGATTTCAGTGAAATCTGTTTTAAGAAGTCAAATGTTCTTTCTTTCTCCAAGTATCTGTCATTCCACCTTACAGTCACCCTCTCACCCATTCAGGAGACACAGTTAAGTATTTCTGCATTCCAGAGTGACAAAAGGCTTAGTTCAACTTCTGTCTTTAGTTCACTAACGGGAGCGGTTGCTGCTGCCCAGAGTCTGTGGTCCCTCATTTGCTGTTTATCCCTTCCTCCAGCCTCACATACCCCACCTTGCTCTAGTGCAAATCCAACTACAGCATTCCCTCCGAGTGCCCCTCCTTTGCCAGGAGCATGGAGCAAACAGCAAGTACAGGACTGCTGCACCTACCTGCCTGCATAAGGATTTGGGTTCTCCGACTCATCATGTCTTCTAACTGGTTCAATGAGCTGAACTCATTTCCTAAGGAAAAATGGGATTTTTCAGTTTTTTGGGAGAAATTTTCCTTACTAAGAAGAGTTTTGCCCCAGTCTGACAGGCGCAGGCTGAAACAAGAGTGTCAGCTGTCCGCTGTTCACCATTCCTGCCCCTGAGGAGGGTGTGTTTCCCAGGAGCACACATACATCACTGACTGCTGTGGTGCAGAGAGAAGCACCAGGGCCAGCCTCCTGCTATCCATTATGTCCTCAGGAACAGCACCTATATCCCCTCTTTACCATGAGTGAGAAGGCAGATATGCACCACAAAGTGTAGCCACAACAACCTGCTGGAGGCTTCTTTGCTCACAGTGCCCATTTCCCCTCCTCCTAATTTCAGAGAAAACTGCTGCAGAAGAAAAAGAAAAAAATCAGAAGAGCTTTTTTCATGATGCTACAAACTGCAGTTAAAGATTCATGAACTGGAAATTGTCCCTGCACTCCTGTGCAGCGAACACAGAGGTCCAGGTGCATGTTCTCATGTCAGCTGTACATACAGGTAGTTGACACGTGACATGGATGGATCACTGTCTTTTCACTAAAATAAGAAGGCGCAACATCTTCTGACAATGTATTCGAAATACACTCCATGTTTTCTCTTTTGTAAAAACATTTCCTCTGGGTCTGCATTTGCAACAGTCCATCAGTTCCTATCAGCTCCCTTTAAGGGTGAGGGACTACTGAACAGGGTGCATTGCCACTAAGAAATGACAGCAATGGGAGTCTTAAATTGTGAAAAAGGCGTATTTTCTAGATGAAGACTTTGAACCTGTAGAAATGAAGTCTGAAAATGATAGTGGCACTAACAATAATCAAAAAAAAATTATTTTCTAGGATAAATAGACATTGTTCCAGTTATTTTATTTAATCAGCCTACTCTAACATGGAATTTGGCTTATAATTTGTATAAAACTCCAATATCTTCTGATATTTATGATTGATTTTGGTACAGAATCATCAAAGGAATGCAGAACAAAAATTGAACAACTTCCTTAAAATCATTAGCAGAAGTAAATTTTATCATGAATATGAAAAAAAGCATAGCACACAGGCAGCAGAAAATGAAAGGCAGATGGGTACAGTAAGAAGGGAGATCAAGGTGCAAAAATATCAGTTCAAATATTTTAAACATGACTTTAATATTCATCAACGTCTTCTGTATTTTGCAGTTCATTCATCTGTGACTTAGAGGTCACATGATAACAGGCATGGATTGAATTAGGAAACCCATCTTTTCTAGCTTTAGATTCAGCTTTGAATGAGAATAGGTTAGTAGAATTTCCTCTTTCTCTGGGTTTCCCAAGCTATGCAACAGAAATAATGGTATTTATCTCTGGTTTTAAGATGCTTTGAGATCTGTGATGAAAAAGCGCTCTGTCAGAGCTTAGATAATGTAATGTTGCAGGCAACTTTCTCCTTATTTGGCTCCATTTTTCTTTTCAAACTCTGTTAGGCACCCTTTTAAACTTGTGGTTCTTTTAAAAGACTTCAGGTTGTTTTCAAGTCTATGTCCTTTCCTTTAGTCCCTCTGTGACCACCCCTTGCACAGGTGACTCTGGGCATGTTCCTGTGCAGTCACACTGTCCCTCTGCCACTGAACTGCCCAGACTCTTTACCATGATGCTCTTCACACACTATTTTAGGGCAAGCCTTACACTGTGTGCCATCAGACAGGGAAATGTATTAGGTTTGTGATTCACATTTAGTTTCGGAGTAGCTGAATGACAGGAACTGCCAGGGCCAGAACCAGTCAGTTTCTAGAGCAACTCAATTCTGACAATATCCTCTCGAAGCCAGGTAAATATCCTTCAGATTTGCTGGAGTTTGTGCACATCCTGCCCACATTTGCATGGGCCTGAAACATAGTAAAAGTCATTCCCACCGGCACACTCCAGTCTAGACCACCTTCTGTTCTTGGCACACATAGTAACCATTTTCACTGCATCCTTATCAGTTTGTTCTTTCAGGAAATCCATTAAGACCTTTTTGCATAAAGCAATTCTTACATCAAGCAGTCTGCCATGCTTCCTTTATCCTTGACTGACCTTTGCTAGGGTTTGGCTAATGCCTTGCCTACCAGTTCCATTATTCCCAGCCTGACTGTTCATATTGAGGGCAGTGCTTTCCAGGAATTACAGATACAGCACTGCAAGCAGCCACTTCCCCCAGTCGATACTGTGATGAGATCTACACAGGGATAAAATCTTCAGGTTTCAGCTTAATAAGAAGCCACTTGTATATTTCTGTTCAGGTGCAACACTTCAGTATTTAAGTCATATTCTCAGCCCGGGCACAGATCTGCCTCACTATGCCAAGAATTAACTCACCCAGGGCTGTGAAGGGTCTATGGCACTATTCAGTATGGGAAAAGTCATCTGGATCCAGCCCTAAGGAAGTGCATGCAAAGTTCAAAAGCTCTGCTGGTTGATGAATTAACCGGAACCTCACATGCTCCAAACACAGATCAGAAAGGCTTCTTCTTTCTGCTAAGAAGAAGCACCAATTTCATGGCACTGTAGGATCTAAAAGATCCTGTCACAAAGCCTGGAGAATTTTATCCAGCTTTTCATGTCCTGAGCCCATTACTGTAATTACGATGAAGGGTTAATATCTCAGGCTGGCATTAGGCACTTCCAGTTTTACTGTTTTGCAACAAAAACAATGCAAAGACATCTAAAAGAATGTAAATTTTATCACTGCTGAGAATCCGATAAGCAAAGTGATGATTTCTTGTCTTTGATCTGCCTTGTTCCACATTACTATATTTCTGAGCTGACAGAAAAGATGTTCATTTCAAGGCACCAAAATGTCTGAACTATTTAGGAATTGTTGCCTTGAATCAATTCTGGTTTCGTACACTGCATCTTTGCAAGCATTATTTCTTCCAGATCAATTCTATATCCAAACTAATTGTTTAAAAGCTGTGACTTTAAGGGAATAACTGTGGCACTCCTAATTAAAACAAAAATATTTCCAGTAGGGTACACAATTTACAGAAAGGTATTGACAGCAGCAAATGTTTCCAAAAGCAGATCTTTTGCCCTTGCACATACAAAGGAGCTTTTTAAAGGCTGAAAGGCCTATATTAGAAAAACATACAGTACCTACTTCAACATGAGAATCAGACATCATTTATAATTCATGTAAGTATATTAAAGTTTTCCACTGCCATCCAAGAGAGATGGTTTCAAATCTATGGAGTGCAATAAGCCAATATTCTGTGTTGCAACTCCTATATATCTCACATAGATTTTACTCAGGAGATCATTTCTATACTAAGGTCTTCACATCTACAATGTGCCACATTCAAAACCCTCACTATCTCTGCATATCTATCAGCATTAATATGTCAGCTTGTACCCCATGCTATTTTCATAAATGCTTTAGGGACACAGTTTTGTTGAACAGATAGAGTTAAATGTAATCTGAGAATAATGAGAAGCAAGAGGAATAGTTAGCTCAATATATAACTAATTTTTTTCCATATCCAATATAAAAACCAAAAAGAAATGAATAATATCTCTGGTCAGTTCCTTCTGCATTGATGAGCTGATGCAAAACTGCTGCACATAATTCAGCTATTTCCTACAACCACACAATTTAAATGCCCAAGAAGTGAGCGACTCAGCTAAGGGAAGTTTATTACAATTCAACCACAAACAGTTCAGTTCTACTCAAAGACTTCGATTCTATTTGCCAGTGAGAGAAATTTGCACTATGACTGCCTGCAAGGCGTCTAACCTATCCAAGACTTCTTCCGATCACAAGGGCAATTCCATTGTCAGCTCTGACTCTTAATTCCCTAAAGCTTGTAGTCTCTTAAATAATCCTCTGAAATGTTAGGACTTACATTAAATGATCATGTATAATGTATAAAATCCAGTTTTACAGTTTGGTAAAAACTCCCAGAGAATTTGATTTCTAATAAAATTTTCTTCCATCTCTGCAGCTCGCACTAGTATTTAGCACAGAGCAGAGATAATGCATCACAAATTATTTTATTGGCTGTCATAGACTTAAAACAGCTTTGTTCTGCACTTGATCAATTTGTGAGGGAGTTTATTCAGATATTGAAGCTGCTTGTTCTGCATGATTATTAAAATTAAACAGAAGCAAGTATCCATTATTTCCTAAAAATAACAAGTGAGGAAGAGGCAGGCACTTGGGACTCAGGGAGGTGGCATTAATGTTCAACGTCTTGAAAACAGCAGCATTCAAATTATTGATGCAAAGCATTTGACGACTGTCTTTAAAAGGCAGGGACAGAGGCTGTCTAGACATGATCAGATATCAAAGTCTATGGATTTGGCAATCTGATAATTTTTTTTCTCTTTTACAAAGGTAAAGAGGCGCCTGTCAGTATCTGACAGACTGCAGACACAATGATTATAACAACAACAAGAAGAACTGCTCTCAGTAGTACTATTATCCCCTGAATAACTTTGTTGGAGGAACTCTGTCGCAGTTTTTTTATTTGTTTGTTTGGTGGCTTGGTTGGTTTTTATTTCTGATGCAGGGTAATGTCTGTATATTCTGTGACCCTTCGTTGCAGCTCCCACTAGACAGGGATTTAGATACAGATCCCAAAGTGATCTCGAACCACTGTGGAGAGACTAAGTGGCATCATCTCTGGAAGGTGAATTGGAATATATTCCAGATAAAGCAAGATGTTCTTTTTGGAGTGGACTTAGGGAGTAAAATCTGATTTAACCCTTCACATGCACTAGAAAGTTTCTCCAAGCTCCTCATCTCATGATTATTTATGAGGCCACAGGCACAATGATAACAATTATTGCTCTCTTTAGCAGCAGCCTATAATAACAGATTTTCAAGTGGTATACCATGTATTTAACATAACAGCAATTTTAGGAATTGATGTGTGCTTGTTTAATAATTGTTGCTTTTCTCCCCCAGACCTCATGACTGTGCTTTTGTCAACAGAAAATGATAATGCTTTCCTCTAAGGGAACATTCCAGGTCAAATGAAAGTTGAGATAGAAAGCACATAGTAGCAGAAACTATGATTGGGGCATTTGGTTTAGTCTTTTCTTTCTACCAGAATGCATAGGCAGTCCCTGCTAAGATATACCTAAGAACAAATTCCCAACTCAGTATCAGTGCTGGATTTGATGTAGATAATGATGCCGATGTCATTTGGGTGGATACCAATGCAAAAAATAAGCTAAAACAGCTACGTAATGGGACATGAAGGGATTCCATGTGAAATGCCACAAATGTAGTTCCAAGAGCTATAACATGTTCTGATTCCTGAAAGTGAAACTGTTAAAACCATACTCCATAATTTCATTTTCTATTATTTGCAAGCTTTCATATGTCTCTTAAATAGTAACACCATGTGATGCTGCATTATGGCATTTAAGCCTTGGGGTTAAAACACAGGTTAAAAAACAGGTTAAAAACACAGGTTAAAAAACAGGTTAAAAAAGTCTGCATTGTGTCATCCTGCCTCATCCCCTGGTGTTAAGTCACGTACAGAGATTTTCAAAGGCTTTAAATCCAGACTACTATTTATCATCACTGGGAAATGGATTTTTAAGTCACACCTCTATGAACGCTGATCATCACAAGAGTGAATCAATTTCCAAATTGCAAAAATAATACTGTTGCTTATTATCAAGAGGAGTTTAGACAACTGGTCAGTAACCATTTTTCATAGCAGTCAGTGCAAACTCCTAGTAGAAAATAAGAAAATTAAGAGGAATAGGCTTGTCACAGCTCACCTATAAGAAGTGTTTCCCATTTCTTGGCTTCAGAAGGCTTTGGAGGCTAACAAGACAGTTTGTGCTTTGCTTTAGAAAATCAGCATCCTGTTGTGTTGAGCATTGCATGCACATACAGTAGGAAAATGTTCTTGTCCTTACAAAGCAACTACATAGATAGATCAGAAAACATCTTATTGTCCTGTTTCAGAGCAAAGAAATCAAGGCCATTGTCTGAAAACTGCAGCCAAAGCATGAAGCAAATCCGTGACTCCTAAATGTGCACAAATCATCTTTTTTTTTGCATGAAGACAATGAAGAAACGGTGGGGGAAAGTTCTGAAGACTGCAATTACTTCAGGCAGCTGGGCCAGCATTGAGGATAAGAGCAGGAGCCCTGTAAGCAGTCTCAGCATTCAGCCCAAGGGCTGTAACTCCTAATCCCCACGGACGGGTCTGTGGATTGGAGCTGAAGCTGGTTGCTCGGACTGCGAAATACGATGTGTTCAGTGCTCCTGTGCTGCTGGTGAGATGAATTCCTAAACCTCCACGGCTGTCACTTGTCTGTGCAGAGGGTCCAGACAGATGTTGTGGTGCTTAAAGTCGCAGGAGTTGTGTCTCATCAAGGACAGCGATGAAGCCCCGCCTCACCCATGGTTCCTGCACCATGGCCCGGTGCACACAGAAGCACAGGAGTCAAAGGGGCTCCAGCCCTGCTGGGACTTGAGAGATTGAAGCAGCAAAGCACATGAGCAATGGGAAGGTCCGGGGAACCAGAGTGAATCCAGTCCCGAGAGATGCCTCAGCCACACAGAGTGCAGGTGGAGGGGCTACAGCACCACCTGCCCCGATCCATTGCTCCACTCCCCCTGTGTTTTATATAGTTTATTCAGCTTTTGGCTGCACATCCAAACTCTCAAATGCTCTCAATTTCTGCCCCTGAAGTGCAGTGCTGTTTGCCCAGCCTTCAGGTAGCTGGGGTTGCTATTTAACACCAGGTCATCCACGTCAGTGTCTGATCTACTTCTCCCCTTCTTACTCCACAGCCTGAATTCACTATGGATTTCAGGTATCTCCTGAACTCTTGATCTGCCTTATGAATAATGACAGATAAGCAGATAACATTACCAGGCTGCCCTACATCCATCTCCAGAATCTGGTAAACTTTTACTTATGCCAGTAGAAATACTTAATAGAAAAAGAGCCTTTGTCCCTGCAGAAGTCTTCATCTATTAACTCATTTTTACTAAAAAATGTGTGTCTAACCCCAAATGGGAGGGTTTTTCATACAAAGTTTACAAGAAAAATGAGTCATTACTTAAAAAGTTATTTAATAACGTTGCACACAAATGACCAGAAATGTCAATTACCATAAAAAGGGGCACAGGATACTTCATGTAATCGCAACTGTTGCTCAGGGGCATTCATGTTTGAGCCTTTCTGACAACATCTACAACACTCTAATTGAACTGCCTGGGCATAGAGGAATTGCTTCTTGCTCCTGCAAAATAGCTAGCAGAATTACGAAAATGGCGGTCCTGAAAAATGCAGTGTATTTTCAAGCTTTTGAAATGTCACACTCTTGGGCACCAATTTATCTGAGTTACATTGCAACATTACAAATAGCCAGCAAGTCTTACAGGGCCATTTTTCACAATAAAAATACTTTCCTAACTGCTATTTTAGTTCAGTAATGATTGTATAGATCTGTTTATTATGCATTTATATTTTTCCCTAAATAACACCTTACTGTTGGCAACGTACTGGAACAGAGGAAAGTGTGCAATATTAATGGGACCAACCACTTGCTTCAGCATAAAAATATTTTTGACTCCAGGGGAAGAACAAAGAAAGAGAAAAAACTCATGAGAAATCCATAAAGAAAACAAAGAAATCCTTCAGCTATTTTTCTAATTTAATATTGCTTCCACTTCTATCTGTTGTCTCCAGGATAATGGCCATTATGATCATAGTGAAAAGATTACATTGATTGCAGAGTGCCAGGGAAGCTATATTAAAGGTCAATAAGGAAAAGTGGGATATATCTCTGCTGGAGCTATGATTCAGCCTCTTGAGCCCACTTGTGAAGATATTTTCATTGTTTTTTGTTATATGTAGAAGCACAGATAAGCTGCCACTTTTAGAAAAGCACAGCCAAGACCAAGGGATTCCAGTTCCCAAATGCTTTAATGCACCTGTTTTGTACATCAAGGAAACTATCAGGCATACAAGCCCCAGCTCTTGGAGACTTCCTTCATTAGCCCTAAGATAGCTGTTCTCACTGATGGATGCCCTGCACCTGCCCAGGTTAGCTGGCTGTCAGGGCTTAACTCGGGACTCTGAGCCCACAAGCATATGTTGCAGTGCTAGAATAAATACATGCTGTGTATCTGGCTAATCCTCAGCTCTCTGTGGCTTGTGCATCTCTTGGAGGCAGGCAGTGCATGTCTCATGAAAGGTACACGTCTGAATTTGGCCACTGAATATGTGCTCCCTGTGGTACCAGAGACTGCAGTAGGGCCTTAATTCTGTGCAAGAATTATATTGAACCTTTTACACTTCTTGCATTTGTCCTAGAGTTATTCAATAACAATTATTAATAGCAAATCAACAAGCAGTTGGCAACAGCTAACTTATCAGTTGTCTTAACAAACTGTCTGCATAACCCCCTTAGCACTGAGAAAACTCTTGACTCTGGAAAGTCAGGATTTGATTTCAATAGAACCTTAAAATTAAAATTAAAGGCTATGAATACCCACCCACTATGTCTACAGGCTGACTTTCTCTTACAAAGGGAGGTTTGGAAAACCTCCCTCTTATGGTTTCAAGTGTGAGTAACTTTCTAACAGAAGGAGTTGCTAAAGGAACAGCTCTGCCACTTGAAGAAAATGGTTGCTTTTCAAAGAATTCATTGCTACCAAGTTGGTTGGCAGTGAGAGCAATGGAAAATAGTTGTGCGTTTCACATAACAGCAAATGCAAATGTTTTAGGACTCCTTAGTCCCCCCTCTCCCCCGACATCATGCAGAGGTGAGCAGAGATAAGTATTTTTAACACTCTAATAAAAAAAGTTTAAGTACTAATAACTATTGTTCATTCTGTTGGCAGGATTTTAGTACAGAACTCTTTGTCTTCAGTTTTTAGAATTATGATACTACAACCTAGAGAAAAAAACATTTATACTTTATATGAATGTAAAACAAGTCCATGCATATATTCTAAACATATTCCTTAGCACAGGCTGCCACACAGGGTGCGTGTGTCTATAAACTGGACTCCTTAAAATAAACTCTGGAAGCTTCCAGATTAATTAACAAATAAGACACGTAGAAAGTTGTTCAGGCCACAGTTTCATATGTGAGTAACATTCTCATAATAGTTTCATTTTATTCATGCTTTTAAACTGTAGTTTAGGAATGGCTTGAGGAATTGCAGTTGTTACAGGGAAACAGTGAACTCGAGGCATCTTGGGATGAGCAAAAGCAGGCTAGAAACCACAAAAATGGAAGGATGGCTATTTTGAAAGGTAATATGCTTGTGACTTCTACCACTTTCAGAAGGGCTACCAAAAGTATTTTCTGTCTTCCTAAACTATTTTCTCTGTATTTGCGACTTCTCCCAGCTGTGTTGCAGACGGGGAATATCTCTGGGTCAGAACTAGGCCAAGAGCATGCAGAGAAGCACTGACCTGCTGGAACATCTCATGGCTTTGGTCTTCAGAGCAGCAAACTCAGATTATTCAGAGGGACACTGAGATTGGGATTTAGCAGCCACCAGGCTATTCACACTTGGGACAGTCAACAGGTCTTGATTTCAATGTCTGCTCATCTCTAGGGACAAAATCTCTTCTCTGAGAGGCAGTACCATGACTTTGCTTAAGCAATCATCTGACCCAGAGGAAAAGCTGTTTAAACAACCCTGCTTGGATTAAAAAGCCCAAAAGGAATTGCTTGCACTTTCCTGCCCTTTTACCCACTAGCATTGAGGGTTAGCATTTGTCTGGGAACAGTAGCATGCTAATCCTAACAGGAGAACTGATACTTAACACCCAGTGTATTTTATCTCTTTGATCACAGAAAATAGATAAAAACATCCTGCCTTGAACCAATACCTCATCCCACGAAAGTGAATTCCTAAAGAAAGATATGCAGCATAAGGGCACCTTGAAAAAATCTCTTTGTGATATATGGACCAAGTTGAAACAGTCCAGTTGCCTGTGCCAGTTAAATCAGTGCCAATCAAACATCTAACCCATCTTCAACAAAGCATTCTTCCAACTAAGAATATAGTAGAATATTGAGGCTTCCTTCTTACTTTTCAACACAAATTTGAAATTCTGATTTTTCATTCAACTCACAAAATCTAGAGGATGAGCTAAGAGAATAAGTCATGATAGAGACTGCATACTTTACCTATCATTTGATAGGAAAGACATTGTTATTTGTTTGGTTAAACAGTGCATAATTAAAAGTCAATATGCAAAACCGTAATAGAATCTGTGAACTAGTCAAATTTTTGTCAATGACATTGTCTAATTTATTGGAAATCAGTAATAAAATGTTTGTTTCCACCATTATCTACAAAATGATTTGTATACGATTTGAAAATAAATCCATATGGCTTTGGGTCCACAGATAAACATCCATGGGCAAAGTTCATGGGAAGGCAATCCAGCTTAGGCACTGAACTAAGTGCTATACGGGGAGGACAAATTATAGTTCACTTCTTCAGGTCTCTAGCACAGTGTGCAGAAATGAGTTCAGTTCCTTTGAGAATATCTGTCATATCCAAACAGGGAAGAATACCTTAATAGGCTGTACCCACTTCATAATGCATACCAGATAGATGTCTCCAGAGGAGGGACAGGAGTCATCTTATGTTTAAAAGTTTCAGAGTACAAGCTTGTTAAGAAAGTTGGAAATCAATTATAGAAACTAATCCAGTCAATGAATTACTACTGTTTGTTAGCAAAGCACCACTGCTGTGAAATAATTTCATTAACTATAACAATATACATGCTACACTGTGCCCTAGTCCAGCCAGTTTTCTAAAGTCCGATGTGAGTCGATGAGTGGCAACTACCCAAATCAGAAGAAACAAACCCAGTAATCCTAACTTCCAAAAGGATTTAAAAGGAAACAGTACCTATTAGTGCTTGACAGGAGCACGTAGGAGAATAAAGAAGGAAACCTACAGATTGAAACAGGATACTTCCAAACAGTTTTTCCAAATGCCTGAAAACATTTCCAAAAGGATTTGTTCATGCCAAGAAAAGCAGTCTTTTCTCCATAGTTGCTCAAGGTGCCAGGCATGGTAGGAGCTCACGGAGACAGGGCAGGAAGCCAGACCCAGCCAGCTCCTGTTGTGGATTGGAAACTGGCCAAAGAGTCAAGCCCAATTTACAGAGCTCAGGCTGAGATCTTGATTTCAACCTTCCCACTGCCTGGGTCAGTCTGAAACCAGGCTCCTTCCTCTGGACCCTCTCCCGAGCTTGTCTTGGCTGGATATTTTTTTTTTTTTGGTCCTCTGAGCAGGAATATAGGGGTAATTTGATGTGCAAACAGCACAGCTCTGCAACAACAAGCACATGAAAGATAAGAGACATAGTGCTGTAAAGCAAGCCCCAGAACTGCTTTGGATTTTGAGCAAGGACACAGCTACTGAGTGTGCAGTGTTACAGCACTAGATCAGATGCCCTGGGAGGGAGAGGCCAGAAGACTGAGTAGGTAGATGGACCCCTTTGATTCCATGATTCCTTCCATATTTCTATTTACTAGGCAGAGGAAATGATGCACTGATACTAAGCAGTGCTAATAATACTTAGAGCCTGAAGCACTTTCCAGTTCTGCCCCCATTTTGCCTGTGTGACACAATGAACTGCATGTGCGGCAGTGCAGTCAGGACAAGCAGTGCTTAAATTTTATATAATAAACACCCTAAACCAACCCCAAACAGTTTCCCTCTGTGACCACAGGTGGGAAGAATCCATGTTGGAGACAAGTTGAATCCACACTTAAGCTTTGAAAACTGAGGCTGAGGCATAAGGGGGGACAGGCAGAGAGAGTCAAGAGAGGCAAAGCATCGGTCTCAACATCTCACCTCCCTCGTTAGCCTCCTACATTCCCTACAGAAGTTTACATTGAGATTTAGTGTATTGCTCAGATCCTCCCTCTTCCCACCTCCCTCTGCCTCCTGCACTGGCTGCAGTCACACCATCCCTTGCAAAGACTTTGAGAATCTTCCAGTCATGATAAGAGAGGCATGAATTCTTTCCTTCCCCAGCACATGAGCAGAGGAAGCACTGCTGGTTGGCTCTGTGGGCCATGCATGTCTGTGCTCTCCTTAGTTACAGCAGAAATTCTACCCTGCTGAAGTCACCAGGAGTTTTGACAAATGACTGTGCTACACTCTTTGAAAGCACTGGCTAATATCTCAGCATCTCCAAACTAGTAGAAACAGCAATTTCTAGTTTAGAGGAGATTATCTCACAGATGGATTAAGAGATGTGAATAAAACCCCCTGGATACTCCAGGTAGGAGAGGCTGGCAAAGTGTGTTCCACATTACATGAACAAGAGCCCCACAGTGACCACTCATAGCCTACTGCCCATGAAGTGCCTTCACAAGACTTGCAGAAGCTCTGGAGAAAAGGTGTGTCCTAACACCATGGTCTGTAGAGATTATTAGTACTTCCCCACTGTATACAGTTGTCCTTACAGCAACATTTGGAAAAAAAAAAATTCTTTGAAATAATTCTTTAATGCCTGGGCTTCTTTCAAAGTCAAATTTCTGTCTTAAAGGTCCTCAGTCCTGTATGTTCACCATTTTCTTATACCATATATACTGGAGACACCAGACACTTTAAAACACTGGGAAACATGGTGAATTTTTATGGAACATTCTTCTTATCTTCAAGCACTCAGCTACTTAAAAGAAAATGTATTTTTCAAATGTGTGCAGCACTGATTTGGCATCTTTATGTTATAATTAACTAATTTTATGGTGTTACCTTCTGGCTGCTGCTCATGACAATACAGAGTTTGCATTTATAGCCCATTATAAAGGGAAGGGCAGCAAGAGGGTGTTAACAGCCTATTTAGGATATAAAGCATTGTGCAGCACGCAGTTTTAAATTCAGGTGCAGTATAAGGTCAGCCTTGAATTGTATGTATAGTATGTTTGTCAGGCACCCCATGTGTAAAACTGACAGCTCTAACCTAGTTGCCACAGGCTGTTTTATACAGTTGGGAATATTATGTCTCTTTGACTTCAGTGATGTACACTTGAAAAGAAAATTGTTTCATTTTGAGGAAACTTGGAAAGTGAGAACCTATTGCATTAATAAAATACAACATAAACTTTCTAGCTAAAAAGGCTATTTGGAACTAGTTAGCATCAGGTCATGCCACAATTAAATGCAATACATACACATTAATAATAATAATAATAAAAGAATAATGAGGCTCACATAGTCTGGTTTTATTCTTGCATAAATTTGACACATGTAAAGACATGTAAAGTCTGGCTTTGCTCTGCTACATTGGAAACGTGAGTTGAATGCTCGGAACACTCTGGATTCCAGGGAGTGTTTGGTGAATGGCTGTGAGAGGAGTGCACAGAGCCAGCAGTGCTCACAGCTCTGTGCCTCCTTCAGTACTTGAACCTCATGGTTCCTGCATGGTCTTGAAAGTCCTGCTGCACCAGGATGAGAGGCTACTTTCCTACTACTAGCTTTGGGATACAAGCTGTTTCCCACCACCACCATCTTGTGGAGCTGCAAAGCTGGGGCCCTACCTATTCCCAGATGATTTGGTAACAATTAAGCTTTGTTGTCCCCGTTTTATACTTAGCCGGCTCTAACCAGGACAGAATAACCCTGCCATGGAGTGAAACATGAGCAGTCCAAGGCAGAGGCAATGCTCCAGTGAAAATCAATTGTATTTAAACACCAGAAAACTTCCCACTGAGAGCAATCCTGCCTTTCAGAAAGAAAAGGATAATGGAATGACATAGGGTAGCTTGAAAGGAGCACATTGATGAAGAAATTCAGGTACCCAGCAGCACTGTAGTTTGCCAAAGCCATGTAATGGCTCTGGAACAGAACTGTTTCTCAATCTCCTGCCTCAGCAGAAAGCCAGTCTTACACCACCTGTAACCAACCACCAGAACAAAACAGAGGAGGGCACATTGTACAGCCACTGCAGCAATGACAAAGGTGGAGGCTCTGACAGGATGACTGACCAGTATTTGGTTACCATCTCTTTGTTATGTCATACAGCTTTCTTCCAGAGAACAAGAGCACTGTTTCCAATCACTTCTCCCTCACTTTCTCAGAAAAAAATGGGTGATGATTTATCAGGCCACTGCACACTGATCTAAAAAGTCCAGCTCTTCACAGAAAGGTTTGAAGGTACAAAAGTTTTTTATGAGCTCTCCTGGGAGGTAGTTCCTCAACTGGTGTAAAATAACAATGTCAAATGGAAATAGGCCAGTTTATATTGCTCAAGGATTTTGTAGCTTTATTTCTTATATAAGTGTTCCCAATATCTTTCAGTGACCTCCCTAAAAGGTACAATTCAGAGCAAATATTTATCATCCTTCTACATTTTCTATCTTCACTTTAAATTGGAAAAGAAAATAACAAGCTGTCTGCAGAGTAATCAGTTGCTATAGTAAACATTACTTTAGCATACAATGCAGTACTTATCTCTGTTCTCTTTAATTAAATCTGTGGTATATGCTGTCATTTGCCTATGCAGAGCAAGTGTTCTTCTCTTCAACCCGAAACTTAATTTCACTAAATAACTCTTTGGTTTCAGAACAAATTAGGAAAGAGGTTAAATTAGCCCGATTTTCCTCATTTCCCACGTCACTCATATGTGCAGAATGTGCATTACTGCTCTGAACTAGCAAACTTCAGCACCCAGTCGTAATGATGGAAAAAATACTTACACTGTGGAAAAAAGGCACTTTTACAGGCCTTATTTATCTTCAAATGATAATGGGTGTTCCAAGCCTAGTGTTTAACTGACTATATGAATTTTTAAATTGGGAGGATTGCACGCAGGCACTATCACTAGTGAAGGGCCAAAGTATGAAGACACAAAATAGACACGAGACTCATGATTTCAAGCATTTATGAAGGAATCTTTGGGTCTGAATTGCTAATGTGTGCATATATGTATAAAACAAGTATTGGTGGTAAAGTTATATGTCGTTTGTTCAGCTGGTCCAAATCCCTAAAAGGTCCTTCTACATCAGAGAAAATGGTCAGGGTTATGTCAGCGAAGTGTCTGGCCCTACAGTCCGAAGAGAAAGGCATTAAGCTGTCTTGGGAAAGTCTCTAAGGAAAATGTAACCAAAGGCAAGTTTTCCTACCACTGAGAAAGCACCTAGAAAGGTGACTCCAGCTATTAAACCAAGGCATCGCTTAAAGGCAGCAGTACCTAACAACTGTCTTCAGTGAAGTCTTTGTGCCCCAGTTCAGAGAACCAGCTCCAGCAGGGCAGTTCTGGGCTCAGCTGCACAGCTCAGCAGCTGCTCTGCAGTGGCTGTAAGTGACTGGTGCCTGTAGCTATCATCCACAGAGGTTTAGGACTCCACTCTACACCCAGGTATGTGCAGATCTTGGCTCAATACTCTACAGTTAGAGAATCATAGAACACCCTGAGCTGGAAGGAACCCACCAGGATCATCAAAGTCTGCAGAAAACAGCCTCAAGAATCACAGCCTATGTCTGAAGCACAGACACTTGAAGAACAGTTTGCTTCTGAGGCTCCAAACACTGTGTTAGATGCTGAATAATCCAAAGTTGAACTATTAAAAGCAATAAAAACATAACACTGGCTGCAGAATTTTGCCTGAATTTTTGTCAGTGCACTTTGCAGAGATGATGTTTTTCTTCTGGTTTAACACTTGTACCAGTTCAGTCACTCTGCAGAGTGAGTGCATATCCTTGGTACAGAGACGTGGAACACTGTGTTGTTTCACAGTTGTGTGGTGGGGCCCATGGGCACTGATCTAATTCCCCTGCATCAAAACAAGTCATCTGTAATGTTACAGCACAACCGATAATCAGGCTGGAGCCAGCGCAGCCTCCACGCTGCTGGTACGACCGTGTCAGCTCAATTCTTTATGCTTTCTTCACCAGCAAAGGCTCATCTCCCCAGTCTAATTGTATCAGCTAATAACCAGTAACAGTCTCAGCAATGGAAAATATAGGGAAAGTCAAAGGAACAAACTGGAATGATGAAACAGCAGTTCCCATTCCTGATCTTTAGTTACTTACTCTGAAAGTTGCAAAAAAGATTTTCATCTCAGCTACAGTACCTCTTTTTCAGTGCCAGAACCCCAGCTTTGCACACTGGAAATGGTGATCAGTAGCTGTCTGTTCTGACTGTCACTTGATTATCGTCCAAATTATCCTTACATAGATTTTCTTCAGTAATTAGGATACTACAACAATCTGGAAAAATCTTAACAAAACTAGGCTCCTCTATGAAGATTTAGACTATCCTCACACTATTCGGTCTTTGCTACAGAAGGTGAAAAACTATATGGTCTCTTTCATAAAAAACATGTTTAATTGTGAACTGTATTGCACACATAAAAACATGTTCTCCAACTTCCAAAATTATTATGCAATCATGTTTAATAATATTCCCTATCATATTTACTTAGACATTATATTAAACTAATAAATTTGTTGTTGAAATATTGCATAATGAAATAGGAAATATGTTTATTTTTCTAATAAGTTCCATGTTTTTTAATCAGTTCAATGTGAATTCAATACAGCCAATCTTCTCTTGGTACTGCTTCCCTTATTGAAATCAATTCTTCAAAAGGGAAGGCAATGAAACAAAAGAAGGAATGTAAATGTCTGAGTTACAGTCAATGGAAGTAATCATAGAATCATAGAATGATTTGGATTGGAATGGACCTTAGAGACCATTTTGTTCCAAGGCCCCCCTGCCATGGGCAGGGACACCGTCCACTAGACCAGGTTGCTCGGAGCCCCATCTAACCTGGCCTTGGACACTTCAGGGATGAGGATCCCATAGTTCCCTTCCATTTTTAAGAAACTGACTGAGAGTTCTGCCATTACACTTGTGCAGGGGTACAAATTGTCTCCCAAACAAAGCACTCAGAAGCGATGCATCCTTGGTCCTCCTGTGGGTAATTCTGAGTCCAGCCAGCTATCAAATCTGGCTTCTGCTTTTAGCGGAACAAACTACACAACTTTCTTCTGTGTTTGAAATCTGGTGCTCAGTGGCTGCTGAAGCACTTTAGATGATTTCTTTGTCCCTACGGTAGTCTCCTAAGTAGATGAAAACTTCTTACCTAAGTTCATAACCAAAACACTATGAAGTCTAGGACTTCCCTTTGTGATTAAATAAAATAAACATATAAAGGAGTGCCCAACAATATATCGATGAAGTAACCAGCTTTCACAGTTCCTTATTTTTGGGGAAAAACAGTCAATTTGGCATGATGTTGATGCACTACAAATTTCAAAGACCAAACAATGAGAGAGCTTGTCAGCTGAGTGCAGGACTCAGTGCAATACCCGTCAGATCCTGAGTAATGGGAGAAGCTGTGCTCCTGGACTTCACTGCCTGTCACATCCCCTTTATTTTTACCGAACAATTTACACACAGCCACAATTATTGTTGTAAAGATAATCCCATGCCACAGCAAAGAAATTAAAATGGAAATTCTCTGTGAGGTGGCATCAACCACTGTGATTGATGCTTTAGATATGCAAGGCAACACATTTTCTGGGAAAACATGACTGTTTAGATTGCCATAGGACTCATTCTGGGGGCTTTTGACTTTGTCCATGTGCATGGTCAGTTTCATACTCTACCACTTAACTCTATGGCAGAAGGAAATTGTATTCAATCTATTGGCCAAATATTACTGTATACAATTGCAGATTCACGATCTTGTCATTTTGTCATTTTGGAAATATCCTGTTTGATAGTTTATTTTTAAATGTCCTCAAAAGGAAAATAATTGCATGCGTAGGAATTTAAAAAGCAAGAGTAATCTAAAGAAAGTGCCTTACCTTGTGATAAACTATTCTGTCAACACTTGAGCTGAACTTCATAATTCTTCATTCCTGTGAAGGACATAATATTCTGGATCACTTTCAGACAGGATTTTTTTTTTTTTCATTTTTTATTTTAAGAGCAGAGTTAGGATTTTCTTTTCTACACAAGAAATCTGCTTTCTCATCCTCTTCCCAGTGCCTGAATCTCAAACACCATTTGGTAATTTACAGCATCAGTTTGTTGTATGCCATTTCCACCAGGGAAAGGATATTAGCCCTTGTCTGTTCTTCATAGTAATTAAGAAAAACAGGAGTATCAAATTGACTGGATGTATCTCAACCTTCATGGTTCAGGTATGACCATCAGAGGAGTAATGCATAGGATCTGCATGTCTCTAGAGCTGTAGGATACAGAGTGTAAGCCTTGTGCTCCTGTCAACCTATTTTGCTCATTGAGCATGGGACACAGCAGAATAGTATTGATTCTCCTTCTACCCTTCCTTCATTTCCTATGGTCTCAGCCTGTTCCAAATCACCCAGAAAATGTAGCTCCAGCAGCAGAAACTTCACAGGTGTCAAATTCAAAGCAAGAGATAACAGAATTAGCTGCATCAACTTTGCACAGATGAAGATTCCCTTTAGCACAAGGTGTATTCTCCAGGTGTCAATCTGGCCAGTTAAGTTCATTTTGTTCTGACTGAACTTAATGGGCTGTAAAATCTCTTTCACTATAAGCAATTCTTATTCAAACCTAGAAGCTCAAATAATTTGTTCTCTCTTTTTGAAGCCAAAACTGAAAGTCCCATGAGTTTCCTTGCAAATTGACCACACTTTTCTTTCCCTGTGCAATGTTGCCTTGCTCACTGGAGAGAATGATAATTTCTGCAAAACAGTGTAAAACTGTTATAATCAACACTACTTCTGCTTCCTCTCTAGTATAACACTGCAATCAGAAAAGAACATTTATGGACTTCTTCCATGGAGCCCTGAATTTGTTCTCTTCTAGTTCTCCTCAAATCCATTAGCAGGCCAGGAATTAGCTATGCCAGTGTGTTCGTCTATGAGTTGCTTCTTGAAAGCATTTTAAAGCCCAGAATAACAGCCCTGGATCAAAGATGCTTGGCTGCAGCAGTCTGACTGGGGAACTGTGGGAAAGAATTCCTATCACAATGGGAAAGATAAGGAGACTAAAACTCAATCCTAGAAGCAGTTACTATCAGGAAAGAGCAAAAACCACCTTGAAGACAGGAAGAACCTTCCATGCACAGTGGCAGTGGGCCAGAAATGTTGAGGTGCCATGATGTTTGGCTGCTGTTTCCAGTCCCCTCAGAAGGAAGGCTGCAGGTGATGGCGTGGAGATACAAAAAAACACCACACAGAAACACAAATGCCTGTGCTTTACTGGGCTCATGTGAGTAACACAGATACTTGCCTGAAATGCGGAAATATCACCTTTAATAAAGATAGTATCCATGAAAGAGCTTGCCTTCAGAATCCCTGCTTACTGATTAGCATTCCTTTTTTTTTTATTTTTAAAGTGTTGCAGGCATTCTTGACATTTGTGCCATCTGAAAATTACAGCTGCACTCCCAGTCTTCACTTGAAGGCATCCTCACCACTGAGAGCTTTTCTGAGAAATGGCAACCTGTCCCCTCATCCAGAAGTGTGATTTTTGAATGGAGTGCAGGCAGATGATTTCAGCTGAATGGGTGTCTTCTAGAGGAAGACTCTTACATCTTCTTATTTTCTTTGTGTGATAGCAAAAGCCTGAGTCTATTTATTCAATTACCATGTGTTTGAGCCTACGGGCTTTGCATGCTTCTGCCTAGCTAAAATAACTCGCTCCACTGCTGCAATCTAATTGAAAGAGTTCTGTGCAGTCTCATTATGAATTATTCTGTGTTATGCTAGGAAGGCTAGAGGTTGTGAAACTAGTTATATCAGCAAAGCTGGCATCTGATTTCATTAGCTTGCACTGTAATTGCCTTACATTTGATGGGCCTCATACTACCATTCCTGCTCACAGAAAATTTCCGTAGCCTTTGTTTCAGAGCTGTCAGTTCCACTTTGGGAGCTTATGGCTCTGTGATGTGGCACTTCCTACCACAATGAGCATCTGCCTGCCAAAATATCCCAAGCAGTCAGGGTGCAACAAGGAGCGTGGAGATGCCATGTCTTTAGGAAAATGCTTGTACTAGTCTAGTCAACTCCAGAATCAGACCACTCCATTTTAGAGCACTCTGAATCGTTACAGTCCTTTCATACCTGGCCAGTTTGCCCAGTAGAAGCACCGTCATGTCCAAGAGCGTTCCAGGTAAAGTAAGACCAGGAGGTCTCCAGGACAATACCAAGTGCCAGATAAGGACAGTTCTGAGAGAGAACACATGGGTCAGCGCTCGCACATGACTAGTGACAAGGTACAAGTGTTTACGACCGTTTCCAATGCCATCCCCTTCTAGAAACATTGACCAATGTGGAGTTTTCCAGTGGGATTTTGGGAAGTGGCCATGCCAGTATTAGTGTCTCTTTCCCCTAGCTTTTATTTTTTTTTTAGCATTTATCTCAATCACTGCAGTACTCAAATAGTTGATCAACAGGTTTTGTCTCTCTGACAGTGGGAAAGTAGAGTGGAAATGGGATCCTCTGTCTCTGCCATTCACAGGAAGAAAGATGTCATATACCAATTATGAAGCTTCACCTAGATTTATGGCATGTGTTTGCCATGCAAAATGAAGACATTATCCACAAAGATTCTATGATTTATTACCTGGAGAGGTGATGCATCACTGAAGAAAAGGAAATGGTGGAGGAACAATAAAAGAGAGAGCTAAACACAGACAGCAGCAAGGTGGCAAAGGTTTTCTTCCTTTGCTGACAGAGATTATGCTTCCTAATCCATGTACCTCTTTTAGCTCAAGGAAAGGAATTGGAAATCACAAGGATTTCTGCAAGCAACCTAAAATTGCAGCTGAAGGTCACATTCTTCTATCAGTTTCTTATCACTGTTCTCCAGTTCACTGTAATATTTGCAACTGTCTTTTCCTCCTTTGAAATTCTCTGAGTCTCTGCAGAAAGTGTATAAAGTGAACTAATATACGTTTCTGGAAGAATTGTGAACTTTAGTCCGTCATTTTCTTCCACAGCCAAGGAGCATTCCTTCACATTCCATTCACAGCATTCCTTCTTCTGGAGCTTCAGAAGATGTGAGCTTGGGCTCTTCCTGTGCCAGAAGGACCAGGCAGAGCTCCTGGGGCCATAGACCATTACACCATAACACCACCACTAAGAATCACATCAAGAGTCACTGTCAAACACCTCCCAACGAATCAAATTCAATCCTCTCAAACTGCTGGGACAAGAATAGTACACTTGTCCAAAATACATCACATTCTGTAGGAGCTCTCCAGCTCCTTTTAAATCTTTTCTTTGGAAGTGTGCACGAAAAGATAAAGTTACTGGCACATTTAGCAGAATGTCACTCAGTTTCTTCTGTCTGCTCTTAAATGCTTTATCAACTAGTTTGATGTAGTGAAAATACCATGGTTTCAGTAAAAAATTAATTGTACAACATGAATGGCTTTTAGAGAAAAGCTATAAACCAGTGTGTCATAACAAGCTGCCTTGCTGCAGGACACAGGGTGCTTCCAATACGCACCCTACAGAAAGGTGAAATGGCTGAAGCACTTGAAGAGTTTAATACAATATCTGCCATTGTTTCTACTGTAGGGGTGGAGGATACCAATATAGATTTGGTACATTTTACATAATGCTGTATACTGTTGGCATACTACTTGAATTTGTATAAAGTTTCCAGCTATGCTTGGACTAATCAGCTTTTTATTTATGTTTTACTGTGGAGTTTTATGGCAGCAAATTCTTCTGTAACACACAGTGAAACTGAGCTGGTCAAGCAACCATGATTTACGAGAGAAACACATGCTAGTGGGGTATGAATTTCTGAGTGATCTTGAGGAAGGAGGTGTAATTACATAGACAATGCAATATTTTCAATGAAATTTCAGAGCAGGCTTAAAAAAATGAATTTTCCAGGCATCATCAAGTTCACAATGTAGAAGAATGAATGTGAAAAAGAAATCAAGACAGAGCTGCACAGAAAAACAAAATAAATAAAATCCAACATTCGCACCTGTACATCACTAAAGAAATAAGTGTATCTGCTCAGGTCAGGTGGAAAGCAGTTGAAAATACACAGGTTGGGGTACACCTGAGAAGAGCCACCCAGTTCAGTCACAACAGGAAGGCTGACAGAAGTACTTCTTTATGACAAAAATGTCTTTGCTCCAGAGTCCCTTGCAAGCAAAATGGATCAGAAATATTCCCCCCACACAGTGTGGACAAGGGAGTGAGAAATGAAGCTGAGCAATCTATTAAACAGTTCTGTGATGGAGCTGTAAGCCACATCATAAGGTGAAAGGAAACTGAAGCAGAGTCTGTGACAAATCTAAGGAACTGGCAGCATTTGTTAGATAAATAGAAGCAAGTGACAATAGACAACAAGCCAGGCTGTCTGGGCAAAGACTTTGTAGTTCTGAATTTTCAGGTGACAGAACAGCACACCAAGATTTTTAAAGGCTTTTGTTCCCAGAACCACTGACATGTCACTAGGGAATGCCAGCAAATAAAGAAATAACACATTTTTTATTGCAAAAAGATACACAGTGCAAAAGAAGGAAAAGAAGGTTGCTATGAATATTCAGTCACTGGCTTACCTAACATTTCTGAGGTGTTGGCAATTGACTATTTCTATCCTCTTTTAGTGCCCAAAATGCATTTTGGGCACAGAACTGTGGGAAGCGGGTTTTACAAAGAATAATATTAGGAGTGCCAGAAAGACCGTTGGTCTGAGACAACCTCATATGATTTCACTTGAAGAGCAGCACTGGGGTAACATGTCTAGGATGTAGCTTTCCTCCCAAATTCATTGCTTCCAGAAGTGCCAGAAAACTGGCCTTGAATAACAACTATGAGGAATGAAATGATGGCAGTTCACAGCCCTCTCCTGAGTAGAAAATACCAATTAAACACTGCATTAATTTAGTGTCCTTACTATCTACTTAGAGCTATCTACTTAGCTCCAATCAAATCAGATATATGCTCTATATTAGTTGTAAGCTATGTTTAACCAAAAGGGTGCAACAAAGATGAATGGGTTGCAGTTTTCTCTATATTTTTGTGGATTACACAAGTAGCATCTATGGCTATTTACTCTAGCCAGGGTAGATCTGGACTGTCGCTTCTAACGTGAAACTCTATACTATTCTCTCCCCCAGGGAATAAAAAAACCTCTGTGAAATTAAAATCTTGACGCTGTATCATAAAATCAGACATAATGAGACAAGCACCAGCAATGCCTTATCAGCTGATGTCAGGGGCTGAAAAAGAAGTTGAATATTCTCTGAATGAGGCCCACCTGCTTCATTCCAGAGAGACTTCTTGCTATATTGCAAGGCATTGATAGCAGTACCATCAACTCAACTAAAATCTGAACCTAGCAGAATATTGATCAGCAGGATCTGAAACCACTCTTAAGAACCTTGGCCACCTTAATATCAAGCAGGAGCAAACTACAAAATATGTCCAATGCTCCTTAGTACATCTTGCTATCGAATTTTTCCACATCTCAGAAACTTTTTACTGAGCTTATATAGCTTATTGTGGGAGTAATAGAATGAGTGAATAAAATAAAAGTATTCTATCTTCTGTGTCATTGAAATGCAATCAGATTTGCTCAAAGAAAAAGTGCCATACCATCTCCATCCTCAGTGTTAACATTCAGGAGTTTCTCCCAGGTTTGCTTATCTGATAAAAAGCCTCTCCACCTGGAGCCTTATATTAATGCATAAATCCCAGAAATGTGTCTAGAAAAGTTCACCCTATTCAACTAAAAAAACATTAAACAGAACATGAAGGGAGGATAAAACCCTTTCAGGTTAAAATACGATTTTTATATTTCCTTTGGAAAGAATAACAACAGACCACAATCTCAAGGGAAATTGTAAATTCCCCAAGGAACAAAAAAAAAAGCTGAAAACTTTAGAGATTTAAGATATTTGAATAAAATGGTTTTGCAAATTAAATATTCAGAACTCTGCTGTTTATTTAGGCCTCAATATTGTAACAATGTCAGACTGCAGCATGGCGATAAACAAGCAATGAACTGGAGACCTCTGGTCCTAAATATATCAGCTCCTTCTGCTTGAGTTTAATGACCAACCCTGGAGCTAAAAGCGGTAACAGCATATCATCTGTGGATTGGGACCTAAGAGGATAGGAAAAGGCACTGACTGCTGGCCAATAAACACTTCATCATGTCTATCCATCTCTCCCAGGATTTTACTCTGCCGTCCATCACTGTACCATCTGAGTGCCTTCATGTAAAATCAATAGCAGCGGTGCAATCCCTGGAGGATGTCACAGAAACTCCAGCACGTCTCCTGGTGTTGGCATAGCCACAGAGTCACAGTCTTTGATTTTAATGAGACTGTTTGTGAGTACTGTGTTAAGGAAACTTCCTGTAATCATACAAACATTAAACTATTCCACCAAATACTGGTGCTAACAAAAAGGACCAGACTCAGATACTACATCTTATAGCTCAGTTTGAACATTTGATGAACAAATGATTTTGTTGTATATCCATCAGCTGCACCCCTTTCATCATTTAAAGACAGGGAATGGACAAACTCACAAACACTCTCAGGAAGGGCTGCCTCATTTCATAGAGGAAGTAGTTTACTGTCTCCCCCATTTACAGCCTTTGTCAGTGCCAATCCTGTGTTATTATACCTCAGTGATGCTACCAGCATCTTCTGTCATGATGATGCCTGCACTCCATTTTTCAGCACACTCAACACATCATATTAGTTAGGAATAGACTAATGAGTATTCATATTCATTCAGTTCCATTTACTAGCCCATGCAAGACTGAGGTTCAGTTGTGGTAACTCCAAAACAGATAATATTTAAACACCGTTCTGATTTTCTCCAGCATAAAGCAAGTATAACGTTATTTCGTTTCTCTGATTCTCCAAGTTTTAGTTGATTCCTTAGGAAATCGATAGAAATGCACCTCAGAAAGGAAGCAGGCAAATAAATAGGCCCAAAAGTTTGTACATAAAGCTCCGTCTCAGTTCACTGAGAGGTGGCAGCAAAGTGCTCCTTTCCTCAGTTTCAGAGCTGCCACAGTTTCAAAGAAGTATTTTGTGAACACTTACACTTTCAAATATACTTTCAGATGGATGACTGAAAGCTTCATTAACAAGAGCAGATTTTCTTCAAGGGATAGGATTTGTCTCTTTCTATTGCCACATTCAAGGAGCAGACAAACACAACCACTGATGTATCAAAAACCCCCATGAGCTGCCCAGGACTGGCATGCTGAGGGCAGGCCAAGGTCAGCGGTGAGGCACCCAAAGGAGAATTGTGCAGCATCACAGGAGCTGCCTTTCACATTCCGACCTGTAAAACAAGGTATAATGTATGGATGGGTTGGCCAGTGAATCACTCCAGACTTAGGAAGAATCACTACAAACACAACAATGCTCTGAATATTTGCTATACATGCTACCACACACTGATATTTATATAGGAGAACTGTGATGGGAGAAAGTATATGGAATCCAAGCTTCCTACTGTCCACTTTGAAAACATGCCAATCCAGAAAGTTGAACAAAAGTAATTTCTCCAATTCCACCACATTATACAGTTCAGAATTGAAGTAACAGTTCTTTGAATACAGAAGTATTTTCTTATTATGTTCTTTCTTTTTTTTTTTAATATAGACGATTTGATTGTTGCTTTCTTGCCATTCAATGTCTTGACTAAAAATACACTGGACTTAACTGCTAAAGACATCAAGAAGAAAAAAAGTAATGAAATGTCAGTATATTGCCGTGAATCTTAGATTTTTCACTAACAATAAAGTGTAACGTGTGCCACTAAGGCAATGGAAAGCTCATAGCTGAAATGACCAGGAAAATATACTGTGAACAGCTACAGTTATACATATTATTTCAAGAACAATCTAATAAAGCCTAATTGGTTGAATGATATCAGGAGATTGAACAGCAACTACTTTAAACTCACTGTCTCCAAGCAAAAAGTCCATGGTTGCAATAAACCTTAGAGCAAAAGCTCTCCAACATGGCTCTGGAGCTTTCAGGCTACTCCATCAAATCATTCCAATAGCCAAGATCTCCACCTCTCATAGATCCTCCTCAGCTCTCAGCTATCCTCTCTGTTATCCTGCTGAAGTCAAAGGATACTGGGGGGAAAAAAGGCTTGAGCTTGCTCCCACCGCAGCATCAGCAATGGCAGATGGGATTTGCATGCAGGCTGAGTTTGGACAGCCCACAAAGGCTGCAGGTGTGGACACAAAGTGCTTTCTGAGCAGCTGTTGTTCCTAGGGCTGGACACTTCAGTTACCCAGGAGAGATGAACAATGTTCTTTACTGCTGCACTGAAGCAGAGAGAAGCTTTTTCTTAGCATTCATTTCATTCATTAAAATGAATCCTCCTAATGAATTATTGAAGTCTTTCACCTCAGATTTAGTTTTGCTTTTTTTATGGTATGTACATTGTCTGGGTATCTTTTCTCTAACAAAATATTTTATAAGTTTCTAATACAGCTATTTTCTGAATACTTGCAAGGGCAACTGACAGCTTACATTTTTATTTCCTGGGCACACAGGAATGCCAGATATGGGAGGGAGAATCTTTACTGGGTTTGTCTCTTAAAACTGCCACTAACCTAGAGCAGTATTTTCTCACCCTCCTCTTCGCTCCCTTTAGGCAAAATGGTACCTCAGAGGCTCCTAGTTTTATGCAATGCTCTCTAAACCTCCTCTTCCCCAACTCCACACTCCCAAAATAGAGAGCTACATCTGCCCCTATTTTTGTCTCTTCCTAAAAAGTTTTTTGAAATTTTTGCTTTACAGTATGTTTCAAAACTACAGAAGGAATGACAGAAAACAGTAAAAACTTGACAGCACATCCCCTTCTCTCCCACTTCACACCCTATAATCTCTGTAATGAGAAAGAAATTGTATTGCTTTTTGTTTTTCTCAGGCTTTCCAGAATAATTCAACTTTCAGCAAGGAACATATCTGGAAATACTTTTATGTCCTAAACATAGAAATAAAAATTTTCTAATGAAAGTTAAGTTGCAGTCTTACCTACAGCATTCCCTACTGCGAAGGTTACTGTTTAAAAAGTCTGATTATAAGGCACCATCTGCTTGGCTTCTTTACACTCGCTTTATTCTTTATTGTGTGCTGTAATTAATGAGGCTTTCTGTATTATTACCATAATAGCTGATGTTTTTCTTTATAAATGAGAAACAATAGCTCCCTGATGAAAATTTCAGCTTACTTCAACAAATGAGAGGAACTGCCTTAAGACTGGATGGTTGTTCAGGTGTCATTGCAGTAGCAAAAGTCTCAGCAATACTGCAACCACAGTGCTTTGAAACACTGTGACCATGAAGTGATAGATGAGCTGGATGAAGTTAGGATGGCAACCTTGTATGTAAAGGACAGCTGTCCTATGTGACTACTGTACACTTTAGCAGATAAGGAAAGAAATGAGACAAAATAATTTAATATCAAATCTCTCTGTGAGTTTTTGCTTCACCTTTGTTCCATGGCTATGAAGTACATCACAAAGATAAGGCTGATGCCTTTTGGCTAGGAGGACAATTTCTGTGTGCTCCTGCTGCCTCCTTTGTGTTTTTTTTCTTTAAGTTCCAGAGCATCTTATCTTCATGGAGAATGATGGAGTTTTTAGATATACAAACCCAGCATTCTTCACAAAACAAGCAGAAATTGCATGACAAACAGGCCCTCTGGTTTGGTTCCACATAGACAAGGGAGCAAAATGCCACACAACATGAACCAATCCCTGGCTTTCAGTTCCCAGATAAGCATGATGTCCTAAAAGGTCCTTTTTATAGATTTTGACTTTGTCTCTTTTCTTCAATTTTCAATAAACACCTCTCACTCCGCAGACCACATCTGTACATATAAGACTTATGAACTCGCCATTTAGTATTACCTAAAGCCTAAGAGATAATCAGCTGAGGTTGAAATGACCTCTGATAGTTACCTTTCAAGCACTTAACAGCCTACCTTCAAAAACACATTTCTCCATCTGCTCATCAAGAAAAATGATTTCTGATGGTCTGTACTCACCGTTCCTTCAGGACTGATTTTCTCATTTGGGTGGAATTATTACGGAGCTGATTTTCACTCTCTGAACCTCTCTCAGGTTATTAAGACAGACCTGTTCAGTCTGACAGCACAAATGCAACAGGGCATGACTGGGCTACATTAACAATTCTGTGCAATTTGATCTCTGCTATATGCAATTAATCTGTATATGTCCATTAGAAATTCCTGGAATATGAGGTATACTGAAACTACCTCACCATTTTGAAGAAACTGGAGGAAACCGGAGGAATTAGGAAGGAAAGTATTGCAAAATCCCTAATGTCACAAAAACCAGTGGAAGAAAGACCTTAAGTAATATTTAGCATATATTTTAATATCAATCTTCTATCAGTAAAGGCCTCCACTATATCTATATATATATACACATACACACATATATATATGCATGTACCTACACACACACATATGCACATGTATCTTCTGTGCTTTAAATGGTGCAAGAAATATTTGACTTATCACTTCCACTGGCTTCAAAAGAATGAGACACTTCTGCAGGATATAGTGGTGACAGGTTTGCATTAGGCACAGTGCCACTGCTGAAGTCCGTGCTTCTGATGTAAGATGGCATGAACTGAACTGCTGCTTTCAATGATAGGTTCCAATAAAAAGTCATTGCTATTCTCCAGAAACTCTGGACAAGAGATGAATCCCTTCTCAAGACTATTCATTGTCTGCTTATTGACTGGAGCTCATATTTTTATGCTGTATCACAAGATCACACTTAGCATTAAAGCTAAGTGATTAATTCATAACAATTACTGCCTAATAAAGTCTTCTCTTCTTCACAGAAGACTGATGTATTTTGCAAATTCCTCAGTTATTTGTTGTTCTGAAGTAATGAATTAATTGCAATAATTTTTCTTTTATAGGGCAGCAATAGTCGTGTTTTCAGTTGAAACATGACATGTGTCATACCAGGCATACATTACTGTTTTTCTTTCCTAGCTGGCAATATTAGATGCAATTATTGAATAAAACACGCACAAACTCTTACACAGACATAAATTTCATTGGAATTTGGGGGAGTATTCATTGGCAATATTAAAATTAATTTAAATTCTTTCAGTTATAAATAAGACTTCACGACTTGAGCATTCCTACATTTTGCACTTGCATTAATGTCTGCAGGATGATTAGTATTGAAGTTCGTTCCTTTGTAGAGAACTGAACCATGGGCCATAGACACTGTAATGACTGTTCCCAGAAACCAGCAGACATAAGAAAGTTTACTCTCAGCATTTATCCCTTCAAACTCTGTTATTTGTCATGAATCTTACTCTGAATTCCATCAAGTAAGCCACATGCAGCCTTGAGTAACAAAGGGATTCATTTCAGCATATAGCTCAACACTCATTATATACGTTAAAAGTCTAAGGAAGCTAAATCCAAAGTGAATAAATAGTGATTTGCTCAGAATACTACACTTAAGATACATGTTACCTCAAACATAAAATCATCACAGCCATTAAATGAGCTGTCCATGCAGATTTTCTGTTGTTTCCCTGAATTTTTATTACAGTACACAGGATTTGGATCCTAAATGATTCTCAAACAAATCACATACCTCCTTTGGCAGTTGTTGTTAATGAATTGGTCTTCACTGGTTTTCTAAAGAAAAAACTCAGCATTTTCTGAAGAGCAGACTGGTAGCCTAAAAATACCTTTTGGGGTAGAATTTTGATTGTAGACTTGCTTGTATGCACTAAAACATTCCCAATGTTTTGTTCCTAGAGAAACAAAATCATCAAGACACATTTATTAGGGACAAACAATATAGATAGCAGAAGCTATACCTGACAGTGCTAAATTTAACAGCTAAGCTTGCAAATGCTACTTTACTAAATTAGATGGATACTAGAACTGGTTGTTTGGAAAAAAATTATTCCAATTTTTTTTGTGAGGCAGAATGCAGAATAAGAATTTTTTTTAGGCTCTGCTACAGCCAAGCTGATGGCTAAAGCATTCCCATTTTGATCTGTATTACAAATGCATATTAATTTAAAATACAGTAACTCCTACATACTTTTGTAGAAGCTATTAAAGGAATAGGCCATGGGGAAGTTCTTTTTGATTCCTCCTAGCTCTACTAATAGTAAAAATCTTTATATTATTATTTACCAAAGCATAAAAAACTGTAGTGTATATGTGTACACACACACAAGACTTGAAGGTGAGATAATCTGTCTATGACCATAACCAAGAGCTTATAAAGATAGTTAATGGTATGTATATTCTTTTATTACACATTGTAACAATCTTTGTAAGCAAAACATTTTGGAGTTATTCTGCCTACAGGCTAAAGAAAGTTTTACAGAAATGAAGTCAATAAATTATATGGCTTCTTTTACTGAATAAAATGCATCTATATAGAAAGCAACCATGAGGCCTTACCTTCCCTACTCATCTGTTCATATAGAAACCGTTCCCTGAGGATACAGACTTTGCTCTTTGCCCATTTTCTCTTTGAATTTCCCTAAAATTTGCAAACACCGCTCAAAGAGCAAATACTAATGCAGCGGATTTACAAACCGCTGTGCAGGGGAGGTGATGCTTGCAAATGCAGTAGGAATTCTGTTAAAGTATTTAGGCTGTATGGTCAGGAAATTATTTACAGTCCACCATGGGTATGATCAGTTCTTAGTCAATTACATTGAACATTTTCTTCAGGTTCCTAAAGGCTCCCTGTATGGAATTTGAAGGGATCTCAGAAAGAGTCACTGTCTGTTTTTTGTACTTCAGTAACTTACATTTTGACTACACTTTCATGTTTGAAGAATTGATACATTAGCTGGTAATTGATACATTAACTAGCAAAAGAGACACCTGGAAGCACCCCTTGCCAGTACCATGTGCAGGAAGATTGCTATTTACTGGTAGTTTTATTCTAAAGGGAACAGATTACAAAACAAATCAGCACAAATCGTCTGTGTGATTGCATCTGTAGATATTCTCCTTCTTCTCACAGCTGGTCTGAGAGCTAACACCATACAACATAAGAAAAAATTTACAAACTTTGGCCTTTTTATATAGAGGCACTGAGGTCTTTTCAAAGCACTGGTGATGAAGTCTGCCTGCTGTTTAGACTGAGGACAGCCCAGCTCCATCAGCTGTAACAGCTCTTGCCACCAGCTAAGGTAAAAAATCCTCCTTTATTTTACACACTTGTAAATGTCCAAATATGCTGTCTAGACAACAAAGCAGTGAGCATATGCACCAAATTCCATAGTAACTGTTGTCACCCTGCTTTATGTTTAGGCAGTTCAGTTTCCTCTGGTGGTGCATTCAGGTTTTGTTACAAGCTTTTTCACACAGTGCTGCACTTCTTTGTTAGGCTCCTCAGAAAGGTTATGTCTTTTATAAACTTCCATGATCACTGAACCACTTGCTGGTGTCCAATTGCAGTGAAAGTGAAACCTGCCTCCATGACAAAAGATTTTATTGAAATAGGAAAACACAGCAAGCAATCTACAAAATCCACAGAAATAGTACCCCATGACCCCAAACTAGGTAGCATAGTAAGCTACGTTTAGATCAATACTTCATTTGGCAGAAAAATCAATTTCCCTGCCTCTGCAATCCATAAAATTCATCAGGAAAAAATTACCCCTCACATATTAGCAGCGCTTTCACCTTAATGGTTTGGAAATTAATTACAATAGCCAATTTCAAACCCTGTAACAGGTTGGGGCAACATGCTGTAAGGTATTTTGCAACTTCTGGATTAAAACATGGATTAGATGTGATGGGAACACCTATAGCTTTCCTGATTTGCCCAGCCTGTCTTTGGTAGGGGCAAACACTCCATTTTTAGCTACAGCCTTCAACAGTCTCAAGCCGTAACCAGGCTGCATTCCTGGAAAATGCTCACCTGTTTGCAGATACTGTGCAGAACACACACAATCCCACAAAACAAAGCTTTTTCTATCAGCATCCAAATAATTTCTCTTACAGTAGCAACATCATGCCTTTATTCTTCCACATGGGATTTGCAGCTCTGCTGGGAAAGAGTTGAAGAGCTTTACTGCATGGCACAGGTGGAATTCACAGATTCCTATCAGTCAACATGGTGGATATGGAGGTTCCACATTTGACTGCCTCGTCAAACTTCATCTGGAAACTTTCCTGTACGCTCTAGAGAGCTTGCTGATAGGAATGTCTCTAAATATAATGGCTTGCTGCTAAATATGTTCTTAAATACAAATGTACAGAAGATTATTGATCTCGTCAAGATTTTGCTTCATATTTAATAAATCTAATTTATTTTTAGAATGTTTTTCTACATAATAAACTGAATTGCTCAGCAGACACAACAGAGCCTGTCTTTTCATTATGTCACTGTTTTGCTGCTACTCTAACCTCCATTCCTTCCCCCAAGTAAATTTAGCTTTATTTTTTAAGACTGTTAGACATTTCTTTCCTGAATTTAGATTCACTGTATTTTTTAGAGACTTCAAAGTCTTTGTGATGATATAGTGATGATATAGTGACATCTTATCAAAGAGGTCCAGCCTTTGAGAGGTTGTTTTCTTCCACTGTATCCCACAGCTCAGATCTTTACACTTTTTGTATTCACAGTCCTGTATCGTCTCTGACAGAAGTTCAATAAAATTGTCTTTCTACCCTCAATATCAGGGTTCTCAGTGTTGTTGGAACTGAGTGTTATAGACCTATAGTCTATCTGCTGAGAAACCTGAACTCCCCTGTCTGCCTCATTATACAGCAGGCCACAGGAAAGAGGTAGCAGTAGCTCTTCTGTAAAGTGATGCATCACTTCTGTTGTTTTCAGCCTGTTAGTTTATGTCATCATTCCTGAAAGTTTTGTGTTTACAAAGTCAGGTGGTTAGATATCAAAAAAGGTGGAACATTAGTGTTGCTATTGCCACCCTTGCTGTTGCCTCTCTTGCTATGCATCTTTTTAAAATTCATTATTCCACTACTTTTTCTCTTTATTCCTACATGTTATTATTTAAAGTCTTCCCTGTTTTAGACACTTCTTTTCACTTTTCAAGTCAAAGTTATCACATAGTGTTAAAATGCAGCACCCTGGCTTCCCACAGCATTGAGCAGAAGATGCAAAGACTGTTTTAAGGCTTCACTTGGTTCCTTCATTCTGAGCCACATACAAGTTCCACTATGTACAGCAGAGGTGCAGACAATTTGAAAATGAAAAGGGCAAACTGATACTTACATACACAGCCTGGAGATGCAGCAGTACACAGAGCTCCTATGTTACTGCAGACAGTGCAACCAGGATGTTTGATCCTACCTAGTCAAAACCACCCTATCCAGCTTCCTTCCAGGATACCTTCCAGTATATTTCAAAAATGTTTTAATGAATGGAAATTTTGTGGCCGTATGCAATGACTCAATTCAGTGACCTAGGAGGCAAATTTACAATTCTAATATACTGTTTACAATTCTAATATACTGTTTTTCATTCCTTATTTTCACCCTTCTTTTTAGACCTGAACATTGTTATTTTAATCCACTGTTACCCTTCCTCCACCCATTGGTGTATTTACCACTTACCATACATTTTTCTTTTTGGTTTAACATTTGAACAGAGAAAGGGAATGAGAAATAGCGAAGGACTGAGAGAGCATCATAGTCTGAGAGGTGCTTGTGCTTGAGAGGACCCACGCTCTGCAGTGACACTGTCAGACTCACCCTATGAGCTTGTTTCCTGTTCCTCAGCCACCTACAGTGGGACTGTTTTAGTGAGTTTGCTGCAGCTTCATTACCCTCACTTGTTATTCTTGGGGATAACAAGTGTGTGGGGTATCTTTCAAATAAACTTATTATAAACTTATTCCCTATGAAATCTGTATGAATATGAAGCTCAAGTTCTGAAGTTAACCTCAGAATAATTACAAGGCAATATGCAGATGAGGAAATGCCTTTCAGCCCACTGGTTCCAGTACTCTGAAATGAAACTACAACCCATCAAAACCCAGCTAGAGCAACACATAACAAAATCTAAAAAAAAAAAAAAAAGGTTTGGGAGGTAATCTGTACAGATAAGAAAATGAATATACACTGTCACTGCAAAACCATTTAAAATTGTGCTTTACCTGTGATAAGGTGGTTTTTTTTGTCTTTAAATGTTTTCACTTGAACACTATCAACCATTTAGCCTTAAGGATAACTTCTGAAGAGGTATAAACTTTACACAATGTTCTTTTTTATACTTAATTGCAAAACCATTACCAGTTGTTTTGCATTAAGTAGACCACTGCTAAATCTTAGCTACAATCTAGCCTTTTGTGCATCCTGGGGAAGGTAGAACTGAAGCACACTCAAATGCTGCATATCTATGAGAGATACAGGGAGGAATGTCTGGAAGTCTAGAAGGAATGACCTTTGAAACCAGCCTCTGCCTCAATCCTTTTTCATTTTGCACTTCACTTCCCTCCCCTCCTTATTTGTGAGGATGGTGTGTTGAGAATACTCCTTAGCTGTTCCCAAATTCCTGCATTTCAAGTGTGTTCCCCAACAATAATTCATAATTTGTCCCTCCTCTCACTCACCAACATATCCTGTACCTCAGGATCCAAAAATTCTGGCTCTTGCTTGCTCTAATTGCGTCAGAGACCTGTCTCATCTAAATTTTCTTTGGTTTACACATACATAGAAGGAAACTGGATGTGAAGACTTTGAATCTCTCTATCTCTTCTCTCATACTTTAAAGGTCAGCTATGTTCTGCAATAGAGATACAAAAAAAATCCAATGTCTTGATGACTACTACACACTGTGCATTTGCACAGCGGTTTTCCACTAAATCTAAACAATAAAAATATAGTAAAGCAGGTTCTGCATTATTTACATTAAGCAGTGAAAATGCTCCTCATAGCATTAAATGATAGCCTTGCATGCAATTCACAGACATTATCTGAAAGCTTATATACCTGCTATATATATAAACCTAATGCAGACAGCCATAATAGTCTGTATGAATAGGGAACGCTGTGCTTACTGAACCACAGTCATGAAACTAAAAGTGAAATTACAGTTCCTCCATCGTAATACCCAAGTCAGTATATAATATTCTGAAAGAACAAGCACACAGTAATACCTGGGTTAATACTGGGTACCATACATTATTGCTCAATGCTATCAAAAAATAGTGTCTCCAGATTCTTTATTGAAACATATTACGTTACTTAAATTGTCATGACAAAGACAAAAGTGTTCCATTTCAGACTTTTCTAGCACCTCAGTTTTTATGAAATTGCAGATTTTTTTTCTAATAGATGTATAATTTATTTGCTGATTAAATACCAATAAAGGAGTTGTTCGGTCCTGATTTTTTAAAAAACACATATGGGAGTGTAAGATCTAAGCCCTGACGTGAGCATTCTCCTTTGTTCCCGCTCACATCCTGCAGTAGAAGATGGGGATTTAAGTGTTTATCCAACTATTTCATCATAAACCACTGAGTAAATAATGTTCAGCATAAATAATGCCTCCATATAATGCTAAATCTGCATGCTTCAATATAGGTGAATTTAACATGAACTGTTGTAAAACTGCAAGCGTATCTCATCCACCGCTCAATTTTAGCTTTTTTTTTTTTCAAACCATGATTGTAAATGGACAATGTCATAAATGAAAAATCAAAGTGGTCTTTTGCTGTTTGAAATCACCCATCTGTGACTGTTTGTTTAATTGTTATTGTTAATTGTTAAAAGCAGTTAGTTAATGTTAATTGTTAAAGTTAGTTTAATGAAGTTCTAGTTAAAAAGCTGCTTCGTCTGAGCAAGCCTATCCCCGGCATCCCTAGAAGCAGCTCTCTCTCTCTCTCCCCCCACAAAGTTTGATTGTCAAGTTAAAGGTTTTAAAAGCTACCTCCTTGCCAGAAGTCGATCCCGGACACCCCCCGAGGTAGCCTCTTTTTCCCAAAAGTTTATTATCAAGTTTATTATTGATGTTAATGTGATTTTAATAATGTTTTATGTACAATTTAGTGTGTTTTACATGAGTTTCATTTAAATCCTTGGTTTCTCTAAGTTGGGGGTTTGAGCCAGCTCCACTGGGTTTCCAACGGCCACTTTCTAAAAATAGCCCTTAACTGTCACCCCTGTAACTTGCCTCCATGGCAACGCAGAATTTTAATGAGGAGCCTTCCCGCCTTTTGCTCAGAGGCAATGACATCAGCCTACCTTCCCCTAGACACAAGAGCCGATTGGTGGGAATGCCTTACCTCACATCAGCTGCAAACCAACCGGCTGGAGCCATGGGGGCTGGACAGGGGCGGACAGTTAAGGGAGCTACACACTATAAAAGAGGTCCCCCACCTTAGACCTCTGCTTTTTTTTTTTTTGGCCCTAGATTTCTAGTGGTCGAAGCCCAGTGCCGAGCCTGGCCTCATATCTCCACTTGGAGACAATTATTCTGATTTTTTTTTGGATCTTATACCACCTGTGATCCGTGCTCGGCGCTGTACAGCTCCCTTCCAGGGCAGCCGTGCGGTGGCCCGGGGGTCTGATCTCCGCGGACCCGGCTTTTGCATTTTCTTTTCTTTAATTTAATTATTAATTATTTTGCTCCTTAATTTTATTTTGGATTTCTGGACGCTTTGCTGTGAGTTCAATAAACATCTTTTGATTCGCAGTAAAGCGAGTTGTCTCTTTTTATATGACAGACAATTAGTGTGAGCTACTTGGTTAACTCTCTATTATTCATAGGTCGGTTACCCAAAGCGTGCACTGACCAGAAACAGATGAGGAAATGCTCAATTGGGGCACATAGAGACTGTATGCGCAAAGATCTGACTGTTGAGTTTGCTTCAGATTGTAGACATGGTCCACCTGTATCCACACCAGCGCCTAAGTCACTCCTGATGGATGGAACAATGTTCACAAATCCGACTTCTGGGACTCTCTTTCATGAAACCTCTGCTCAGACTCGGAACTCATGTTAGATTTGACATCCATGTGATGGACATAAAACTACCAGGGCTCTGCTCTTCTGCTCCATCCCCCAAGTGGGCCTGAATTCTGTGTCTCAGATTTGGCATTAACTAACAGGTTTCACAGAATCATTTAGGTTGGAACAGACCACTGAGATATTCAAGTCCAACCTGTGACCAATCACCACCTTGTCAAATAGACCACAGCACCAAGTGCCACACCCAGCCCTTTGTTAAAAACCTCCAGGGATGATGACTCCACCACTTCCCTGGGAAGCTGACTGTAATGCCTGACAACCCTTTCTGTGAAAAAATTCCTCTGAATGTTCAACCTGGCATTGACACATTTTACATGTGGATGAAGAACAGAGGCATTTTGTGGAATTCAGATTAAAGTGCCTATGAAGAATCACCTAGATCCCAGCAGGCCTTATTAGGGTTTATTAGCTTGGGTTAATTTGGTATTTCCTAATAAAAACCAAAAGAACTTTCAGTCATGAAAAAAGAAGTCAGAAGGCAATACAGCCTGCAGCAGTTCCAGGCTGTCACTCATACTTCCCAGCCCCTCCACTCATCGCTGCCTGCATCGTTCCCAGGCGCTGTCTCCTCCACAGAGCCTTTTCCTGCTCTGGTCACCGCACTGGGCCGCAGTCCCAAACCCGGCCGTGCTGGGCACAGTCACCTCAAACACAGAATGGGTCAGGCGGGAAGGGACCACGGTGGCTCCTCTGGTCCAACCGCCCTGCTCAAGCAGAGTCATCGCAGAGCACATGGCACGGGATTGTGTCCAGACAGCCTTGGAGTATCTCCAGTGAGGGAGACTCCACACCCTCTCTGGGCAATCTGTTCCCGTGTGTCTTGGGGTGACTTTATAATGTGTATCCCCTATCGCTACCCTATGCCCACCAATCTTTTCTGTGTCTTTAAACTGAGCCTGAGAAGGACAGAAAACAAACTTTGCAAAGCAGCTGTTTCAAGGACACGGAGATACGCTCCTCTGTTTTGGCAGTACCCTTGGTTTTTTTTTTCAGCTCTTTTTTTCTCCCAGCGAGAGACGGAGGGTTGAATTTCGGTTTCCTAGGATTTTTGGGTTTTTGTTTTTGTTCATTTCTTCTCTTCCGGACTGTTTCAACAACATCTGAACACATCAGGAGAATTTTCCCGGAGGCCCGGGGGGGGGGTGGCCCCTCGCCGACCAGCTCCGAGGAGGAGAGAGACCGCA
>VZTI01000191.1:979981-1241001 GCA_013397865.1 Struthidea cinerea | reverse complement strand
GCCCCTCACGGCGCCCCCCGCCCCCGCGGCCCCGCCCGGCCCCTCTCCGCCCCCGCCGGGGCTTCCGCCCGGGGCGCGGGGCAGGGCGGGGACAGCGGGTAAGATGGCGGCGCCCTTGGCTGGGCAGGCGGGGGTGGTGCTGCGGGACCTGGCCCTGCGATTCGCCCGCCGGCGGGGCGAATTCCCGGTGAGTGAGCGAGCCCGGCCCCGCATCCCGCCAGCTCTGCCGCCGGCAGCCTCCGCCCCGCTCGCCCTGCCCGCCTGAGCCCCGCGGCCGGCGCGGCTCCGCTCTCCGCCTCCCCGCGCCCGTGTCTGGCGGCGGGAGGGACCTTTCTCCTCCCGCCTGGCTGCGGGCGCTCGGGCTGGAGGACGCGTCCAGCCTGGAGCCCCGGCGCTTGCGGGGTCCGGGGCGAAGCTCTGGCGGCGGCGGCGGCTCGGGGCTGGGCAGACCAAAGCTGACCGGGAGCGCGCGCTCCGAACGCCTTCCTCCCCCCACACCTAACAGAACTCTGAATTATTTCAGTTCTGAAATACTGAGCTGGGGGACGCTGTGCACGAAGTGATAGAGTTTGTCTGAACACGTCTCGGGTGGCCCCACCGGGTTGGTTTGGCTCAGTGCGAGTGGCTGAGGTCAGGCTGGGGTGAAGATGCCTGTTTGTGCTCTCCTGGGAAAATCGATCCTAGCTGAGGCGTCCCGGTGGTCTTGAACCTCACCAGAGCGATGGGAAAGAGTAGATGAGCCTCCTGGAAGGGTTCAGGAGCTCTCTTGAGGTGTAGCAGGAGTTCATTATTCACGTCGACAGCACCCATGCCGAGGTAAAATGAGAAACTCACATTTTAGACAGCTCTTGTGCTGTTGGCAACCAACTGTTATTTTACCTTTTCATTATGAGCAGCTGCATGAGAATCTACTTTGGTCCACACTTCTGAGCATAAGTGTTTTTCCAGAACCAAAAGCCCCTGGAATAAACAAAGCGTGTTTGTCTCTGGTTCTCTCCGCAGGTGCCACTGGTGGGAATGCTCCTGGCTGCAGGTGCAGGGCTATGTGGGAGGGCTGTGGAATAAAGAGTGGTGTTGGTGCTGAGCTTGTGTTGCACAACTGCTGCCGTGTGATTTGTCTTTTGACCTGAAAGAAGTTACCCACCTTGGTTGTAAATCTGAAATCTTCTGTGCCCAACTTTCCTGTTTGAATGCTGGGTACAGTATTTGAGAATTCAGTGCAATTGATTTGTTGATATAGCATTCGTCCATTTCATATATACACACATAAACAGGAAGAGTGTTCGTGTGTGTATACACACACTCAGTGACAATATATACACATAAATCTGTATCTATACAGATAAATGTATGTATATATTGTGTGTGTGTATACACACACACAATGACAATATATACATACATTTATCTGTATAGATACAGATTTAATTTCATTAGTGTAGATGGGCAATGCTGTCAGTCACAACAGTGTTTGGGGAATATACGTTGTATGGTTGAAGATGTGTTCCTGCCATCATGGCTTAGGTGAGTCTGATCCTACAATAAGGGATTCGGAGGTAATATCTCTGTTGTTGTAGGGCTGTGATATGGAGGGCTTGGAAAGGCTGGAGTATGGAGCATTGTCTGGACAGAGTCATCTCGGTGTGAACTGTAGAAGATGTTTTGGTTGAGGTGCCTTGGTTGGTTTGAAGCCCTGTCTTTATCTGGTGCTGCAGTGGGAATTTGAGATATAGGTGGAAATTAGAAACTCATGCTCTATTCTGTCTTCTCTCAAAGCATGGAGGCACTCTGTAAATTACCCCACTGAAATAACTGGGTATCAGCTCAGATCCTCAAGAGTATTCTTAGGACATCAAGGTGGCCAACTTTAAAAAAAAAAAAATCTCTTTTTTGTGCATTATTTTTGAACTAGAGATGTTGAACTTGTATTATAAATCACATTTTGTTATTCTGTTTGTGAACTCTCCCTGAAACTGAGAGCATCTCCCAAGATCTGTGCTTTCCAAGTAGGCTGTTTTCAAGAACCACGTCAGTACTGTATAACAACAAATCAAGTTCCTTATTTCAAACCAAACCACTTTGCTTTGTAAAGGCCTTCAGTTTTGCAATGTTGCATAATAGAATTCCCATCTAAACAGTCTCCTAATCTTCCACTGTCTCAGACTTTAAGCTACAAATAAGTTGATCAGCCAGAGTCTGGGTTTCTGTGCTACAAAATAGGATAAAGGATCTGAGAGTAAGAGCCCTTCCATTGAAGGTTTTTCTCATTTGTATCATTCATTCCCTTGCTCAAATGAGAAGTTACACTGTTACTTTATTTAACATAAACCATCAAAACCTGTCCTCAAAGCTCATCACAGTGTTTCTTTCATAGATGAGGGTCTTCCATATGGTGCAGATGTGATCAAGAAATATCAGTCTTAAACTTTGTTGTTGTGGTAACCCTGTGTGAGATTTAGAATCTTGCCTCATAACCCTTATGACTTACTGTTGGAGTGGTGTTTCTACACTGTTGCAAAATTTCTTATTATTTCAAATCTGTTGCTGTTCATAGCTGTGAAATTTGGTTGTATGCTGTCATTGTAATCTGCACACATATTCCTGTGTAACTTCATTTTAGGGGTGGAGTAAATGGTAATTGATCATATCACATGAAAATATTTTATCATCCTCTGCTTTCTATTTACTTTTTTATAACTGTTAAACATTTTTTACTCCTTTTGCTGTTTATATTCTTGGTATATTCAATTCTTTGTGCTTCTAGAGTTTTAAATCTGACCAAGTGTTTCAAGAAGATAAAAGATAGATTTGAGTTGTCTGCAGTGCATGTGGACAGGAGCATTCAGGCCTACTCTTGCTGGAGCAATATTTGTAAAGAGCTGTGACAAACGCTCCGGGGACCACTCGGCAGCAGAATTCAATCTTGTTGGCTGGCAACAAATAGGCTCCATTGAAGGCTGTTTATTTGAATGGGAGTTGGATTGGGCCCTTTGGGAGAATGCTGTGTTTTCAAAATAGCTTCAGATGCAGTGAAATTCAGCAATGAATATAAATGAGGAACAATTAAATCAGAATCTTAAAAAAAAATGCTTAAGGTAACTCTCCAGTATTCTAATAGAGTGAGCAGGTGGGTTGGTGCATTATGAGCCCTATCCTAGCCTTCAAAATGGGCCTCAGTCCTGCCAGAACACATCCAGATTCCACATGTGTTGAAAATATTAAAAAAAAAAAAAAAAAAGACGGGGGGGGAAGATGAAATTAAACAATATTTCTGTTATAAAATCTGCTGGAATCTATAGATGTTACAAATAGGGAACTGTGCAAGGTTGCTTGCTGCAGATGCCTTCAGTTCCTAGACTTGGATATCTGTAAAACCTCATTAATGTCGAACAGAGAAAGTTCTGCCTTTTTTAAGAACCTATCACATGTGGCAGCTGATCTTCCATGCAACACAAAACGTTACTGAAAAGAACTTTTCAATTCATGGCTTCAGAAGCTACTTTAATGTTGAATTCTTATTTTTTTCTTAGTTTTCTTTGGAGTTCTTGAAAATTTCTTGAAGGTTTGGACTGCTTCCCTATTTGGCTTTTCCTGGTTGGCAGTTTTGCTATATTTTCAAGGTTTTACATTTAGAGGCAGGAAATACATGAGCCTACAGACTTTCACAAACAGCTTTTTCTACAGGCTCCTCATCCAAATGACAGGAAAGCCCTCTTCAAACTCTAGACAAAACTGAAATGCCAAAGTGGAGCAGATGTTTGGCCCACTCCTCCCCGGCAGTTCCATTAAACACATGGTTATTGAATCCTATTTTGAGATGAAAGAAGGAAATGAAAACATAAATATAACCTCAGACTGTGATTTTTTTTTTTTTTCCCCCCAGTTAGTTTTATACTAGCGGAACTTCCACCTTGGGAGCAATCTGGCTCTGACACAGATAGTCACAGCTTTGTCTTGAAGCAGAAAAGCTGCACTTTGCTGCATTGATTTACCTTCCTTTGTACCTCATGGAGGTATAATCAGGGGATAGGGCTAATTAGGTAAGAAGAGACAGCCTTCATGAATATGACATTAGATTGAGAATTAGCCACACCTGTGGTCTTAAACCTGGCTCTGAGTGAATAAATCCTTCTTCCTGACCCTCCAGCTGAACTGCCAACCAGTTTATCTAGAAACTCCTTGCGTCCTTCGGTATGTTTAGGATTGGTTAAAGTATTTTTATATAAAAGCAAGTGGGTTTTTTTCATTGATCTGCCTCCTGAGGAACTAGATAAAGTGTCAATAGACAAACTGTGTTTTCTTTACAGTTATCTGAGTGACTGTTTCCTCCTGTTTTTCTCTGGAAATGTTAGTGTATGTTGTAATTTTCTTTTTTTTTTTCCTTTTTTTTTCTTTTTTTTTTTTCTTTTCTTGAGTCACCTTTCATTTGGTCTGTCTGGCTGATGACTGCCAGCAGGGATTTTATGAGGAATGTGTGAAGATACTGAGATTCTTTTGGGAATACAGAGAAGTGAGATGAAGGTTTAGGCGCAGTGGGGGTATAGTTGTTTCTTAGAAGTAGTTCATTTCTCTGCTATTTTATGCTTTCTCTTGTTTGGAAGGTTCATTTTCAGCAAAAATGGGCAATGTTCTCATTTAGTTTAGAGATGAGATTGTCTCCCTCCCTGTTTTGGGGACTCACTTGTTCCAAGACGATTTAACCTCAAATGATAATTTTTATTGTTGGCCACACCTGTGGTGAGTAGCTCAGCTCATTATTGCCTTGGCCAGTCCAAGTTTTCTGTGCATATTTGTGACTATCATCTACAGCTTTGAGCATATACTCTGAGGATTTTCTCCAGAAAATTTCCTCCTTTGATACTCGCTACTGAGAAAAGCAGTTTCTAACCATCTGTGACTCAGCTTACACCCATCTCTTCCATAGCATTTTAGTAAACCACGGGACAGAGAAGTCATATTACCTGTCCAACTGCTTATGACAGTAACTTTAAACTGGTAATTAAACATTGATCCATGATTAGCTGGCTATCGATTTTATTTTAACTAGGTAACAGCAGGAGTGGGTATGAAACAAATAGAAGTTAAGATAGACTATTGTGAAAAATTCCTTAATAGTGGAGCTATATTGTGCTGCTGAATTCTTTGTTGCATGAGTGAGACTTAAAACAGATTCTGAACTGTAAGCTGAAGCCATCCTTTAATGTGGTAATGAAAATGAAAACTCTAGGTTGGTGTTTTAGTTTGTTTGTGACATTATGCTGATGGTGATGTTTTTGTATAATTAGTGGCTAAATGTTAACTGTGAAGGAATTTAAAGACTTGCTATTTTTCCACTTACTTGTTGGAACATCTTTTTTAAATCTGCAGTCAACAATTTATACTGATAGCACAAAATATGTTCAGTAAATGCAAGTTTTGTTTTGTTTAAAAGGTGCTGCTTTGAGCAGATTTACCCATGAGCTTTTTTCTTCCTGTCCTCTCTCTCTGGTCTCTTTCTAATTGCTCATATGTTTCCCTAAACTGTAAGAGTCTGTATCCCAAAATTGAATTCAATTTTATTTTATTTCTATGATTATCTGAGAGTTTATAAGCTTTGAATCCAAAATAAGGCTCTGGGCACTCAACCCCATTGAGCATGAATGTGGGTTGGGGTATTTAACTCAAAGACTGTTCCATTTAAGAAAAGACTTTTTAACATATTTTGTGATACATTATTATTCATTTGTGTTTACTTACCTTGCACATGGATAGTACTTGGTGACAGATCAATTTCTGTCTACCCTGTTTAATTTGTGCATCACAGAATCACAGTCTGGGTTGGGTTGGAGTCTGAGCTGTGAGAAACAGCCTCAGTTTGTGTCAGGAGGAGAGAGAATCACTTGTACTGTAGTTTACCTTTGATGTCTTAACTCCTGTCCACCTAAATTCTTCATGAGATGCAAAAGCTTTGTAAGAATTGTCAGGAGGAATGAAAAATTAAGTGAGATTTTCGTTCATGTTTGGTTGGTTTGCCTGCTTGTCCAAGACTTTTGACTGAAAAATATGAAGCAGCAAATTAAAAACCAGACACAGATTACTAATGGGACACTTCATCATCTTTTGCTATCTTCCTCTGAAGGATCTGTGGATAAAAGGACGGTTTAATTTGACATCTGCTAATTTCATGGCAGCCAAAAAAGCAGTTACTGCCTTGTGGGAAAAAAAAAAAGAAAAAAAAAGGAAAAAAAAAGAGTTGTTCATACAGAGTACTGGTATAAAAGTGTCAGGGAAATTCCAGCTGTTGGAGGAGTTCTGTGTGCAAATTGTACTTAACACTGATGAGTATAGGTAAAAGATAGAGCTATTCATGATAATTAAAGATGAAAGGGCTATTAAAAGCAACCATATCCTTTTTATTGTCAAGATAGTACTAGCTAAGGTCTGAAGATGGCATAAAAAATGTATTTTCCCTTAAATTTTCTATCGTCTTCAATTCTGTCACTCCAAACACATTGGAAACAGTGAATCTATTTAATTGAATTCTTTCATGCAGAGTTTCAGTCTAGATTTGTTTTTCAGTTAAATGGCTCAGCTTAAAATAGTCTAAAGTAATGCCATAAATTTTGGAAGTAGAGGAACAGATATTTGGAGCTTGCTTTAAATGTGATGTGAGATGATTAAACCTGATTCCAGAGCAGCTGGAGTGCTGGAGCTCCATCTAGGGAGGGTTGATGAGCCAGCTGAGAACCCATGGGTCAGGGTTTGTGGGCAGAGCAACATCACTGACAGGGTTATTGTACATTTCTGCTGCAGGCGCCTTGATCAGCAAGAACCAGATGAAGCTGCAGACAGCTGAGGAAGCCTCAGTCAGCAGGCCCTGCTCCTCATGGAGGACTTCATTCCCTCCAGGTTCTGCTGGAGTGGCAGCGCAGCAGGGAACACATAATCGAGAGTTCCAGGAGGTTTCTGGAGAGTTCTGGTAACAACTTCCAAGTGTAGGTGTCTGAGGAGCTGGCAACAGGAGACACTTCTGAACCTCACATGTGGAAACAAGAACTGGTCAGGGCCCTGGCAGCTCCCTCTGGGGAGGTGTCTGGTTTTAAAGCAGAGGGAAGAACAGTGGATGTTGTTTATTTCTATGGGTACAGCATGGACTGCAATAAGACAGAGGAAACAAGGCTGAGCATAGTCCCAATTTCCTTAACCAGTAGAGTAATGCCATCAACAATGCCATCAACCTTTGGGCTTGGAAGTGCTGTTCCATTGGATTAAACTTTACCTTACTCCCTCTCCATACAGTTGGAAATGTAGAAATCTTCTTTAAGGTCAGAGTCTTTGAGGATGATGAGATGATGCTTCTTGTCGTGTCCTAAGCTTGCTTTGAGATTTGAGAATGGCAGCAGGGCGAATTTATATAAATAGGTATAAATAATGGAGAAATATTAATAAAGGAATGACCTACAAAGGAAGGAAAAATAGTCTTAATGTTTGGCTTCCTATTAAAGGCTGGCTTTCCTTGATTATTCTGGGCAGCTTCTGGTTTCTCCCCAGCTCTGCCCAAGCAGCTGAAGGCTCTCTACCTCTTGTATCTTTGTGTCTTAGAGTTTGCCTCATGTCAGTCTAAGTCAAATGGTCCAATTAAAACCAAGACTTATTAACAGTAAAAGGTGAAGCACTCAGATTGAAACAAAAAATGGGTACCAGTCTTCTCTTTTCTTGCTGCTACCAGGAAAGAAATTGGTACAGCTCATTCTGCACTGGTTTAATAAGTCAGTTATGACTTAGGCATGCAGTGAAATGGTGTCTGTAGATACTTTTCTGTATTTCTTTATTTTACTACCATGAGCATTTGCATTTTTGTTGCTTGGAAGTGTTATGTTGCTTAGTGCTCAAAGTCATATTCTTCTGTGATGACATAGTTGGGTAGTGTGGAAATTGTCATGATTTGACTTCAATATTAAAGAACTGGAACAAAAAAAGCTGTGATTATGTTTCATATTTCCTTCTCTGTGATGAAAAATGGAGCTCAAACGGTCTAAATTGGCATTTTATCGGTATTTTTCTTAAAATATCAGTGACTTCTAACACTTGAAAAAGCATTCTTCCAGGGTATGGTAGGCGTGAAACACTTCTTTGATAGATATGATTACTTGAGATATGAATGCAGAAACATTTCTGTTCATCTTATCGAATATGCTTTGAGTTTTGTAACAATTTAGGAAGCTTAATTTGCATGCAGGGAAGAAAAAATTGATAGTGGCTACTTTGTCTCATGTTTGGTGGTACAATAGTTTTAGAACTATTTTTTCCTGGCTATATTTGCTATTTAGAGCATTTCTTCATAGTTGCATAAAAGTATCATTTTAATCTTGTAAAAAATTAGGAAATTAAACACTTTTATAAGATCAGAGCAAAAATATAAAATTTCCCCTCAAGATACTTAAAATAATAGAATATTTCTGATTTATGTGGAGAAGATGGCTTATTTCACTTTTTGAATGTGTTGTGCATATCACCAACAATCTTCTTTCATTTGCCAGGGCAGGGAATGTGTTACAGTATTTTCTGCAACTGATTATGCAGTTGTGTATGGTAGTGAGTTTATTTTCATCAGATACTTCAAAGCCTTACTTTTTAGGTCAGGAAAGTATGCTTCTCTTAAAGCTTTGAAGTTTGAAATAAGCAAAATGAACATAATTTGGCTAAAATTAATTACTAATGCAAAGCAGAACTTCTGATGGTGAGCACATTGACAGAAGCAGAAATTGAATCTGGGAATTCATGTCCTTCCTTTACCCAAGCAAAGGCTCTGAAAATCGGTTCCGGAGGTGTAAAGCTTCTGTAGACACACTTGCTTTTTGGGCACATGTGGATGTACAATAAGTAATTTTAATACTGTTTTGTTCAGCTGGATTTTGGTTTAAAAATGCAAGGAAAAAATATTTTGCAATCAATTTGTGCAGTAAGGACAGAGGGCATTGTTTGGCCCTTCGAGTGGACTGGCAGCTTGGTGTTTGGGCAGCCAGCTTTGTTTTGTGACATCCTGTTTGTGATGTGACCTTCTGCATGTTGTTTGAAGCAGACAGGTTTCGTGTAATCCCACAGAATAAGGAACCTGCCCTGTTTCAGGGTTTTTGGAAGCTGCTAATTGTTCACTGTTCAGGTGAAGGTTCGTGGGGTTGGGGTGTGCTCAGCCCTGCTCAGGCAGCCTGTCCACACTAGCCAAAGTGCATCCCAGAACTTCTCAGGGTCACAGGGGTGCTGTCACTTAATTTGCAGAAATTTAATTTTGCCGATCATATGTAAATAGAGGCCTGAATACTCCCCTGGGTGGGGAGCAGGACACAGTTGTCAGGGATTTGGTGATGCTTTGTTTGGAGGTCAGTCTGTTGCAGCCTGACTGAAACAGCTGTTGAGCAATAGGCTGCCAAGGTGTGGGAAATGGAGAAGAGTGGTCAGGGTTTTACTGTTCAAAGGGACACTCTTCCCACCATCTTCTCTTTTAGTTTTGAGGACTGTGGTCCTCAAAACCCATACATGCAGACACCCAGAAGGATCATCCAGGTGGTGGCTGCTAGGATCTGCCTTGTAGAGCCCGAGGATGTGGGCTTAGATTCTGGTTTTGTGAGATAAGGAGAATAAGAATGACAGAAGGAGCTCAAGTCTGACCCTGTGCATGTTTCTGGTAGTTTACAATGGAGCTTAATGGGTAGGAGAGTGTATTTACAGAATAGCTGTCAAAATCCCTGAGTGTAAGCAAGCTGTAAATAAGTCTATAAAGTGTAATCGTTACTGAGGACTTTAAATCTGCAATGAGTGAAGGACTTGCTTCAAGTTCATTCTTGTGTCTGCTTCCTTGCATGAGAAGTAAACAGAAGGACAAATCCGAAAGCTGAGTTTATACATATATAGGCACGTTGGAAGATATAAAGGCACATTAGAAGAGAATTATGTAGTTTCATTTGTGTTTTCTGGAGCTAATGGCCTGAATGAACCCTGCAGTGGAAGAACATCACACCACCCTACATCATGTCCAGGAGAAGGCAGAGGTTAAGCCTGGCATCAATCAGTTTGCAATCAGACTGATTATAGAAGGGCAAGGAGGAGTAGAAGATCAAGTCAAAAGAACATAGTAGGGCAGGCATTCAGGAACCCTTGAAGTGAAAGGGTTTCTAGCAGTAAACAGCGAGCAGGAGCATTCAGGAGAACTGATGAGGGAATCATTATGTTTTGTTAAGGATGCAGTCAGGATTTTCAGTCCCATTTCCACCCTGAGTACATTTACTATCCTTACCATTTCATCTACAATACTGTGAAATATCCACGTAACTGAGGTGTTTCTAAAACATTTTGGTTTTATGTGCATATTGCTGTGGTTTTGTTTAAAGGAAAAGGTTCATGAATAGATACTGTTCTGGTTTTTTTAATCCGGTCTATATGGCTTTGTAATCTAAATTTCAGAATTGTGTAAGAGATGGGTGCTGTCTTCTGAAATTCTCTTCTGTTTCTGTGACATTTGTTAAAGCACAGCAAAATTGTACTGTTTCCTGTTGGAGCCACTGTGGAAAGATTTAGAAGGTGGGCTTTAATGAAAGAGAGAGTTGCTAGCATCCAGCCACTTTAGAACTGATGGATACACTCCTGACGTTCCTCTTTCCCAGCTGAGGGATTCCACCATTGAGAGAGGAAAGAAAGCACTGAGTCAAAAATAAAGAGGGTTGTTGAAGTATCATTATATGTTTCCTAATAAATATTGATTAATATGTCATTGCAGTTTAATGTATCTTTTAGTGGAAGGGAACATTGTTTTAAAGGTGGAAGAGGTAAATCCTCATGAATATTTCTTATATTTATTAATGAATTAATTTTAAGGTAGTGGGTAGTGAATTAAATGTTTAAACCCCCCAGTAATGGTGGTTTTTTATTTTTAATGTGAAAAAACTTCAATAGAGCCACATATTTTTAGATTCAATTACCTTGGAAAGCTGGCAGTTCATCTAGTGAGCAAGTTTGGGGAAGGTTCTCCCACTTCAGTGAGCAAATCAGGGGAGGGTGAGGGAGTTTGATTCATGACTTGACTTTGGGGTCAAATCCAGTAGGCTTATTTCTTTAGTTAAATCATTCACTTTCCCAGGTTAATTTTAACATTCTGGGTAGGCTGTTCAGGTTGAGGCTGAAACTGTTCTTTTTATAATTGATTTCTGCAGGATCTTGCTACTTTGAACTGTCCTGTATTACCCAAAAATGTCAGACCTTCCTACTCTGCCTAAAAGTGCTCCCTGCTGCAGTCCCTTGTGTCTGACTTTGTATTTTCTTCTTAAAAAGCAGAAATGTGGCTTATATGGCTGTATCATGCAGAGGGTATTTCATAGGTGTTTATTCGATAGAAATTTCTGTTCATTTCTGTGGTATTATTGAAATAAAACTCCTTTGGTAAGACTGAAATTTGAAGGACAACCTAATACTGTTTCTCATTTAAATTGTGTATGAATAAATGATTACAAATTGACAGATATTGCTTGTAGTGATTCCTTTCTTGAGTGAAAAAACAATTTCTATTTCCTTCTTAATTTAGGAACTTAAAATTATTAAGAGAAAAAGGGAAACTAGATGCAGCCCCAACACAAGCAAAACAAACTATGAATTGAAAATTTAATCACTGCTTTTGTTTTCAGGGCCGTGTTGCATTGCACTAAATCTGCAGATGAACCAGCTTTTACTCAGGATTTATTAGTAACAATAACAGAGGTACAGCAGGTGGTTGTGTGGAAAATGCACTGTACAATTGATGCCATGATGATTTTTTTTTTTTTTTTGCCTTTTCTTTTATACCCCTTTTATACCTTTTTACAACTTCTGTATTCTTAGTGCTTTTGGCCTGCATTCTTGGACTTGTCAGGCTAGGAGACTCAACATTTTAGAAGCTTCGTAGTTAGGGATCAGAGTGCCCCAGGCCCCAAGGTCCTCTCCAGAACACATTTTGTAAACTAAGATAGAACCATCCAGGGGAAGGTTCCTTGGGGAGGGGGGGCTCATTCGAGCCTCTCATTGGGGAATTTTTGATAGATATGCTAGTTAGTAAGACCTATAATGTTAGACCAGATCTTTAGGGAGGTGTGCATTGCAGTGTGCATGGAGGCACACTCAACCTGGACGTGGTGCACCTAAGGATCCTTAAAATAAATACAAAGGTAAAATCTCTTTTTTATTCTAACTGTGTCTGACTCTTGATTTTAAGACCAGGAAAAGGCATCACAATGTTCTCCAGTGTCCCTGCTGGGAGTCCCTCAGCCTCTGCCCTGGTGGGCTCAGTGCCTCCCCTGGACACCGTTTCCCTCCCGGTTCAGCACGTGCCTCTGCAGGGGTGTGCAGAGCTCTGGCATTGCACACCAGGTGGGCCCAATCTCTCACATGTGTCCAGGAGCATCCAAATCCCTGGGGGTGAGTTCCTAGGAGACGTTTGCTGCTGTAGCAGTAGGTGTTTGGGTCCATGCACTTCTGAGAACTTGGGTCTTTGTCAGAGAGCTCACCCAGAGGATTCACTCACTACCAGGCTTTTATTATTCCATTAAATAGTCTACAATATTTTCTGGTTTAATTTGTTTTGAAATAATTCAGCCATACTTTGTAATGCCTTATGGAACTCATCAATATTGCCTGTGTTTCTGTCTAATGAGAGTTCAGTAAATTAGCATATTCATTAAACAAACAAATTATTGTTCTGTTAGTAATTGGTGACTGCCTATTTCTCAGCAGAGGAGTGATGTCAACTGGCATCAATTAGTTAGTTTAGTGTGCTTTGTTACCTAGAGGTAGGTAATCTGTGGCTGATATCCTGGCTTCATTAGGTTGTATTAGAAAAATCACTGCTGCCTGGTGATGGGAGAAAAGTAGTTTCTCTTATATAAAAAGGATGAGATCCATAAATATACTTTCCTTAGCTTTTCAGTTAAAATAGCTTCCTTCTCTAAAATTGACGTGGTACTAGTTTAACAAAGCTCTTCTCTTCATTTCTTTGCTGTTTGTCACCATCTTTGCTTCCTGCTGTGATGCACTGTGATTCCTGCCTTCCTCTCCCTGGTTTGCAGTGGCTCCTCTTAAAAAGAATCTTGCAATGTGTGGCAAGAGAAATTGGCTTTTCCTTGAACTATGGGAAAGTATTCAGGGGAAGATTTAACTAAGCACTTTTGATTGCAGACTAGAACTAAGTGGTGACACAAACACCTAATACAGTAATAAAAGAAATCCTGTGATTGTTTCAAACTAGATTTCTGAAGTAAAGTTCTTCTGGAGTGTTATTGTTCTGGCCAGTGAATTGCAGTGAATTTGAGTAATTGCTTTGGAAGGAGAAATGCACTTGAGCAGGTAGTTTCATACTGTCTTCCCCAGGCTTGGTTTGCAGCAGGCAGTGCAGTCTCATTTTCAGTAATGAGAACTTCTGAGCAGAGGTTTCACTCCATTGAAGCTTTTAAACTTGGCATACTTAAACAAAATGTACGCTTTCCAAGCTCTTGGCCCCCCTCTCAACTGTTTGAGTCCAATGTTTGCAAACAATTAAACAACAGCAATCCTAATAATTATAGTAACTGTGAGCTCCTTTCATAACCAAGCCCCCATTTATTTTTCTGTATTTTTTGAGTATATGAAGAGAACCATTTAGTTATTTAACACAGGCATCTTGTTTCAAAGAGTCATAGATGTTAGGAATAGTAATAATTATCCACCAGATCAGGCAGTCCAGATTTACTAAACAAAAATATAAGGGCATACTTCAAGTGTGTTTTTTATTTTATTTGAAGTTAGATTTCATAAACCTTTGTTGCACTGACAGATCTCACTCGTTCTGAAAAGTGAGTATATGGTTCAGTGGTATAAAACAGTAAATTGCTCCTGCAGTTTATTTATCAAAATGCCTTAGCCTTTAGAAAACTGGGAAATGTGATAGGTTGGGGTTTTTTTTTTTTCTGTCAGACATACTGTATTTTACTGCTCAAGATATTTTGTGTGGTATATTTTCAGGAATAAATACGGAACTAAAAGGCCTATAGCCATTAGCTAGAGTTTGTGTGTTGGTTTTAATTCAGTTAAAACGAATTCGCATTTGTAGGAAAAGGTAATGGAACGTAACTGTTTAAAGGTCTTCAGCTGTGCCTGTAGATTTTAAAATCAAATGCTCTTGTTTAAGGCCCAGTCTGCATATGGTGCTTTGATACAGACTAAAAAATAAGCAATTCCTGTGTGCTGTGAACAAAAGTATGGAAACTGTTTTTGTCAGGGAAGTATTCAAGACTTCTTCCTAAACTAGCTCACAGAATCGATTTTATCCCTCACAAATATATCACAGAAGTCTAGATTGAGACTTTGATCATAATGCTCACTGTTGGATGAGGCTGCTGGACTCTGCTGATACCAAGGGGACCTTGCTGCCATATGGCATCCCAGCTAAAGTGGGCAATTTGGGATGTTGATGGAAGACAGTTTCCTCTGTGGCTTTTAAATAGGATGACCTGGATGCTTGCTGCTGCTTTGGAAGATTAAAATTGCTGGTTTGTGACAGCCAACAGGACATTAGTTTGGAAGGACATTGCTGTCCTGTTCTTCATAATGTGCCCCCAGGTTTGCAGCGTTGGCCATCTCTGGAGAAAAGGGTGTGTGTTTTGGCTTGATGGGACAGCTCTTACAGCCCATCAGCCTTACTGTGACTCTTTCCATCCTTTTGTGCTTGAAAGACCTGCTTTCCTAGAGAGCATATTTTTGCTTTTTATGACGTATATTTGTGATAAACTTCTGCTTAGTGTGGTGCCTTTCTGCTAAATTTTTGTTTCTTACTCATTTTGTGGGCACTGCCAGCAAACTGAAATAAGTGGTTTAGTTTGTTTTCAGTGGCCTATGTGGGATATTTTAAGTATATGACCTAATAAAATGTGTCTATGCCTGCAGTGGTTTATATGAGGGTATTCAGTTTATTTAGTTTATTTCTGATGGTTTGTTTCTGAGAGAAACTTCTACATCTTTGTCAATTACAGAAGCTGTATGTCAATAAATATAATAAAGGTTTATGCCTCATATTGATGAATGGTCTGCTCTTTCATTACTGTCCTCTTTGTGTATCTGTTTTCCTTCATATGTGCTTGGAATTGTATTACAGGTCAGAGTGCACAAATTGAATAAACTGGAATGCTGTAGAATGTGTTGGCTAAGCAAATAGATTTTTCTGGTGACAGACGTTTATTTTTGATCACATACACTAAATACATCTTTTAATTTCAGATACAGAATATATCTGAAAGACCTCAGGAACACCACCACAGTTTTTCTTCCCAATTGACTTATTTCCAATATAACCATTGCAATAAAATCCAAGTTTATAAAACTTGATGCTTTATGTATTTGACATATAATTTTCATTCATTTAGAATTAATTTGTGTCGCTAGAGCTGTTTCACAGCATCTATGAGCACAGTTAAAGCTACTTGGCTTCAGTGGAGCAACAGAGGAGGAAGAAAGAAGTGGGCATTTGTTTGACCAGCTTTACTGCCAGGTGGTTTTAAGAGGTCCATCTTTGTTTTGTGATATTAATACTGTGATATTCGTACTGTGAATGAAGAGGAAATGTTGGATGTTAAAGTGTGTCGTCCTTTTAACAGTCATGCAATAAAATGCATTAAGCTATGTTAATGAAAACAGTCGAGCTTCTCAAATTATATAGGTGTGTCAAGGGATGTTCAATTATCCTAGAAATTTGTTTAGTGGTGGTTTTGTTTTCTTTAATAGTGTTGACTAACACTGGATTCTCTTCCCCAGGCTAGAATTATTTGGCGTTTTACAAAAGTAGAGATTTGACCTGGAGAGTCTTGCCAAGAGAAAATAAGTATTTATTTAGGGATTTTTTTTAAGGGAAATGATCTACACATGAACACTGGATTTGATAAGGTGAACTACATAGTTGTGGATGGTTAGCCAAGGTAGTTCCGTGTGGAATCAGGCATGAAATGGCACTAAATTTTTTTAAATTTGACTTTTTTTAAACCAAGAGGCCTCAGTTGTAATAGAGGATATAATTTGTATCTTCAGTTGTTTGTCAGACTTGACCCTTCAGTTATTCTTTTTGACAACTTTTTCAATACTTGTTACAGAAAAGACTTAAGTGATTCTATTCTATTTATTCTATTTTAAAAAGTCAGCCTTGGATGTTTTACCAGGGAGGCCAAAGAATGAGAAAACCTTATACCAAGCATGTAGGTTCAGGTAAGAAATAGTCAGTGACATAATCAGATGAAGTTTGGGTTTACTGATGCTGCTCCCATTTTGTGCTTATGTGGAACATTTATTTTCGAGCAGAGTTTTGCTGAAGTAGTTAACATGCAACTTGCAAACTTCTTGATGAACGTGTTAAAGACAGTTTCTTCTGGTTTTATGTGTGTGTGCTTTCTTTTTCCAAAAGTAGGCACTCAAAAGATACCTCCTGGGTCATCTGAAAGATATTGTGCATCAGAGTAGCTAATGCTGCATATGTAACCACGATGTCTCTGTTGCAGTGTTTTCTAAATCTTTTTGGGGTTTTTTTTGGGGTTTGGAGTGGTTTTTTTTGTTTATATTGGAAGCAAATTTCTGCTAGAAAATGTATTTGTAGTTCCACTCCTGTTTAACTAAGTTGTTATTTTTTTAGCCCTTATTTAAATAATACAATTTTTTTCTTGTCATGTGACAGCTAAAGAATTGGCAAATGGGGCAGTGGGAGAATAATGCAACTGCTGTCCAAATAGATTATTTCTGCAGAGTCTTTAGCATTTTATAAAAAAAAAAACACCCAAACCACCAAACAAAAAGGAGGTAAATTAGAGGTTATGCAGATTTTATGAAGAATCAGTTTTTTCTCTAGCAGTAGACAAGAAACCACTGATATAATTCTGCAACACCTGACCTTGTTAAGATGATCAAAAAGAAATGTTTGATTTCTTGATGTGTGTGCCACTCATTCAATCATGCTGTGGGACCAAACATGGTCTCTGCTTATATAAAGAAGGAACTTTGAACAGAAGGCTTGTCCAGAACAAAATACGCAATTCCTAGTAATAGTAGTTTTCTAAATCCTCCTTACTCTATGTACCTTTGTTCTACATTAGTGTGATTCTGACTGGTAACAAAAATCTTGGAGGTTGGAGAAGGGAAGGAAGATTAGAAGTGAAATCCAACCAATACTTTGTGCTTTTGGAAAATGCCAAATAATTCTAGCCAGCAGGAGAAAAATGTGGTTTGAAATTTGTACTTGGTTAAATAATTCTGACTTCATCTCACTTCATGTTACTGCTCAGTTGAGGCCTTTTGTTCCACTTACTTGAGTTTTGGGATTTTTGATGTTGTCGTCAGGCTCTCAAGAAATGTTACCAATTGTAAAAGAACCTTATTTAAGTATATTAATCTCTTTGATAAGCACTTACGTTAGAAATTTAATCTTAAGGAATATCTTATTAGGATTAATTAAATTCCTCTTTAAAGCTTTATTTTTTTAAATAACATTTTATTTTCTGTGTGCTGCTATTAATGCTTTCTTAGTTTTACAAACTGATTTATTCTTAAACCTTATTTGTGGTTTAAAACTAAAAAAACCCACCTTTTGATTCACCAGGCAGATCTGAATCTCAAATAAGAGCCACTCTGCATCTACAATGTGTACATCAATACACAACACGAAGTTCCCATATGAAGGATAACAGAAAAATGCCATCAACGGAAAATTTTCTCATTTTTTGTCTGTCATCTTATGAAAATGAAAGATGAGATGTCACACAGGGAGTCAGGGTTTACTGAAGTCCACACACTATTTCCAGTCTCTTCTTTACAGGCTGGTGGGACAGGATCTACTCCTTGTACTCCAGCCCAACCTTGCAATAAAGAAACAGATGAAACACAGACACATCTTGAACTGCTGGAACATCCTGGCTTTCAGCTGGGACAGAGCTTCATGGAAAGATCTGAGAGACCTCTGGTGTTTTCTGATATGGTTTTCTGACTAATATGTGGGGGGAGGAGACAAAAGTGTTCAAGCAGGGATAAACTGGGAATAGAAGGTGGTGAGAATCAATAATGAACAGAAATTACTAGAAGCTGGGCTCTGCATTCCTGTGCTTTAGGTTCTCTTTTAATTGCTTCCCCATGCCCTCTTTCAGATTGAGATTATTTTTCTGATGGTGATTTACCATCTAATTCTTTAGTCTGTTTTTGTTGAGAGCTGGAACTGAATTGGCAAATCTAGTAATGCTGTTTGATGCTGCTGCGTGCAATGAAACAGAGCTGTAAAACAGGAAAATAAGCAATACAAAGACAGGTGATGGCAGAGTTGTGTTCTGTGCCAGATTAAAGTCTCCTTCTGATAATTTTCAGGGGAAGGGTTGGATTATGGCTGCCTGTAGAAAACTGTCTGTGGGAAATTGCTTTCTCTCAGACCTTTGTAGACTCTTCCCTAAGCTTTTTTGAAGCTGTACCTTTGTGCATTAGCACTCTTACTGTCAATCTCAGGTGTGGATTTATGTGTAGAATACATAAAAGTTTATGATGCCCAAGAAATGCCTAAAATGGGCTATTTGAAGCCCGTCTGAAATTTTTGAGAATGCTTGGTATAAATGTATTTGGAGAGTAGGGATTCAAGATTCTTGTATAAATTCAGATACAGATTTATTGCAATGAAAACATCTTTGGGTTGGGAATTGGTTCAAAGAATCATCTGTTTACTCATGTTTCTAAGATGTCATGGTCACTTTTTTTTTTGTCTTCACCCTAAAATGTATATTCCTAGCTGTTTTGATTTTTCAAGATGGTCTTGAAAGAGCAGTCACCTTTGCAGATTCAAAGCTTGCGCTTTATTTCATCTCTTGTAACTGCTTTAGTTTTCCTGCTGTTCTCATGACATACGGCGTGTATCCTGCAAGGGCTTTAAAGCAAGTTTTTCCTGTTCCTTGTTCTTCCGAGCTTCTGGTACAGACTTCAGATACTTATTAATTTTATCAAGCAGTTCATTCACAACCAGCAGTTTGTCTTTTGTGCAATGACAATTGAAACTCCTCAAAAAGTTGGCACTCAGTAAGGCAGTCTCTCTTAGACTTATGTAGTATAGCAGGGGGTAAAAAAAATGTGCTCACTAACCTGGAGTTTGTAGGCTTTTCTTTTCTGTGCCAGCAGTTCTTGAGCAGACCTTTGTCTCATCACCCTTAGGACTGCTTTTCAAAGGAATTATTCTCTTATTTCCCTTCTGTGTTCCTCAGACTGGTCTGGTTCATAATTTAGGAAAGAAATATTGTTATAATATCTTAATACTAATTGTCCAATTTTTATAAGAGAACATTTGTCCTTGTGCTTATGTATGTCTGCACTTCATGCATATGTAATAAGATTTTTAGCTTCTCATCAATGGAGTATCTCTGTGGGACATTTTGAGTTACATTTTTGAATTGTAAAGCTGTTGTATCCCAAAAGCACCTGTAAGGTGCCAAGAGGTGTTTGGGAGCAGAGGTCACGGCAGTTCCCATCAAGCAACAGCCACAAAAGTTTTCCTCAGAATGAAATTTTTTGAATGTTTTCCTTCTTATTTATTTGACTTAGATCAGCTTCATAATACATACATGTGAAACTGATTTATTGTTCTAAGTTATGAGTAAAAGCTGTTTTGAAGACTTGGTCCTAAATTATAAAACCAGTGACCAAAATTTTATCAGCTGTATTACTGATCTGTAGAAATTTTTAGATAAACCGAAAGGGTCCCTCCTGGCCCCCCAGTGTTAATCCCTTAGTGGAAATGATCCTGAAGTAATAATTGTTAGAGCCTAGCAGAGAATTTATGATAGGAAAACAAATTAAATGTCAACAATTATGAAAGGGACTTTAAATTTTGACCCTACATTTGAAGCATTGCATAACTGTAATAACACATTGTCTGTGCATAGCGTGGAGGAATATAAATCATATGAGTATGATGTGTAGAATTAGGGATAGCCGTAGAGCAAACTGACAATGTCATTTTGTTCCTCTAAAATATGTTAATCAGGTTATAGATTAAAGGTTTTAAAATGTCATCCTGAGCTATTTTTAACTGTTTAGGTTCAGTGGGAGTCACTTCTACAGAAAACATGCAGTTATATACTGTAAAAGATGGTTTTGTGTTTTCATTATGTATCACTCTTTCGTGCTGTGTTTCAAAGAGAATAGAACAGATGGGAGTTTGCTTCTGAGGCAACTCAGCCTGTAAACCTTGAGTATTGTGAGAGCATGTGTGTTACGGGAAGACTTTAGCATGAAGGGGTTTTGTTTTCAGTATAAAGTTGCATAAGGTTAATAATTTTTTTATCATGCTGTTAGAAATCAAAGCAATAGTACAGTAAATAATCCTCTTTGTCTAACATTTCTAAACACATAGCACTGGTTTGCATGCTGTGTTCCTTACTTCAGGAGAAACCAAGAATTGATTGTGGCTGGCTGCCAGGAGGACAGCAGTTTGTCTCTTCATGTGGGAAAAGCATCTTTTGCTGGCACAAAATGGGATTATACCATTGCCAGGAGCCAGCTCCACCTTTGCCATTATACCATTGCCAGGAGTCAGCTCCAGCTCCTTATTTATTGCTTTTGTGTGTAACAATTTTACCTGTGTGGAGAATGTGTCCTTTCTTAAAACCATTCAGTGAAGATCCTGTGACTTCTATAGTGTCTCAAGGTTTCCTGCCAGGACAAGCTAATGTGATGTCTTTGTGTGTGTAAGGTTGCTGTGGCTTTGTACCCATGGGGTGTAGATATCTTTGTATTCCCACGGGGACATCTAAACTGGCATGTTGGGAATGAGGAGGGAACTCTTCTCCACCTGTTGTTGGCCTTGCGTGGCTGATGCGGCTGTGCTGGTGTGCTCAACAAAACCTACTTAGAAGCGCAACAAACAAAGCAGAGGTAGCAGACCACTGAAAATACGTGTATTAGTGTATAGTTTCTTACAGAACAATGCTGATTTCATGTCAGTTGTTTTTTTTCTCAGATATGCTTTAACAAACAGAATCAGTGGAGATAATTTTATAGGGAGGAATTAGATGAAATGTCACATAATAAGGATATTTAATATGAAACTGGATTTGTTTTAATGTAACAGCCTCTTACTATTTTTATAACAGAGGATAATGTGAAAACTTAAATAGACTTTAGAGTTCAAGCCAAATTTGCCTTGATATTAAATGCAAGACATTTTGTCTGGCCAAGTGAGCCTTGTGTAGCTTTTAAAAGAATATCCGTAGCTTTCAGAGTACTTGGGATGCACAAATGTTAAGAAAAGGCACTTAGGTAAATCAATATGGATTTTACCTTTTCTCTGGGTGTTGTTTAACTGCTGGTTTGAGGTAACCATAAGGTGGAAGAGCTCAGTGGGCTGTCTCATGAGCTGTTCTTAATGAGCATTATGTTATTTTCCCCTCTTGTTTTTTCTAGACTGTTCAATTAACCCCCAGACGATGGCTCAACCTGCAGGAGTACCAAAGCAAAAAAATAATGGCAGACCATGGGGTTACAGTTCAGAGATTCTTTGTAGCTGATTCTGCAAATGATGCCCTGGAGGCTGCTCAGAGACTGAGTAAGTTGCCTGATAATGTGAGAACTCTGCTTCACTGGATAGCAATCTGGAAAATAAATTGTTTTCTAATAAGTTTAAACAGTCTTTAAATTCGTGCTTACTGAAAAGCTTTGATATTTTATCCAGACCATAAATATATGCTTAATTTTATATGTGAACAAGTTCATAACAGCAATACTTAGAACTTTTTTTCTCAAATGTTTTGCATGCAGCATGTAACATGAATTCTTTAATTAACATTATAATAATTCAGAATGTCATGAATAGTTGCTGAGGAAATTTTTTTTTTTTGCATATTTGACATAACTTAAGGAACTGAAATAAATGAACTGGTGTAAAAAGCTGTTTCCAAACAAAAATTTGCTCTATTAAAAAGCAAAGAAAGGAAAAGGTTATGGCCTCTCCAATTTAAAAGATCCTTAGATATTTGTTAATGTGTGTGTGTCCATATGAAGAAATAGAAAAGGTGAGTTGAGTTACCATCACAAAAGGATGTGATGGTGGCTTGGAGAGAAGACCCTGCTTCTGGAACTTTATTTTGGTTTTCTGGCAACATTCTCGTCCTAGTGTGGTGAACATAAGATGATAATGTGGGTCAGAAATGAATTTATGTAATAGCTTTTTTCTCAAAAAGAAAGTGTTGAAGTACTTTGTCAATCCATTCTAACTCTGAAATAATTTTTCTGCTTTTTAAAGTTGAGTAGTTTGCACAATTTTCCTCTTTTCATTTCGCGTTTGTTAATATATCAAACATCAAAATGCCAGAGGCCAGACATTATTGTAGTCTAATTGTGTAGTAACAGGAAGGTTTTTTGGTTTATGCTTTACCTAATGCACAGGCCACTTAGTTAAATGCATTTCCATTTTGCACACTGGAAGGTAAATTAACACAACTTATATCCAAGATCTCATCAGAGCTCAAGTAGCTGAGCAGCATTAGCATAATGGCTTGTTCAATCTGTAGAACTTCATTAAGTTGATATGTTTTTCAGTGATCAAAACCTTCTTATGACAATCAGTATATTTGAAAATATATCTGAAACAAAAAAATTAAATGCAAGTTTTGTGGTCATTTAGCAGTACAAAATGGAAAAGTCGGACACAAAGCAAAGCACATAAAATTGGAATGTTTCCTCATGTCTGGATGTCTGAGAAAATCAAGGAATGCTAACTGAAGCTGTGGCAGGTTTATCACCAGTCTTACAGCACTTAAACTCTCCTCTTCATGATCGAAATCATAAATGGATTAGTCTGTCCAATAACTATTGCTAGTCTTGATCTCTATGACTGTTTGGAGAAATAGATTACTCCATTAAAGGCAGTGAACCTCCTCTGTTTTATGATGCTAAGTTTATTTTAAATAACCTCTCTAGCTTGCTTGCTTTGCAAATCACAGAAATATCTGTCTACTGTGTTTAAATAATCAAAAGTAAAATCCAGAACCAAAAAACATTTGCTCATGCAACTTTATCAGGTAAATTTTATTTTATTTTAATTGTGTGGGCTCATTAGCACTTCAGAAAGTGTAAGTTAGTGGTGCCTTTCTTCATTTGATGTAGTTGCATTCAGCCATGGTGCACTACTGAGCATGAAAGAATTGTGGTTTATGGTGTGGAATCTATTTCATGTTGGAATGACTGACACTCCATTGATCTACTTAATAATTAACAACATCCTCGTAGTCATTCTGATGGTGTGCTGTCCTTGTACTTCTAACACTATGCACTTTGAAAACTGAGAATCAAGAACATCAGTTTTGCTACCGTGGTCATTGTTGTTCCAAGATTTTGCTGGGTTTATGTTCCTTACAATCCCTCAGATTAATATTGTGTCTGTCACTCAGATTTATCTGCACAGTTTGAAACTTATCTGCACAACAGGAAACTTCAGCCTACAGGAGGCACGAAATACTATGAAATAAAATAACCAGCGAAGGCAGTTTGGGGATGCTGTTGATAGACAGGCATTCTGCAGTAAAATATGGGGAGAGGCCAACCTCCCCTGTCAAGTCCTGGTCAAAAATCGGATGGTTTAGGTGTTGTGTGCCACATTGCAGCTGTCCTTAACTTTGGCTTCTTCAAACAAGAAAAGATGCTTGTCAACATATTTTAAAGATAAAAATAGGATAAAGTTCTCAAAACTTGAAAGTCAAAGGTACAGCATTTTTCTTGTGAAGGGAAATTCTTTCTGTAGCTCTCATGAATACAAGAGAAACAAGTATTTTCCTTTATAATCTTACAGCATTACCTCACTCATATGGGTCTGTGTGTGTGATAAAGGGGTACAGCTAAGGGGATAGGAATTTCTGTCATGGAAGTCTGCGTAAAGTCTGGAATGCACAATTTAATTTCACAGTTTTACCAGCTATTTTGTGCTTGATAGAGCTGTCTTTACTGCTGCAGGGCGTGTGCTCACCAGTTTTGCTATTGTTGGATTTCCTGTTGATGCAATGGAAAAAGATGAGATTAGATGATTTTTGCTGCTGTCTTCACTTGTCGGGAAGGTGTTAATGCACGTCTTCTTGAAAGGGTTTGCCTTTATCCAGTATCAGCAGTTTTGCTACACTTTGCTGATTTCCTCTGTTTCTCTCTATTTTTATTAATATGTACACTGAATGTTAATTTTCTCAGAGACTTTCAAAACTTACCAACTGCATATAAGGCAGTCTACAAGGAATTTTTAATGGAATTAAAGGATTTTTTTTTCCCCTTCTAAGATAAGAATGGCAGATGTGAAGAAAATTAACATGGCATCACTAATATTGACTTCAAAAGAAGTCGTACACAATAAAGAATACAGAATTAAGCTCCAAGGAATTCATTGCCTTCTATGTGCTAAGAAATTTTCAGGTGTAACTCTTGTAGGGAAGGCAATATTTACAGACTGCCAAAAAATTCAGTCACAATAGTTTTCTGGTTTATGTTAAAATTCCTTGGTTTTCAAGAGAGGAAGGAAAAAGATGTGCTGTTTTGCTGCACAGTATGGTGTTGCTTGATCTGCTCTCTGAAGAAACTCAATTTGTAGACAAGTTCTTACAATTCCAGTGCAACTATTTAATAGAAAAAAAAAATTAAATATTTGGGAGCCGAGTTTTTGTCTGAAATATAAGCTTATCTGGCTGTTTTTGTATTAACTCACAAGTCTTCTGATCTAATCCTCACTTAATTTAGGGCTTGTTTAGCCAGAGAAGGCATTTCCTTACTTGCTTTTTCTCTTCTGTTGTACGGTAGTACCAATACCTAAGGAAGTAATCCTTATATATGATATGTGTACCCCTGAGGGTGTGTGCATTGCCCCTGCCTGCACTGTGCATCATTGCAGGGCTGTCATTTGCTCTGGGCTCCTCCAGCAGAAGCCGTTAAGTCTCGTGCTCTGCTCTTTGTGCTCTGCTTGATGGAGAAGTTATTAAGGGACCCATCATTTCAAACTAGGAGGTGGGCAAAGCTGAGAGGGGTTGTAGTTACGCTGGAGGGGGTTGCTGTGCACTGTCATTTGGCTCTTTAAATCAGTAGAGAATTTAGAGGTGGCTTGCACTGCTGACAGTCCTAAATCGATGCCAGGAACTTGGCATGTGTTTCTTTTTCTGAATTTTAACAAAAGCAATAGAATGCCACCTGTTGCCACTTAGAGTGTTTCATTACGTTTAGGAGTCAGTCAGGTGCAGTGTTCACAGTCTATCACAGAGAAATGCAGTTCAATTGAGTGCAAGGTTTTTATTCACTCTTCTTTAAAAAAAAAATAAAACAAAACATAGCCTCTGCATGTCCTATTTCTATTGCTTATGCATGAGGGAACTCATAAAATTCGGCTTTGGACTGAAGGCATGCTTTTTATATCAGGCTGGAGAGGTAAACATGTATTTTATAAAGAACAGAAAAGGTTTATTGAAGCATCTTCTCATGAGGTCATTTACCTGTCACCTATTATTCACCATTTTTCAGAATATTGAAAGAGTTCTTGGTCATGTGAGCACCAGTCTCCTTCCTGTCTCAGCTCCTGAGGTTTTTTCTTCCCATGGCTTTTTAATTTAAAGGGAAGGCTTCATTTTTAAATGCTGTTTTAGATCCCTTATCTGAAAATTCACCTCTCTAGTACAAGTTGAGAAAACCACTTGAAAGCAATTTATGTTTAGAAGGGGTCAAAAATTGACCTTTAGGTTGGTCCTTTTTGTGTAGATTATGAAGAATTTGTTGGTGATAATGCTGTCTGCATTTAATCTAAGCTTTTGTGCTGGGAAAATGAAAAACGTCCTTAAACCTGATGTTTCTGAGGATATTTGAAATGCGAATTGAGGTTCTTTTTTGTTACACCAGGAAGAGCTTTTCTATGAGTATCCTGTACAGAGTGGCCCTCTATATAAAATTTTATTTGAGAAACTTGGCTACTTAGCTGATCTTTTTTTACTGTCATCATGGAGTTGCTTATGTGATTTAATTTCCTCTCTGTTTCTGTCCATCAGGATAAGTAGAATTGCTTTTTTCAGCATTTCTATGATTTCCATATTTCTTTCCATTGTATGCTTCACTGTGAAGTAATAATTTTTCACCTGTGCATAATGAGCTATTTCTCAAAAACCCTCATGTATTGAGTGGTTATAACTAGTTATTTTTTTAGAGCCACTCAGGTTATCCTTTCTGCATACGTTGAAAAAATCATGTGTCGCTGCAATAGCATTCCAGGGAACTGTACACAGAGAACTTGCTTGCTGGTGAGGAACAGCTCTCCCGCAAGTCCTCTTATTTTCTCTGACAGCTTTTATTAAAGTTCCTTAGACTTAAATTATAGCTTTCTGAAACTGTTCTTTCAGGCAAAATAATGCTGTAAGTTATTGACTAATATGATTCTATTCTCAGATGGGTAAGTATTTAGAAAACAATCTTTTAAATTTAATAGAAAACTGGTGGTGGATGAGCTGCCTTTGGACCACGTTCACTGTAACTGAGTATGAGTATTTCTCTATTCCACTTAATGGATTTTGCCTTGTCAGAGTGATGAAATCTAAGATTAGAGTGAATTTGCATTTTCCAGCCACTTCTCAGTGATAGAAAATACCTGTTAATACTCTGTTATTTGCGGTCTTCATAAGCATCCCTTGAATGCATCAATTCAAAGCTCCACAAAATTTGTCAATGTCTGTGATTTTACTTTTTGTCCCTTGTTCAGTTCCCTGTTGTTTCTTAGAGCCCTTTCCTCCCTATGTCCCTTTGCTCGTTTCTTCTCAACCCTTCTCCCACTTTATGAGTTCTGATTGAGAAAATCCTCTTCCTTCCTTTTTTTTTTTTTGTGCTAAACAGTCAGTTGTTACCCTATTTAGCATAGTCAGAGCACATATTTAGCAGTTGTGTACTGCTAAAAACCATGTGTGTGCATACTGGTTTTTTGCTTGCTCAGACCCACATTTGCTTGACTTGGCAATCATAGAAGGTAATGTTTCTGTGTATGATCAGAAGACAGACACTGATTGGTAACCAAGGTTTAAATTATATTTAAATATTATCAAATAATATTGTTCAAATAATAGTTTTTTTCTACATTTGTCAGTGTTGCAATAATTTGATTTTTGGAAAAATTCTGAAATATTATGGTTGTGCAAACAACTTTAAAATTCTCACCTGTGTCTGAAAATGATGAACATAATAATGTAGAGTAAAAATTATGAAGGCAACATGTTGTTTGCTGCAGTTAAAGTAATTCTTTGTAGGAGGCTTGGTAATCAATATGTTAGTGATCCAATTTATTTACCTCATCTACTGGATGAAAAAGATCAGTCATGGGAAATCAGAGGAGCTGGGAAAGGTGTTAAAGGGTTCTGTTCACCTATTTCAAACGTGGCACCTATGCACAGCAGTTCTTTTTATGGACGTTCTTCATTTCCTCGCACATTGCTTTTTGGTGCTTTAACTTAATCTGCCTTGGAAGCTGAACTGCACAAAGCACAGTCAAGGTGGAATTAGGATTTCATTTGAGGATTTCACACTCAATGCCTGTTGGTACTACAGGACCATTCCCCTGGATAGGAGCCCTAAAATGCTGCTGCTTTCTCCTCCTTGTGTGAGTGGGTTGGTTGGGTTTGAATCTTGTAATTCCTGCTGGTGCTCCTCCTCTTTGCTGCTCCCTCTGTGTCTCATGCTAAGAAACCGCTTCACAGAGGCGGCAGAGAAGTGGCAAACTTTCACGTGCAGCAGTATTTAAGCAGTGGAACATCCTTGGTACACCCTGCAAGGGCTTTCTGCCTTTGCTGTCCTGCTTGTTCATCCCACCTCTGCAGCTCAGCAGTGTTTTTCCACATAAAGCCTTGGCACCTCTGTGGAAACCAGGCAGCTGTGGAACCACATATGCATTTGTTGGTAACGGCCACATGTGTTGCATCCTCCGTGCCAGGAAAAACAGGCACAGAAACTTGCAGCTTCCCTAACTGGGAGTTTGAGTTTTATTCTTTTCCAAAGAAAGTTAATAATAGATTTTGTCAAAGCTCACCACTGGGTGTTGTTTTGTTTCAAGCTGAACCTTTCTGTTTCAAGTTAACTTACAAATTGTGGCTTTTTTAATATTTTAGATATGGAAATTCTTTGCAGGACCCTCTGTCTCCAGAGGAATTACAGAAATAGTTAATTTGAAATGCATTGTTACGAAAAACAAATTGTTTTGTTTTTCTTATCTGTTCCCTTTGTTAGAGAATTACATGCTGAGTGTGAGTCAGTAAATGCAAGCTTGAGACTGCTTACATTAGTTAGATATTTTATAACCATTCTTTGTCACCAAATGTCTTCATATTCAATAGATTTATAGTAATATGAGTAATGGCTTGGGGGCTAACAAATCAAAATCTCATTTCAGATGTTTGACACTAATGTTGAGCTGACTTATTGTTCTCTGTGTTGGATTTCTGACGAAATTACCAAAATAGCTGCTTGAAAGTAAAACACAAAGTCAAAAATATTCCTGAAATGGGGTACTGAATTCAAAACATAATGTGTGCCACAGAGTGTGGGAATTTGCAAATTTCAGTTGTGTTAAGTACACTACTGGATTTTTGTTCATAAAAGAAGGAGGCAACAGAAATTATAGTTTTTGATTTCAAAGCCAATCAAATTCTTGATTCAGGAATTTTATCAGGTGGTAAAAAATGCAGTTTTACAAGAAAGGTACAAGATGACTGCTGGTATTTATTCCACTCTTGTCACTCCATATTTTATGGTTCTTCAAGGTAGTTTTGCAGCTGCAAAACAATAACCAGATGCGTAATTGAGAAGCAGCTGCATGAAATTTTCATTTTTTTTTATGCATGAAATCGGAACCATTAGACACACTTTATGTATAAGGTATGAAATACTAAACAACAGTGTTTTCTCTGTAGTACTAGCAGCTGTGTAAGGGAGAGAAATCACTCCTTCTACACTCTCTAGATGCCCATGAGCTTCTAAATATTTGGGGGCCGATTACTGAAAGCAAGTTTTATTCTTCTCTGGTTTTCTTTCTTCTTTTCCTTGTTTGTTACTCTGTGCTTGTAGTGCTGCATCTTCTATGTGATCAGTCCCAGTGGATAATCCCATGTATAGGGGTCTCAGATACAAAATTGATGCTTATGCCTGTTTTTCATTTAAACTTTTCAGTGGAAGGACTAGTAGCAAAGTCATGTTGAATAAAATCTAAGAGGGAATGATGGCAGTCCTAAGATAGGATAGTTTATAATTGATATTGTCGCAATTTCCCTAATCTCCTCTAGTGTCCCCCAAGTGACACAGGGTGCAGCAGGAAGATACTGTTGTTAGTTATCCACTTTCTACTTATCATTTATTTGGGAAAGTTGTTTTTTTTTTTTTTAATTTGTCAATTGTTTCTGTTAAATTTATTACACCTTTTGTCTTTATGGACTAGGTGGTGGTTTAAGATGGACTGATCAGTAAGGATATTAACTTGTACATTTGCTATAAAAGCACATGGTTTTGAACCAAGCCAGGAATCTCTCACAACTGACCTTTCACCTTGTGTGAGGCTCAGAGAACACCTAGCACCCGGCCTCCATACCACGATTCCCATCCCCTGTTTCCTCCTCAGCCTCCTTCAGTCAATGACGTAATAATAACTAGTATTTTGCAAAGGTTAAGGTTAATTTGCAAGAACTTGTTTTATCTTTAAAGATGGGAGTAAATTACAAGTTGATTATATCAGCAGTTGAGAAGTATGATCATAAGAGGCTGTGATTATTTTTTTTTCTGGTTGATAATCTCTACCTAAAATGGTAGAGCAGTTTTTGAAGCTAAGGATGTTCTGACATTTTGTTAATCTGCTACTTCATATTTGAGAAAGTGCTGTGAATTTTAAATATGTTTATCTACATTTCTTCAAATATTTGCAGTTCAAGAAAAGTAAAATATTTCAACACATTTATGAATACAAAATGTGTCTTTGTAACCCTGCTGGATTCAACTGGGAGATATTATCTGACTCTCTGCATCACAGTATATTTTAAATGATGCTCTAACCCTTGAGAATGTCATCACAAAAAACATTTAGTGAGAATCGTATTCAGGGTAGTTCCAGAAGTTAGCTGTGCTCTTATTTTAAGTGATTTTTGTTTTATTAAGAAAAATCTGAAGTTGACAGTTTTGCCTATGTGTGGTATGCTCTCCCTGGTCCTGCAGTTAAAGTCAGCTTTTGTTCCGTGCATCATTATGAAGGGGAACATTTTTCTTGCACCTCCCCTGGGCTTAGTTGCACTGCTCACCTGAAAAAGATGAATATGGCTAAAATTCAGGCTATAAATCTTAAATATATTTATTGTTCTAAATACTTAAGAACAGCCCTGGGGTTTTGGAGAAAGAGAAGAGAAAGGCAACCACAAAGAGTTTGCTGTATAAACAGTTAACAATTTAAAGTCACTGGGAAGATTCCCGCTGCTGCACTGCACTTCCCTCTCCTCCCTGCCAAGCCTTACCCCTCTATTCCTCCAGTTATTCGTCTGTATAGTTTAGTAATAGCTTTCCTCATCTTGGTGTGTTGTGCTTTGTCCCCACAGAAGATTATCGTCACAACAGTCCTGATGCCACATCTGCTCCTCTTGTTCTTGTTTCCACAGATAAATCCTGTATCTAGTTTTTTGGTTTAGGTCATTAGATGTTCAGTGTGGTTGATTTTCTTTCTGGCCTTTCCGCATCTTGTATTCAGTGTAATACAGCTTTTGCTTGGATATGTTGGAATAAAAGTGGAACAAGAGAGACTTGAGGCTGATCACTGCAAATTTGACTGTCTTAGGAAAAACTAGTCTTATGCAATCTCTCCCCCTTCCCAATTAAATACAAGCTTATGTCTCATGCAATAAAGTAATCTTCTATTTAAATATGATGATTAATGTATACTATAAATAACTTGCTTATTTTATCTTTTGAGTCACATTCCTATTTGAAGTGCATATGCAGATAGTATTTATTTAGTTGTTTCTTTGATCCGTAAGAAACCAAGTTAGGTGCTTAAAGATGTCTGTATGGAAAAGTTATTTTACAATTTTAAGATGAAAAATTTTCATTTATTTTCATATTTTATGTTGTTGGTTTACAAGACGAAACTCCTGTGTTGTTGAGCTTATGCAGCTTTGTGACTATTTTCACAATTTTGATGTTATGGGTTCCGATTTATGGCTGGGTTTTATATTGAGTTTCTGATGTTTAGCGTCCTGTAAATAGTGAGGTGTCTGGATTTGCACAGACTGGAGTAAGTATTCCTTCAGAAATCTCTTTGCTGATGAAGAAACAAAATGAACCAGTCAACTTAAATACTAGAGAGAGACTTTTAAGGGCCAAGGTTCAGGGGTAATTTAACACGAGTTGCATATCAGTGAAGATGTCTCGATGATGTCGGAATTTTCAGTTGTGCAGAAGGGATGCAATTAGTGCAGTTAACAGCAGGTAAGGCAACACTAATTATATGTTCTTTTGTCTCTGTGAATTGTTTAAGCTATTTAGAGCCTTCTTCTTTTACATACTATTAAGTAAATTATACTGCAAAAGACTTCCTGAGAGTAAACTGTGACCACAATTTATACAAATGTAATTTATACTGCCTTAGACACCAGTCTGAACTTGACCTTGAAGTGAGAAGGTTGGAACGGAAGAAATGGCAGAAGCACAAACAAAACATCATGCAAAAGTGTTGCCTCTAAAGAAAAATTGCCCTGTTGTGTATCTGACACTTCAATAAAATCTGGAACTTTTCAGCAGCATAGAGAGAAGGAATAATCTACTGTAGGTTTATTTTCAGCTGTTACCTTGTCTAATTTGTAAACCAGGCAGACACAATTACATGACTCTGCAGAAGCTGAGAAGTGGGTTTTCTGATGTGGTAAAGCAGCTTGCTGACCTTAAGTTAATGAAATATTAACCAGTGCGTAGCAGTTGTCAGAATGACACAAAGCATCTGTTTTTGAGGATTCATAGGAGGGGCCATTGGGATGATGCTTAGGTCACATATTTGTCATTTAAATTGCAGACTGGCTGAACCTACACACTCAGCTGCCCAGAGTTATAAAGCTGGTGTACAGATGTGATCATCTGCTGCTGACAAGTTTGACAGAGATTTGATCCATGGTCCTGCTTGTCTGAAGCTGAGAAGGTGCTGAACAGCACCGTGCATGAAGAGTGTGACCATTTGAGATGTACTTACTCACCTGTTGTGTCAGTCCTGTTATAGGTTCAGCATAGGTTCGAGGCACTTAAATCAGCTGCACATTCTCTTTCTTTGCAAACAAAGTTGGTGTTTATTCCAATTTTACATTTTTACCCAGAAAAGTTCCATTTATATGTAATTGAGAAGGTTCCAAATTCCACTGTTTGATATGACTCCTCACTCATTGTGGTGTTTAGGCTGTGCAATTTCATTTAAATATGTAGAGTTCAATTTCCAAGCGTAATATCTGCCTTCAAAATCCCCACAGAGCTCAGCTTGCAGGAAGCCTAAATGAAACAGCTTTGCTGGTTTCCACATCCCATTGAGATACATCCTTTCCTGCAAATGCTGATTGCAAAACCAAAAGCTGATGCCTCTCTCTTGCTTTTATATTCATTTTTCTAGGCTAATTTAATGTTATGAAACCTGTAAAACATGAAGTTTAATGTATATAGTTATATCTTTTCTGCTGAGGTGGTGATTAGAGCTGGAGATACAAATGCTAAGCTGTCAGAACTGAGGGGGTAGCATGTTTGTATTCCCTCAAAGGACTGGGAAAGGGCTGTTGTGTGAGAAAGGCATGTAGGCTTCTAATTAAGCAGGGCAGCTCTATTAATAATTGAGACTTGTGCCATGTGCCTTGTGAATGTATGTACTGCTCTCTGTCTCTTAACTAACTGCAAAGTGCCCTATTGAGTACTAGAAGTTGGTTGTCTTATGTACCCTCCCTGCTCTTTCCAAGTTCTAAACGCTGATCATGTATCTTAAGGAGAATCACATATTGCATTCCTTGGGTTTCGACTTAGCTGTGGTTGGCCTCACTACAGCCCGCTGGATCATAATTACACTGAATTTGCAATGCTATCCAGCAAACTGGGCTGAACAGAGTCCTGTGTGACAGATCAGGTGCTGGATTGATTCTAATGAAATGCTTGGGCAAAGCTATGTAAACCCTTCCAAGTTCACAGGAAAAGAGAGATTAAAAAGACTGGAGTAGGCAAGGGAAGCACTGGGAAACCTGCAGCTGGCAGGAGGTTCTTGTGCTTCTCAGTGGGCATTTGTGTGTCCCCAGCTTTCCCGCGAGGTTCAGGAGCAGGTCAGCAGTTTGTAAGCGCACATTTCTTAAAGGACTTAATAAGAATTTGTGCAAATAACACAGGAAGTTTGTGGTCCAGGAGTGCCAGCAATACCCATAGGTGTTAGGGAATATTGGTTTCTGCCTGTATCAACATATTATTCTGAAATATAAGTTGTGACAACAGTCAAAGAAATTAATTAGTAAATTCAATAATTTTGGTCTCACAGTGGGTTAAAATGTGTCTCTGCTATCTAATGTCCCTACCACTCACTTTATACAATAAATTCAGGGAGCATGGGCAAGTGGGAAGAAAGAGTCCATTTTAAAAGAGTGAGGAAAAAGAAAGCATCAAAACAAATATCATATTCCTCCCAACAAAGAACAGCCCTAGACCAGAATGAAACTGTCCGCCTTTGGACCCAGAAGTGCAGTGGAAAGATGAGCATAACACCAGAAAAAGAGGTAGCAATTAGGAAATAGTTGTATAAGAATTTTAACTGCATTATTATAGAGGTTTTTCTCCACATAAAAGCATTTATTCTTGTTCCATAATAAGTAAATGTGACCGATAGGTAAAGCTTTGTAAAAGGGAAGGCCTGGTAAAATCATGGCTCTGGCCTGTGTTACTTAGCCTAAGTAGAAATGGACTGTGGGAGAATGGCTCAGCTGGAATAGGGCAAGCGAGGCTTGCTGCGTGAATGCCTCGTGCCCGCCCCGTGGTGTTCGGTGGTTGGTTGTTGCTGTCGCGTCCGAGACGCATAAAGAAAACGACACAGAGTCCAGGCTTGTGAACAAGTGGAAGCGGAAGCTTAAGTGCTTTAATAATTTTCTAACTACTTTTATAGGACAGATCCAAAAAGTGTGTTGAATGGCAATAGGTAATTGGTTCCTCGGCCATCCCCCCCTTGAGAGGATTGGCCAAGTTCTAAGATACCTATTCCAAAATATTTTCAAAGCCAAAGCCATAACAATCTTGCAAAACAGCCTGCAGGTGCAAGAAGTTTATAAAACTGTGACCTTGTTTAAGATAGTTTACATAGGAAAGACAGTCTGCTCACAGAATATTGAGAAAAGGCTGAAGAATTTCTTTGCTTTTAACTTTTTAGCACCTACAGTTGGTTAAATTGGGTTTGTTGTGCCTCAAAACTATGTAAACTAACAACCGACTTAACGGCATAAAAAGGCTGGGTTTTTTGTAAATAAAGTTCCTCCTTTGCACCTGCCTGGGTCCTCCTCGCTGCTCTATATCGCTACAAGTATATCTGGAATAAAAAAAAAAAAGACACTGTTGAGATCATGGGTATATTTATAATATATTCTTGGCTTTTATATGTGTCTAAATATGTAAATTGTGCTTTCTCTTTGCCCATAAACAAGGTTTTGAGTGTAACATTGCTCATGGCTAAGGTTTATGCAAACGCCTAACGAGTGTGACCTGCTTCCCTGAAGCTCAACTTCTGTACCTCTAGAAGGTTCCTGAGGTGTGTGTGCTTCTCTGCAGGAGGCCAGTATTTGGATTTTTAAACACCTTTCCCCCTTTTTTGTTATGAATCCAGAGTCAGTACACTGAGAGCGTTCCCCACTTGGCAATACTTTTTTAAAAGAACAAAAAGACAGTTTCTTTTGTATATAAAGAAAGAAATAGGCTTATGTGCAGGAGTGAAGGATCTTAAATAAAACATTGTCCTTTTTCTACCTTCGTTCAGCTGGGAAAATCAATTTTTGGTTCCTCAACTGCAAAGAAAGATCAAAAGGAAAAACTGACAATCTAAACAAAGGGCAAGGTGATGTGGGCTGCTTGCACTCCCGTTCCCTGGTGTGCTTCATACAGACATTTTTCCAAGCAGGATATATTTACAGAAGAATCAGGGGTATTTTTTTTGTATCTCTGAATCAACGATATTGGGACTAAAAGTGACCTGAATATAAAAGTAAAAAAACCCTGCTTTATATTAGAATTTGTGAAGTTCTTTGGTGCTAATATAGGCAACAGTTCTCAGATGTGTCAGGTTCCTCATTGCAGAATACTTATGTTTTAAAGAATTGTCATTGATTTTACTTCACTAGAACTGGCCAAAGCTGGTACTTTTTTTTTTTTTTTAGCATGTTATGTAATGCAAGAGAGAAAATATTTTTATTCTTGCTTAAATGCCAACTGGATTCATATTTAAATCTTCATATGAAAACTAATTTCAGTCACTGTGGAGGGAAACTTTATGGAGATTGGCTTTCCTGCTTTGTATTGATTCCTGTCTATATCTTTAATAAATAAAACATGATTTATTGTTATAAGCTCATGTTTACAAGAGGACGAGATTAAAGTGTCAGCAGGAAAAACAGAAAGGAGGAGTGTGAAAACTCTTTAAAACACACAAATGAAGAAGCACCCTGAACTGAAAAACAGCTTGAAGAACTTTTATGAAGTGTATTAATTATCGTCTGCATAAATGTAAAAAGTTGAAAATAGTTATAGAAGTATTTGATTTTAATGTATTTTCACTTTTTTGAGAGAATTGCTGTGTAGACATCAATTTTGTAACCATACCAAATGTTAATTCAATGGGTATTATAAGTATAAAATAAACAGGCTGCATCTGACTCGGGGCACATCTTAGCAGGAAAATATTTCTGTCTGTATGTTGTGTATCAGTGTGTTGGGTCTTTACCCATGCAGGCAGAATGCATTTACATTTGGGGCTCTGTGTTTGGCGTGTCTTGGCATGGTAGGGATGCAAATAACTATGTACAGAATGCTCATTTCAAATACAGATGGTCCCAAGTTTCAAAAGCAGCAACTGTAGCTGGCAGCTCTGGGACTTTTGGGAGTGTTTGCAGGGAAGGGCACTCTGCACTGTGGCATTTGGAAAACAGAACCTTTAGAAAGTGTCTCCAGATGATTGGCATAGATGACCAGTGGTTTATAAAGTTTAGGCCTATGATTTTTTCCTTAAACACAGATTAGCTCCAAGACCTCTCCCTTCTCATCAGGTGTGTCCAAGGAAAGTTTTGAAAGCAAATCCAGTGATTTAAGGCCTTAAATTTGTGTGCCTGTGTAATAGCTTCGTAAGGCTGATGTCAATATTACATAATCATTAAAAATAGGTCTGTATGTTTGATCTGTGTAGATTTTGAGGCACTTCAAACTGCTTGCAGCTTGTTTATTGTGCAGTTAAATCTTAATTTGCGATGACAAAGTGCTCTGAATTAGGTGAGTGGTAAGAAGCCATGTAGGGAAATTATTATGATAGTAATGAAATGTGCCTGATTTTGTAACTGGGCTCATTTGCAAGATTTTTCTTTCTTTGTCTATTCATTAATTGATTGTGTGACAGGAGAGTTCCTGGGAGATGTTGACAGAAAACTGGCAACTCCACCTGCTCAGTCTGCAGTGCCATGGAAGTGTCATTGTGGTACTTTATCACTTCACTTAGGAGAGCAGAGGTTGGCTGTAGCTCTCTGCTGAAAGTAATGCACTCTTCATTTTCACTTTTATTTGTTATCCTGCTTTGGCTTTCGTTAGTCTGGGGCAGATGAAAGCTTTATGAAAAGCTTATTGCATGGAGCGCATGTGACTGACCGGGGTGGCCAAGGTCAGAGGCTCAGATGTCTTGTTCTCTCTAGCAACACCTCTCCTGCACTGCTGGCTGGAGCTTCTCTCCAGAGCTGCCCTGGACAGAGCTATGAAACAACCCACTCCTAGGGGAAATTACTTGATTTCACACAAACGTTCTTGTTCATCCCTGATACTCCTCTCCTGCTGCCAGGCCCCTTGTCCCCCTGCAGTCTTCCTGGGTTACAAGTGCAGTGACAGTGCTTTGCCCTGAGGGTAGGGACCTTTATGTCTTGTTTTGTCTTCTGGCTTGGCCCTGTGGGTTCCGCACAGGCTGCCTTGGAGGGTGGAGCATTTAATTTTGCTCAGGCTATTGTTCTGTAACGTGCTGGGGTTTTGTTTAAATCTCTTTGCCTCCTAGTGTTTCCTATGCTGAAAACTCAGGAAACTGTTGATATTTCAGCCTTTCTACTGGCTGCAAGTGAGTAGGACCTACCCTCAATTTAGTTGCTGCTGCTTCAAAATTCTTTTAACAAATGCAGACTTGGTTCTGCAGAAATGAGCCCAGGTAATGCCAGAAAAGCACTTCAGTGTTAGTCAATTGAAAGAAAAGACGTGATTGTAGATGTTCAGTTTCAGATCAATGGTAATAAAGTAAAAGAGAATTATTATGTGCATTATCAGATTTCATTTCTCATGTATCCAGAATACTTGGCTTTAAAACTGTGGTCCAGAGGCTTTGCATACAATTTACTTTGAAGAAAAATCTCTTAATATCAAAACAGCTACTTTTGTGATGAATTTGAAAAAGTCTTTCCTTGTGAAACAAAGGAATTTGTACATACAGAAAGAAAAAAAACCAGATTGTGTTAAAAAAAGTGCACAAGAAGAAAATAAGGAATGGTTTAGAGTCATGTAGGTTTGTTTAGGACATGTGCTAATCTGTCTTAGGGGAAAAAACAGAAAAACTAGGAGTGTGGTTGATAATTACTGCAATATCCTTGTCATTCTGGGGTAAATGACTCTACACCAAGATGGACAACTTTACTAGCAGTGTTCTGTAAAGGTAAAATGCTGATTTTCAGTATTTGTTGGGAGTTAAAACATCAGTAAGATTTATAATGTCCCTAATGCTCAGAGAGTAGCCTTTAACCTCCTATTGATTAACATTTGGGTTTTCTAAGACAGAACCATTTTTTATTTTTACTGTGGAATTGTTAAAATTCAGCCTCTGGGATTTTCTTGCTCTTTTTTACTTGGGACTGCGTTAGCAACCGTGAAGATTGTTACTGATTCTGGCTTTGCCCTGTAAGCCGACAACAGAGAATTTGAATTCTTTTCCCTCTGTCCCCAGCCAGAGAGCTCGTTACAACACCACTCTTAGGAGAATGGTGCAAAGATGTGTATCCAGGGTGAATTGGTTTATAAATTAAAGTGTTAAAATTACCTTGTAAGATGGAAACTTTCCCATGGTTTTGTTGGATAGCTACAACTCGAAATATGAAACACAGTTGTTTCTTTGTGTAGCCTTAATCATCTAATTAGTTGCAGGCCTCTTAAGAAGAGATCTTCAGGAAATACTTAAATCCATCCCATAAATGTGCACTTAACCAGGGTTACTTAGGAAATTGTTATCTTCTTTCAGACTGTATCTTGTTTTCTCTAGCAAAAAGTGGTATTTTAGTTCAAAACTTTTCAAAGAAATTCTGAAAGGCAGAATGGACAAATGAATGTGATTATCTCTGAGGTGCTGTATCCTGCCAAAGGGCTGTGGCTCTTTTCTGCTGAGGAAGCATCTGTGGAGACCTGCTCTGCATCAGGTTGCTTTCAAATATTTTCTACTATTGTGTGTCATGTTCTAGCTTGGCTTGAATTGTGTAGGCTGAGATGCAGGTTCTGGAAAATCTAAAGGGAATGCCAGCACGAAATACCAAGGAAAGTAAATGGAAGCAGTGGACTGCCTGAACTGACCCACCCTGAAGTGGATTGCACCAGCTGATCTCTGTGTGTGTGTGTGTGTGTATAAACAAATATACTATGTGTATATATATATATATATATATGTATGTGTGTGTGTGTGTGTGTGTGTGTCAGAAACTCTGCCTGTTAGCTTGACTTCCAGTGCAGGACAGCAGTAAAAGCAGTTATCCCAGGTGCTCCTAATAAGATTTGTCCCCTTACAGATGTTTTATTAAAATAACCACTCTGATGATGCAGGTAGTTTTTTATTTGCATTTCACAGTAAGAAACTTCAAGAGTTTATGTAACTTCAGGTACTCAGATGAGACTCTCAGACCAAATTGCTCTCCAATCAGCACATACACAAGATGTAATAAAGGGCAGGGAAGAAGAAGGTGGCTGTTGTAGGGTCATTTAGAGCAGCATCTTGCAATGATTTGGAGTAGGATGGTTTTTCAGCTGCTGTGTTGGGTGCTGAGGATTCTTAGTCCCTGTAAAATGACAGGGCCTGTAATGAGCTGACAGGCTCCCACTCCAGTTTCGACCTGTGGATGTAATTTCTCTGACTGGCAGAGCTCTGCCAGATCCTTCTGGCTGGGCAGGAACCATCCTGTTAGCAAGTCCATGGAGTGGGTAAAGGTGAAGAGTATCAGAGTCACAACACAAGTTGTGCTACACAATTCATACAAGCTGTTGTTGTGAAGTTCCACTTCTAGAAGAAAAATCTTAATTGTGATCTTTGAGGCATGCACTGTGATTAATTGTAACCTCCAGTGGCTGGCATGGACTGGAAATGTGTGAATGGGAAAAAGGCTGAGGAAGTGTTTGGAGCATCTCAGACATATGCAGACATACCAAAGCATAATTTCCTTTATATCATTCCAACCATATGTATTTTTATGGGCTTTTTTTAGTGCCTAAAAATCAGAAAATAACTTTTAATTGTTGTTTATGAAGCACCATATGGCTGTCTGTAATTTTGGCTTCTCATGGAATGAGGAAAATGAAATTAATAGGAAATCACACTCAGAAATCTCTTATTAAGTTAATGGAGCTAACAGCTTGTCCAGTGTCCTCATACAGATCATGTTGTTGCTGCATATAATAAAAAGCAACTCCTTATAAAACCACTGAGAAAACAAAGTGGCAGAGAGAGGCCGAGCCAAGAAGCTGCATGTGTTGGTACTGGGCATGGTCATGAATGGCTCAGCTAAAAAGCTACTGGTGAAAATCAAGGACACAACATATATTTTGACACTTGCTTTACCATGTGTTCTAAATAATTAATATTTTATTCTAGGTGGTTTATGAATTAAAGGCTCATCTCAGGGTAAAATATCTTGTCCCATTTTTTATTTTCGTCTTTCAAGTAGAAACTTATTTGTTCAACCCACCTAAGTTGTTCAAAGTTCTGTGGGGTTTTTTTGTGGCTTACATTCAATAAGTAATGGAAACACTTTAAACCTAATTTTTTTTTCCTCTTAACCTGTCCTAATAGGCAGTGAGTTTTCAGAGCTGAATCTGTAAAGTTTGCATTGTCTTGCTTCCACCAAACATTCAAAATTGAATACTCTTAATACAATGGTGTGAAAAAAGAATACATCACAAGATGAAAGACTATAAAAATTACCAAGCTATGAAAAGGGCAGCAGGGTGGGGTTTTTTCCCCCTTATCTGGAGCATTCCCTAAATTGCCTTTCTTCAGCATTTTTGAAAAGTGTCTGCAGATGATGTGATACTAAGAAAAATATCACAGAACAAAAAAGAAATGTAGAAAAAATAACCAAAATAATGGTTTTAATAAGGCTAATTAATATTGGCAGGGATACACTGTTGGGATGTGTTCTGTATGGGTTTATGTTGAATGTCTTGGCCGTATGTGTGAGAAGGAATTGTATAGATTGGGTAATTTTATAAAGCTGTAAAAACAAAATAGTTCTGGTAATACAGATTTGAAACTATGTTCTAAACAAAATTTTTTGGGCATTGAACCTAAATTAACCGGTGTATCATTGATCAGTGTGATGGCCTTTTTATGGAGTAATTAAGTCTGAAATATTGAATTAGATAGTAAAGATTCTTATAATAGGTCTCCTCTTAACCTTTTCCCAGTATTAGATTATTTTGGCAATTGCTTCTATTTCTCGTATGTGATGAGTAAACAAAAACAGGAGGGGGATGATGGTGCATCCTCTCCCTTACTGCTTGGGCTCAGTGATTACTGGTGTTATCTGACATTAAGTTATAAACACAGGTGCTTACCACAACTGAAACTTCATCTGTCTGCAGTGGTTAATATTTACCAGTTGCTAGAGGACTAAAATATTTCCTTTAATACTGCTTAATGCAGTAGGAATTTTTATGCAATTAAGAGCTAGATACCATGAAATCTAACAACAGGAATCCTTAGAAGGTTTTTATGCAAACTGTGCAGGAAAATATCTCCATGAGTAAATGTGGTGGTTATTCCGGTTGCAGTGTTTCTATCTTTTAAATAGATATTTCTCCATTCATTTTTGTGTTCCCTTGCCTCCTGCATTCTTTAAACCTTTATGTGGTGAGTTTTCTCTGTCTGTTTCATACTTGGATAACTCTGTTTTCTAGATCTGGAGCTCTGGAAATGAATGAGCTTTTGCCCAGAGTCTCCACTTAGTTAACCTCCACTTGACAAGAAGGAAGCATTAGAACCAACTCTCTTCCTCCTTCTTGGATTTTCTTTTCACTCTGGCATAGTAAAATTCATTGCTACTCCACATGGCTGGAGCTATACCTGTTCATCATTTTAGTCCCACTTTCATCTGCAAAAGAACTTGAATGTCATGTAGCCTTGTGCAATCCCTCACCCCAGCATCTCAGTTACTGGATTTTCCTTCTCCATCTGGCTTTTACACCTGTTGTCAGGTGTCTGTTAGAAGCTGTGCTGGGAAAAGGTTCTTTGTGTAAATTGAGATGGTGTTTATTTTCATTGTGGAGTCTGGTTTTCTTGTTCAAATAGAAAATACTTCAGTAAAATGAGGCTACACCTCAGTGCCCAATGCTGGGGTCTTAAAAAGTCCTCTTTTAAGTATGTGATTTCGCTCTGTAAGTAGTGAAGAAGGTTGGGAAGGTGGTGGTGGTGGTGGTCATTGGTTGTGGGGAGGGGAAAGTCAGGTATTTTGAGTTAGTTTTGGCAGGGAGTGACAAATCAGTGTCTTGCTTCAAAATCAGGGCAAAGAATCGAGGGCATATGTAGAATAACAGCTCCAAAGTAATACTTTTCAACTTTCTGCCTTTAGCACTACTGAGGCAAACATAAATTCTTCAATGTGATCGTTTTCCCATCCAGATGTTTCCCAGATAATGACCAGTCTAACATAATTCTCTTCAGAGGCTCAATAAATTATTCCAGCAGTACATTGAAAACTTTTTACTTAATTCCGCTGAATAAGCTGGATAATGAATCAGGCTACTGGAGGACATTTCAATCCTATTGGGCTTGGTTCATATCAAAATACTGCCAGATTTGCTATTCCTTTGCATGTTTCTAGTTTTGGATGTGGATTGATTTATTTATGGTCTGAACAGCAAAATGTGTGGTATCTATTGCAGCCCTACACAATGAAACAAAAACTGAGGGACACAAGGCTAAGAGCTAGAGTAGAATCATATAACAGGAACTGTCTCTGGGAGAGAAATGTTAATTTTGCTAAAAATGTAAATTTGCAGCTAAGAGCTGTTCAGTGTTTCCATTGGTTTGGGTAAAAAATGCAAACTGTAGAAGAGATTTAGGTTTGGAGCTTCATTAAGAAATTCTTCATGAAATGTGTCAGAGCCCCACTGAGGGAAATATTTATGCCAAGCTGGCATTAGTGTGTGGTTAGAATTAAGCAGATAACTACCTGTTTGATGAAAGCATCTGTATTGTGTCACTGTAAATTATTGTAAAGAGGAGAAATGACCGCTGTGGTGGTGAGTAAAGAAGTGAGGTCCCTTGAAGTGGGGCAGTGCAGGCACATGGTTACCTGTCAGGTCACTTTGTCTCAGCTTTTACAAGGCAGCAAGAGAGGATGAAACCCTTTGGAGGAATTTGGTCCTGGCCTAGTATTGGCAGCCCTGCAGAAACTGGGTCTAAAGTTGATGCACATTGAGATTTCTCCCTTTGAGCCTGTGGCCAGTTCCTCACGCTTTCGAAGGCTGTTGGTTGCCCAGCCTCCACTGTGTGATGTCCTCCACATTTCTTTAAGCTTTGGCTTCCATTGTAATGCTTATTTTTAAGGATCCTGCTGGGCATAGCAGGCCTGTATGGAAAGACTGCGCTTGGCAAAGGGCTAATTGTCAAGTCTCTACTTGAACAGGGTTCACCTGTCACATATTACAGTATGGATTTGTTAACACTTCTTAAGGAGTGGTGGTAGCATTGCAGTTGTCTTTACTCTCTACATATTTTCATACATGAAAGAGAGTAAGTTGAGGTTTTATATCAGGAAAAAAATTCTTTACCATCAGGGAGGTGATACACTGGAACAAGTTGCCAGGAGAAGCTGTGCCTGCCCCATCCCTGGAAGTGTCCAAGGCCAGGATGGACGGGCCTTGGAGCAATCTGGGATAGTGGAAGGTGTCCCTGCCCGTGGCAGGGGAGTTGGAATGGGATGGGTTTTTAAGGTCCCTTCCAACCCAAACCACTGGTGAGTCTACGATTCATATGAACTTGCTTTTTTACCATGTGAATTCCCTGGTTTCTTGCTTAGGTTTTTTATTTCATGCTCCAGTTTTAAGAATAACTCCAACTACAACAACTCTTTTATGATTAAAAGTGAAGTGCGAAAAAACTAATATATGTGCCTTGGTTTTTATGTATTCTACGCTACAAACAGTTTTTTCAAAATCATCTCTGCAGTTCAATAATGGATAAAAGAATTAGAATCAGTCAGAGAAGGCTTTGTGTCTTTTGTGCCTTACATATAATCAGAAAGAATGAAATTTTGAACACATTCCAGGAAAGCAGGTGTGCGTATTGTTGCAGCAAGGGGCGAGAACAGTGTTTGTTCCTAATGGCTGCTTGACTTCAACACTACAGATTGCATAAAGCCTGTTCCCTGAATTGTATTAAAACAAATCGTGTTATGGTATGCAGTCAAGAATTTAGGACGCAGTTGATCTGCCTGAGTCTGCTAACTTTAAAATATATTTTACTGGGGGGAAAAAAAAAAGGTTTGCATGTTATTTTGGCAAGGAAAACTTGAAATCCTTGTAAGCTTTAAAAGGTAAAGATGCAAAGAAAACTGTCAGTGTATTCATTTCACTTTTTTTTTTTGGTAGTTTAGGGAAATGGGAGGGATAGAGAGAAATGTCTTGATAAGAATCTGTTAAAACTGACAAATTTTTGAATGACAGTTTTTGAAATCAAGTCTAGTGTTTTATTCATGTATTTTATACTTATAAGGAAAGCAGGTCTACTAAAGCACATGATTTTGCATCCCCAGGTTTCTTAGTGCTTAATAGAGTATCCTGAGAAGCTTCCATGGTGGTATTGTCTGGTCATAGGGATTGTGACTAATACAGAAGGAAAAGTTTTCTTTGCTTGCTTTTGCAGCCTCTTAAAGTGAAGTCATCAGAAGAGGAGAAAAATAATATTGGCTTGGGCATAATATAAAGAATATTTTGAAGTCTAAAAGTAGCAAAAATGTACCTGTTGGGTATAATGATGGAAGAGCCCTGGATCCCTTTGCATGGATTTTTCCATTTTCGTTCAGTATTTGTTATTTATGTGCTGTAGGATGCCAGGGTGACTCTGCAGGTTACAGAAATTGCCTTTCTCTGTTTTGCCCATAGAATGGATGTTGCTTTTTTTTCCTAAACCTGGTGGGGGGAAGGGTGGTTGTAACCTGTTTTTCTCTCAGAAGATATATTACTAAATTTTGGCCAAACCAGCACAACCTGGCAGAAAGAGCTTTTTCTCTCTTCTCAGTGAACTTCAGTGCTCTTCCACAAAAGGACAAACTTGCTCCTTTCTGATTGAGTTTCAAACCACATCTGCTCTCAAGTTTGTAAGCAAATGTGAAAATAGTAATTTTTCTAAGCCCTTTGTCTATTACAGAGGAAATTTATGTAAAAAGTAATGAGAAGTTGGGTTGAAAAAAGAAGCTGTTAAAAGCTGAAAAATGTCAGAAATAAGATGTCCCATGGAGTTTTAAACAAGCACATACAATGAACAGTTTCAATATGAGAACTGTTTCTTTTGGATCCCTGCCTTAATGTGCATATTTTTCCATGCATTAGAGTGGTGCTGCTGGATCTAGTGAGGCTCCGTTTGCTGTAGAAGTAATTTATCAGGTTTAACTTATATGTAGGATGTGTGAATACTTGATTACTTTTACTCTGAGAAGGTTTAAGACTGCAATATTGAGAGTGAGCTTTAGCTTAGCTGATTTTATCTAGCCTTAAAATTTTTATCGCCGGTGAAGTGTGTAGTAATGGCTATGAAAGCAATTAATAATACTAGTGGCAGAATCAAGAGACTGACTAATTTATCATTATAGATTTTAATGAGGCTTATAATCTAGCAATAAATATACAATATATTCAAAAGTATGGAGTTATAAAAAGGGTGATTTATTTAACTTTCATTCTAAACTAGTCTGCAACCCAAAGGTTGTAGAAAGTAGGTTTGTAAGAACATAATTCTTTTTGGTGTTATGGAGCAGAAGGATGAAGATAACGGAGGAAGAGAGTTTAAATTAAAATTAAAGGGGGGGGAAATCAATTGTTTGTCTTCATTCAAAAGGCCTTTAAGCACAACAATAGTTTTGTAGATGTGGGAGGTATCTTGTGCACAGCTTCTTTTTCATCTCAATCTTCTCGCTTGGCAGAGTGTGGGAACTGCCTCGGATGCTGCATCCCTGCAGTTCTCAGAAGATGGGGAGCAGTGGAAGTGGTAGCAATACTTGGGAAAAGCTGTCTCAGATTTTAGATCAAGTTGGTATAAAGAGACTCAAATGTGAAAAGTTATTTAGCAACTTTAAGATTCAGTGTTCAGTCTGGAAAATAAGCTTTACTACAGTTTTTGTATTATTGTATTATTCTTGTTATGGTCTTCCTAATTGCTTTTATTCTTCTCCGTTCTTTCCTTGCTGGACTGTCTACAGAATGTCTCTGGCTAAGAGTGGTGCTAAAATGTAATAAGCTCCTGACAGGGTCTTGCCTGAGCAGTGTAAGACAGTGGCTGAAATTTGGAAAATTAATTATAGCCAGTCCTGCCCAAAGGGGAGTTGGAAACTCAGGTGGTTGGGGTAGCATTAAAACAAGAAAGAAGCAACAGTAATAAAACAGGACAGATGAGACTCCAAAAAGTAGGTTTCCCTACTGTTGGATCAGCTAGATGTAAGTAATAAAACCCAAAACCAATCCAAACTGGACCCTTTTAAAGCTTGTAAGGGGAATCCTTGGTTTTGGAAGAAAGGCTCTGAGCTGCAGAGATGCAGTTTGGGAGAGATTGTTTAGAACCCTTACAGGACACGTGAGCATTTGTCGGTTTGCGTCAACACTGGTGAGGAGACAAGTAGGAATGGCATGTAGGTTTTCTGGGGTTTGTTGGTATCCTTACAATTCTTGTGCAATCCAAAATAAGGCATAATTGCTGTCAGAAAATGTCTGTAATGTCTGCCTTGTTTTCCTCAAATGTCGTGTTATGAAAGCAAAACTATTAAGCAGGATGGGGGAAAGCCCCTTGCTTATGGAAAGGAAGCACTGAATTTACTTCTGTTTTTAGGAAATCAGTGTTAAGCATAAATGCTTGGGAGATGGAATTGGTCATCCAGTGAGAGCCCCAGCCCATCCTTCATGGAGTAATATTCTAGACAACATGAAAGAGATGTGGACTAAAGCCTGACTGGCCAAAGCACAGCTTGAAGTTGCACATGTCCAAAGAAAGAAGTGATTTGTGTCCCTCAGAGCAGTTTTACCAGGTAAATACATGTTTAGTTTGCCCTCTGCCTCTTTGTGGGATGGAAGGTTTGGAGCTGGTTGCAGATTCCTGTACCTCATCTGGCTCTTTTGGGATTCAGGGTGGAGGAAGCACTCCAAGAGTTCTGCTCATCAAGCACAATTACTTTACCTAAAGAAGGGTGACCAGCAAAGTTCTTGAAACCGGTGACCTTCTGCCTGGCCACAGTGGGCTGGGGTCCTCCTGTGCATCCTGGCACCCAGCTGCCTTTGTGGACACAACTCCTGTGTGTTTATATACTCAGTGTTTGGGTCAGTAAGGAGACAGGGCTCCTGTAAAACCTTGATTTGGCACGTCCTCAGTTTGCCTTCATTGTGCAGCTCCCGTGACAGTGGGTTGCTCTCATCTACTTTGCAATATGTGCTAAGCTCATCCCAAGAGAGATCAGGGCATGTTCCAGGGACACTTTGCTGCTGCTGCCGTACTTACACTGGAGTCAGGGGTTTGCAGTGAACCCTTCTGTGCTCGGCTGACTTGCACTGGGGTAAAAATACACTCATGTAACAGTGAAGCAGGTTCTGCGTTTTTAAGAAGGCGCAGACAGTAATTAATTTACACAGAGCCCCTGCAGACAGAGAAGCCAGACCACTGAAAGTCGCATGGTGAGACAGAAGTTTGATTAGGAATTCATGTGAGACCTCCTCCCTTTGTCCCAAGCTCTAATTCTGTGGTGTGGGAGGTCTTGTCGAAGTAGTCCTGAGTTCTCTCTGGTGGAAAGACTTTTGTTCATAAACAGGGGAGTGTGTGAGACCTGTTCCCGTGCAGCCCTACATCGTGTGTTCTTTACAGCAGTTTATTTTTGATAAGCTACAGCACATTTTAGTGCAATTGTTAACATGCCTAATTTGCAGCCACAGAGTCGTATCAATAATAATGGAAAGTTGTTCTCAGGTAATAAATTAGCATAGCATATAACCAGCAGAACTCTGCTTCACAGTATATTGTTTCACGATCAAGAATTCAGTAGTTAAATATACACAGCAGTGGGCTGAGAACAAGCTGTTCATTTTTGCTGCAAGCAGTACCAGTGGACCAGAGTAATCATAGCTCCCAAAAGCAGGACTGATTTTATTGATTTTAAATAGGCTTTCATTATAGCACTGAGCTTATTCCAGTTGCAAGGAGTATCAGTGCTGTTTGTATTCACAGCACTGACTGAGGGAAGGAGAGGTCTTGTTGGATGCAATGTAGAGGCCTTTTGTCCCTCAGTGTTCTATTCTGCCCTGCTGAAGCATCTGAATTTATTATAGAAAAATAGGTACTTAAGGCTTTTTTCCTATGTGGTTAAAGTTTTTTGGAAATGTAGAGTCAGCCACAGTTCTGAAATTTTGAATTCTGACTATTCTTTGGAGGAGTAAAGGTCTTGCTTATTTATTGGCATCTGACTTAGGGACCAGCTGTATTTTGGTTCCATTTTTTTAAAGGATTCTTTAGAAATCATGGTATCACTTTGCTTGGAAAAGATCTCCTAAGATCACCAAGTCCAGCCATTTAACCTAATACTGCCAGGTCCATCACTTAACCATATCCTTAACGCCACACCTGCACCTCTCTCTTTTTCCATAAATTAATGTAAAAAAGGCAAATGCGAGAGCTGCTCAGTCTGATATATTAACCTATTCGGGTTATAATTAGTTAAGAACACATGCTGTTACCAGCAGTGCGTCATTAATCTGCACGGAGCAGTTTGCAGCTATTTGTTGCTAAATTAGTGACACTTCAAAGCTGTCGTGTTTTTGTATTGTTTCTAATGATAAAGAAAATTATAAATCTGTGACTAAAAATCCACATATGCACACTTAAGAAGCGGGTTGGTTTGTTATTTGGTTTTCCTTGGGGTTTTTGTGTGTTTTAATTTACACAAGGCTGGTCAGGTAATGGCCATATGCAGAAGTTGGTTGAAGCCTTAATGCTGTTTAAAACGTGGTACTGTACTTTATGGTGATGTAAAGACATGTTGCTTGTGATAGGTTCCGTTCAAATCCTGTATGTGTAACTACACAGTCCTGCTTAAACATTTTTCCAGTGTTACTAGAACAGTTTAGAATGGTATTAATAGAAATTAGTTACACCTTTCTGGTTTTAATGGATTTAATACTGATTTAGGTACGTTTTTAATTTTTTTTTTTTCCTTAAACCTACAAGTGCAGGTGAATTTTTTCAGATATTCTAGCTACTCCCACATTTTTGTTTTGGCATAGTCTTTCATAACATAGTTTGGGAATTCAGGCAGGAACGAACATAAAAACTTTGTGTGAGCATTTCTAGAAATCAACTCTTTAAATAAGATGGCGACATTAAGTAGTGAATCAACTTGATAAGTACTGAATGATCAAGCCTAGTTACTGTAAAATGAGATCTGGATGGTTTATTTCATTTTACAGAGTTTGGGCAAATAATTATGGAATTAAATTGCTTCCTGTTGGTTTCCTGCAGGGCATGAAGAACCTGCTGTACTGTGCTTTGCTGAGCTGCTGCATTGATTAGTTCTTCAGGTCTAATCTTTACGTGGCTGTGCTCACTTTCGTGTCTGTTTGTTTATGGGTTTGACAGTTGTCTTTCTGAAGTTACTGTATTGCCTTGATAGTCCTCTAGTGGATTATAAAAATGTACACATTAATTCCCTTCTCTAACTTCATTTGTTGGAGCCCAGTGGAGATAATTGGTGCTCATGGAACGTGGTGCTTGGGAATGAGGGTGATGATCGCTCCCAGAACTGATACCACCCATCACTGATAATCAAAGCTCACATTGTCAGGATGGTTGGAAGCTAAAATTGATTTAATTAAATGCTTGCAGCATCTATTAACAATACCATATTAGATTCTTTACCACAGCAGCTACTTTGATTTTCAGAGTTTGCTTCTGCAGGTTGAAAAGTGAGTTATAGTTTTAATTCATCTTAATTTGTGTGCTTAGGAAACATTTGATATAAAACTTTTTGTTGCATTTAAATTTCCTTGTTATCTGCCCTGCAGTGGCATGAGTAATAGGGAGCCCAGAACATGAATATATTGGAATGCATGAAATATTTTCAAGGAGAATGCTTTTAAAGTTCAGAGTGATATATGTCAAATGTTACTGAATGGATAAACATGTGGAGAGATTTTAGCCTCAAGAAGTTTGGAAATTAAGCATCTCTTAGTACAGTATCTGTTTTAAAAATAATTAACAGTAATAATAGAAGTAGTAATAGTAACTACTACTACTACTACTACTGCTGTGTTAAAGTCCAATACCTGTCTTAAATAGAATATTTGTTTAATATTATTTATTCTATTCTAAGGTTCAACTTCTTTTTGTAGCTGCTGAAATTTATTATACAAGCATTTGAAATGATGCTGTGTCAGAGCTTGTCTGCACCAAATATTGCTGCACCTCTAAACTTATATGTAATAATCTGTGAAATGTTTTTACAGCCTAGAAAGCCTGTATGTGTTTGAATGAAAGTATCTGTATCCTCTGTGCCAATTAAACAGTAAAATTGTCAATTTAACAACAAATTCTCATGTTTTCTTGTTACTTAGATAAAATATTATGGTTTGAGGTGTGATATAATCCAAACACCACTGAAATCAGAATTTTCCACAGACTGCAGGAGAGGGTAACAATGAGCCTTTTCTAGGCACACTTGATGATCTGTTAATATTAGGATGCCAGACTTTGCAGAGCACCCAGCACTATTGTGATAAATGTGCAAAGTGACAGCAGTTGGTGATAATAAACATCTGAAAGGCACCTGACAGGTGTTCATGGCTCAAGAAGCCGCTATGATCCAGAGCTGCAGAGATCATGAGTGATGGTTTGCTTTGGTTGGTTGTTTCCTTTTCACCTTTTCCCCCGTGTTTGACTCTGTAAGGATGTCAGGATTGCTTTTGTTTGGAAGGTAGGGCATGGTGCAATTGCTTTTGTCACTGTCTTGCTGCACTTTCGTGTTACTAAGAGACTGTTATACTCAAATTGCCAAAGATCCAAGTGATGCCTCACAGATGAAATGTTTTCACAGCTCCTGCCCTTGCTCTGCTCTCACCTGCCCTTTGGAAATAGGGATTTCTGCTTTAAGAACCACACCCATACATTTCCTTCCACGTGTTCAGAGCAAGGAATCAAATTTATTTCCCTTGATGAGCATTGTTTTGTTGTGCATTCAAGACAAAATATGATCTGATTTATGTTTAAAAACCATGCCAGTGTGTCAGCCATGGGGCTGTGCTGGTTGTGTGGTTTGTTGTGCAGGCCATGTAGCATTAACAGCACGGTTCTGATCTCTACAATGAAATATTTATCCATCTAATAAGCTATGTATATTCATCCCTTAAGTTCCTTGAGCAATTCTTTTTTAACAAGGTTGCTTTATAGAGGTGATGAATTTACTCTTGTTTCATTTCTCACTAGTTATGAACAACTTCTTGTTGTTTTAAAAAGAGTCCAACCTGGAAATGCTTTTGAATCTCATACTAACAAGCTCAATAACTGACAAACCACAGAATTGCAATGTGCTTTTCTTTTACAGAGGCAAAGGAAATTGTTCTGAAGGCACAGATTCTGGCTGGAGGGAGAGGGAAAGGTATTTTCAATAGTGGATTGAAAGGAGGAGTTCATCTAACTAAAGAGTAAGTACTTTAAATTGAAAAAACATAAATAAATTGCTCCTTGTATAATATTTAGGCTTTTTACAATAGCTGTGGACTGTTTCTTTTAATATCTTTCAATAAACTAACATTTTTCCTTTGTTTGTAGCCCTAAGACTGTTGAACAGCTTGCTAAACAGATGATTGGGTACAATCTGTCAACCAAGCAAACTCCAAAGGATGGTGTGACAGTTAAAAAGGTAAGATTTTGGCCTCTTAACAGTTGAAAACTGTGTTCAGCTGCAATTTTGCATTAATAAGCTGGGATGTATGACATAGATTTTTTTTCAATCCTTCTCCAATTCCTGATTGATTGCATCTAATTGATGAAGAAAAAAAAAATGAAATGTTACTTCTTTTTTCTGTTTGCATATGTATTTTGTTCATCAAATTTGGCATACCCACTGATGGGAAAATAAATTGATTTCTGCCATGTATATTGAAAGGAACCCTTTGTCACAGGCTCATCTTCCATCAAATGCATACTGAATGGTGACATAACTGCACATAGCATTAGCTGTACGTGCTCGTTAACATTCTGCTTACAGAAATAGTAGATACATGATTGCCTTTAGTAATAATGTTATCTCTATTTCAGTCACCCTCAGGTCTGGGCAAGTCTTAATAAAGTGACAGATGAATCACAGTGTGGTTTGGGTTGAAAGAAGTCTTTAAAATTCCTTCAGTCCAACCGCCTGCAATGAGCAGGGGCATCTTCAACCAGATCAGGCTGTTCAGAGCCCCATCCAACTTGGCCTTGAATGTTTTCAGGGATGGGGCATCTACCACGTCTCTGAGCAACCTGTGCCAGTGCCTCACCACCCTCACTGTAAAAAAATTCTTCCTTATTTGTAGTCAAAATCTGTCTTCTTTAGTTTAGAACCACCTTGACCTATTGCAGCAGGCCCTGCTAAAAAGTTTGTCCCCATCTTTATTGTAAGCCCCCTTTAAATATTGAAAGATTTGCATGAGAATGATCTCAATTGAAAAAAAAGTGTCTGAACAATAGATTCTTCCTACATATTGCAGATGCAGTCTAAAATATGTTCACAGTAGAGGTTGAAGTAGCACATGGGAATTCATTTTCCAATGATGGTGCTTTCTGTAAGGCACCAATATTCACTTCAGCGTAAATGAGTTGCTCTGTATTGGCCTAAATAAGAGAAGCAAAGATTCAGCAAAATTCTCCCTCAAATTAGTAAAATTCTGTGAGTCAGGAAATCCTGGCAATTGCCTATCTGCTGTATCTGTTTTTATCTCTTGCTTTGTTTTACTGAGCAAGAATCCTTATACAGGTGAGTAGGCAAGAGCCACACTGTATCTGATGCCAGGAAATAATTTGGCATGGGCTGAAGGAACTGCAGTTCACATTTAATATCCTGAGAACAGCTTGGTGTATTAGCAGAGAAGGGGAAGGAACACCTGTCTGGAAAGATCCTGTCTAATGAGGGCTGGAGGAAGGTGTTCAGGCAGTTCTTCTCCTGGGGAGCAAGGAGAGCAGATTACCATCACTCCTCAGAGTTGTTGTTAAAAAGAAATACTATATATTGAAATAGGAGAAACAGTATTACTGTTAAGGCATGTCTGTTGGAGATCCTGATAATACTAAGGATGTAAGACAGGATATCCCTTTTCCATATTAAGGCACTCTGCTTGGGAAAATTAGTATTGTAAAAGCAGCTTGCTTTTGTAAGTTGTTTTTATTCTTTTGCCCTTGTTGGCCTACCTTGAATACATCCATACAGAAATTCTACTCTTTTGTCAGATTGCAATCCTGTTCATCATTGACAGATTCAGTTCTGAAAAAGAAGCTTCTAATTTTCTTTGAAATTGGTAGAAATGGAAGAAGGATGTGGGTGCTAGGGGTTTTTTACATGGATTATTCAAAGGATTTATATTAGGATGACTTGTGTGCCATGTCTAGCTATAGAATATTTAACTTGTGGTTCCTTTCTTCCCCCTCCACAAGTTGTTTGTATGAGTGAACAGTGGGCAGGACTCAGCAGCAGGGGCATAGGTGAAGTTTAAGGTGAAGTTTGCACTACTGAGCTTCAGATATTTATTGTGTTGGTACAGGATTATGTACAGCCTTGAGAGACAGGGTATTTTTCCTTTGCTATAGAGTTCCAGGGAAACCTTTCACGACATGGTTTGCAAGTATTTTAATGTTGATCCATGATGAACCAGTGTGATGCTTTTCACTGGGAGAAGCTGATCATCTGCTGTCCTAGACTTTAATTCTGATTATTGAGCTGGCTTTTAAAAGTATGTTGGCTTTGAACTAGTATGTTTTATAGTTTTTGGTATTGAGTTCTTGATTCTTAGTAATTAATGGTAAGAGCATACACCCTGCTTTAAATTAATTCATTTTGTAGCAGTTTGCACAATGTTATGCTTATTAGGTAGTGAAGAAAGCATATTTAAAATTATGCACTGGATCATCAAAAAACTATTTCCCAGCAAAATTATGTCTTTTTTAAAAGCATTTCTCATTTACAAAGTTAGCTCACGTTGGGATCTTTAAGGTAGTTAGAGGAGCTGAAGCGCTCGGGTTTGTAGTGTCAGGACTACAAAATCAGATACTGACATTTTAATCAAGGGGCAAACTACAGTAATATTATTAAACATATAAATTTAGCTATGTCTGAGATACCATTTATTGCAGCAGGAACTTAGTGCACTGAAAATGCCAGGCAGGCTCTTTGGGCTTGCTAAGGACAGTGGGAAAGATGAGAGTGAATCTCTGGCATTTTTGTTCTATTTCAAGGCACGTACTTTCTCTTTGCATGTATGGAAGAGTTTGTGTGTTTACATGTACTTAAGGAAAATTGCATCTCCAGAAGAAAAGAAAAGGCATGTTTTTAGGATTTGTGCTTTTCAAACTTTTCAGTGTTCTGGAAAGTTGAGTGGTTTAAAACATTCCTATGTTTTAAAAAATTTAAGTAATAAGCATTTTTCAGAAGGAAAATAGTTATTATGTCACTTTCTGTGAGGCAATCAATGAGCTAGTGTCAAGTCAGGGAGTGGAAGTCATTTACATATAATACAAATGTATTTTACATGTATTTGTAAGGAAGGTAGAAAAGGTAGAAATTTTCTACAATTAGAATAATTATGAAACAGAACATGGTTTCAGCTTTATTTCTCAGCTTGTGCACCTGCTACAGAATTTAAAGTGTGTTTGTGCCTCTCCAGATTGATGTTTCTCAAATAAATAGCAATCTCTTCAATTCCCTCATAACTTGGAACCTGTTTTGTGAGTTTACATAAAATCCTCTTATGGCAGTTTGGAATTTGGAGAGCCTGGCTATCTGTGATGACAGTCTTCTCTTATCGTGACAACCTGAGAATTCGCTACCTGTGTTTTCTCTCCAAGCCATAACACAATGAACATTTTGCATATTTGATTCTATTTAAAAAAAGCTATTACAGTTACCCTCATGAAATTAGATGTGTGACTTAAACTTTTAGGTAGCAATTTGTTACATAGAAGGAAAGCTTGAAGTTGTCAGGAGGTTTTAATGAAAACTGATTTTTCCCCAGGACATTTTAAATATAGATATGATATGGTAAACAGATAATGATGTGTCACTTTCTTTATCAAAAGCAAAACAGACAAAATGTGAGAAGAGTCAACAGTCTCTAGATTCAATTTCACTATTCTTAACTGTTCATCAGTGAGTTTGCATTAGTTCTGTCATGTGAGCGATAGGTAGACTTAAACAAATAATATTTAAAGACCTTGAACACCAACTTCCCTGCCTTTGCTCTGCTTCAGACAGGGAGGATGGTGAAGACAAGTTATTTTGTTGGGAGAAATTAGAGATATTTCAAAATCTGACAGTTTTTGTTCTAAGGTTGCCTACTGCAAAGTAGACTCTCAATAGTTTTGTGAATTAAGACAGAGAAGTATCTGATGATGTTGACATTGTTAATTAGCAACAGTGAGGACAATCACTGCAGTTGGAAGTTGCAGTTGAAGATACCTGATTTAATAATGTTAGTTCCACCTGCTGTGCCTGCAAATGTGTTCCTCAAAACTTGTTGAGTGTATTTCCCTCCTAAGTGTGGTCCTGACCCTGAGCTCCCACAAACTGTCTGAACAGCTCTGACAAGATCCAGCAAGACCAGTTGGTTTTATCTGACTTATGTCTAAAGCAACTGACTCACATTTTTCAGATACATTGATGCATGATATGTAAGAAGGTGAAAACATGGATGCAGGTAAAAATAGTAGCAAATCAAGGATGCTTTCCCTACCCCTGCTCATTAATTTGACGAATCTTGGCAGGTAGCCAAGCTATGTCTCTGAAGTTGTCTTTTAGCATCCCTCTGTAGTAGACTAAAATAGGCAGATGCTTTTAAGTAGTACAGTAGTTTTCTGCATTCTTGGTTCTCTCCTTCACCCTGGCTTTCTTTACTTTCCTTTTGAACAGTCGCTTATTTGAACTATTCCTTTACATCCCCTTATGATGTATGAATAAAGCAAGGTAAAAGTAGAAGGAAACAAAATTACTATAAAGCAAATTTCTTCCAGGTCAAAAAGACCATAAAGAAATTTCATCTTTCCTTCAATTCTGAACACTGAAGTCTTTATTTGATTCCTTGTTTCTTACTTTTTTTCTCCTCTTCTCTAATACAGAGACTTTCTGGCAGAAAGTCCCTACATTCTTTCTTATGTTCTCTGGAATAGAATGTCAAAAAAGCGACTTGGGTGAAAGTACAGTGCATCTTTCTTGTTTATAGTCCTTGAACTATGAAAACCCCAGAAATACTCATTTGATGGAGCACCTTGTGCTGGGTAAGCAGAGTTTTAAGGCTGCAGGTATAAAAATGCCTCTTGGATCGGCTGACTGAGAGAATTAATTTCTCCTTGTGGTACATTCAGTGATGATCTTTGTCTGCAGTCATTGTTCAAAACTGTCACTTCATAAACAGACCGTGTTAGAAAGATGTTGCCACTTAATCCTTCTTAATTATATTAATATTTGGGAAGTGATTTTCCTGATTTCTACCACTTCCATTGAAAGATGGGACATAGTAGCTCTCAAGGAAGAATGTAGTGCTAATTAAATTGCAGAGGTGGCTGCTTCACTTTCAGATTGAAAAGCAAATCTGTAGTGCAGAGCAGAACTACTGTCTTTGCACCTTAGATATAGCATCTGTTATGATCACAGGCAACAATTATTAATGATCATATTCAGATTTTTTCCTAAAATTAAGAATATTTTGGGAAATTTAGTATTCTTATATCAGAACAGTTTTGTGAGTCCTTTGCAAGTGTTAGAACTATGCAGTCTCTGAAATTGCTTCAACAGCTGTTGTTAAACTATTGCAAAAACAGACATTTCAGGTGAAGAGGAAGGTACAGTTATTGTAATACTAAAATGGAAAGTACTTTGTGTTGTTTTTGGGAGGAGAGAAAAAACTGTAGCACAGACTTGATATGGGCCAATTTCTGTCACTTTTAATGTGGTACTTGCAGATTCCAAACGTGGGATTTGAATCTTCTTTCTGTTTTGTGCTGTGGTGTCTGTCAGATACTGGTACAAAATGGCTCTGTAGCTTATAGTAATAGAAAGTAGTACCTCTTTGGAAAAATAAATATCTATGTTTCTAGATTGTGCCAGTATCTGAAGGACACACACCTGCTTGACTCTCTAAACTGAAAGTAAAATGCTGGATGGCAGAATTATCGGTAAACCCATTTTCTTAGGAAATACTTGGGCAGGGCAGGAATTTAGTGCAGAGATTACAAGGGTTGGGTGGCCTTCAGTCAGAATAAAGGAGAGAACTTAAGCCTGAGGTTTACTGGTGAGGAACAGCACTTCTTGAGATGCATCTGAAAGCCAACGTGCCTGTCCTTGTATCTGTGTGATCTGCAAACCAAGTCCTTTGTGACTCAAGTCTTTCTGGGGGCGCATTAAAGTGCTTGTTGGGATCAAAAGGTAATATGGCCACAGCAGCAGCTGTTGGAAAAACCCCAGCGATGGGGTGTTCCACGTTTACATTGCTGGCTGCATGCCCCAGTGAGAAGAGCAGCATTAGAGGAGTCTCTTACTTAGGGAGAGAAGATTTCTTGGGAAAAAGATCAGGGCGTTGTAGGACTGTAGTAAAAGCAGTGAAACACATGTTTCTTTTCAGGATAGCAAGTATCAAACTGCTGCATTTAAGGCAAAGCAGAAGGACCAGTCAGAACCACTGATATTTTCTTTTCTTCCCTCTATTCATTTTTAGGTGATGATTGCAGAAGCACTGGATATTTCCAGGGAAACATACTTTGCAATTCTGATGGACAGAGCCTGCAATGGACCTGTCATGGTTGGCAGTCCTCAGGGTGGTGTGGACATAGAAGAAGTTGCATTAACTAGCCCAGAACTTATCTTTAAGGTATTGAAATAATGTTTTACAATAAAACTTTTCCTTGTCAGTTGTCCAAAAGAGTATTTTTCCCCCTTTCTTCTCCCATTTTTCCTTATTCCATGTAGAAAGGAGACAGGAAGAGCCATAAAAATAGTGTTTCATCAAATACAGGGTCAGACCTGCCATCTAGTAAATGAAGCATGTTTAACATCTGATTTTATTAGAATTTTTCACTTAGAAAAAGATCCTAAATCTGGCTGTTATGCGATATGTTAAGCTTCGTATCTGAAATGTTTTATGAGTGAGTTTCACTTTCAGGAAGGTACACAGTTTCTTCACAGGTGGTGGGTTGGTGCCAATATGCTTATTGTTTCTACGGCTGTTTTTCTCTAATTGACAGAGTTGTTAATTATTTTTTTGTACCTGCAAGACTTTTCCATCTGAAATACAACTGTTGTAATTACTTTCTTAACGGTGACTACATTGAAGTATTTTTTTATGTTACTGTGGCAAGATAATGAGTAGACAAGCTATTCAGCTGAGAAAATAATTGATACAATCAAGTATAATTATTCAAAAAATTGTAAAAATATTTAACGTGCATTTTAAAATTATATAAACTTCACAGTGTTACTGGGCAGTGGCACTCATTGCCTTGAAAATATTCCAAAATATGTCATGAAAATTAACAGACTAAATATTCGTCAATGCCATCTGTACAGTAATTAAAAGTGAAAACTGGTGTCACATTGTCTTGTCAGCGTGCCACTCTGAAGAATTATATGTTTTTTGGAAGGACTGTTTCACAGTCAGTGTGGTAATTATAACATCCCCTATAGGCAGCTGCTATAGCCTCAGTCTGGGGGAGCCTTGGCAAACAGCCAGGCTTTAATTACTAATTTGCACATGTATACTAAGTGTTTTCCTTTTGAAGTTATAAACCTCCATTCAGATTGAATATTTAGTTATATTTATGCATGTTACTGTTGCAGGAGGAAATAGATATTTTTGAAGGCATAAAGGATCATCAGGCATTGCAGATGGCAAAAAATTTGGGATTCCAAGGACCTTTGCAGCAGCAGGTAACTTGACTCTACTCCCTTGGTTTAGGCTGAAGACTTTTTAGCCCAGCTCTATGTTAAATATTTTCCAACAGTCAGGAAAGTGTCCATTAAATCAGCATCACTTTGACATTCTAAATACTAAATTGCACCTATGTAGTTGTCATTATGCTTTAGCCTAATTGTTTTAAAATGACAGTCTTTGAAGGAGTCGATGGCAACATGCTGTTCCACCATGTGGGATTCCTTTGCTTTCTTTGGAATTCCATTGGACCTCCGTGAAGGGTATGTTTTTGAAAATTGGCTTTTAGTATAGGGAGAAATAAAAGTGTGTCTGGCTTTGTGATTGAAACCTTTTAAACATTTTTAATCTTTAGCTCAAAAACAAAGGGCTGCCAGCTTGTTGTATTTTCAGTATTTCTTTCTACACATATATATATTTTGAATATATATATATCTGCCTTTGTGAATCATTTTGCAGAGAAGAGAAGAGAGCTCATTTAAGCTACTTTGGCCTAGTTTTCTTCTGTAGTATCAAACTGTCATTTTTGTAGAACTCCTTTATTTTTTATTCAGCAGTTTTAATTATTTTCTATCCTAACATGCAATTAACAAATGCATAATGACTAAGTTGATTAACACACATTTGAAGATTTAGCTGTATAGCTAATGAGGAGGAATGATTATGTAGAACCTTTCAACCCTTGAAGAGTTCTGGTACTTAAAAATTAACAGCAGTATATGTATGGACTTTTAAACAACACATTTAATAATGCTGCAGGAATACATTTCTTTCCTCGTGCTGTCAACTAAAAGGAATTTACTGAAGCATAGGGACATAGTTTTTATCCAGACAAATCCTGGTATTTACTTATATGTTCTCTAGTTCTAAGCTGGGATTTTCTGCTTTGCCTTGAAGAGGCTCAGTATTGTAGACCTTGAGAAAGAGAAGTGTTGACATTAAGCTGCCTGATTCAGACAGGTGCTGAAAGATGGAGCAGCCCTTAATAAAAATGAAGTGATTCTGGTGTTCTGGTGCAGTTGCAGCAGAGGCCTGTGGCAACAGCATTTTTTCAAGTGGCCCAGAGTCAATGTGGGGTTCATGCTGGGGGCTTCCTCCCCGGTATCACTGCTGAGAGCCTCACCCCTGTGCTCTTGGGGTTGTTTGTCAACCTGACTGTTTGTGCCAAGGAAGCTGCTGCACATTTACAACTGATAATTTTTTTAGGTCAAACCCACTGAGAATGCTTCAATTGATAGCTCTTGAGCAGGGAAGGCTTCTTAAGCAATCTGTGTGCTGCTTCCCAGCTGTAACTCTTTATGGAATCTTATCACAGAATCACAGAGTGGTTTAGGTTGGAAGGGACCTTAAAGACCATCCAATTTCAACTACCCTGCCATGGGCAGGGGCACATTCCACTAGATCAGGTCACTCAAAGCCCCATCCAGCCTAGCCTTGAACACTTCCAGGGATGGGGACTCCACAACCTCTCTGGGCAAAACCGGGATTGGGATTGAGTCTTTCCAGTTGCGATGTTTTCTTTGGCATGACTGACCTTGTAGGAGAAAACTGACTTAGGCTTTCTTTATTCTAATTCATTTTATTTATCAGGAGAAGTCCCAGATATTTTTGGGTTGTGTACTTCAGTTAGCTGAACAGTAATGAGAGGAGAAAAATTGAGTGGTTCTTTATTAGTGCACTTCATCTGCAAATTTATTTCAGCTAATAGGTTCTCAGTGTGTAATGAACCAAAGGGATTTTTTTTACACGCGTTCATGTTGCTGTTTTTAAGTAATTCTATTAGTGGAAGAATGTAAAAAGATCAAAAGACTTGGAAATTAGTAGTCAGTGGTGGTACTTTTGGCCACAGAACAGGGCATGGAGACAGCGGATGAGGAGTAATGGGGAACAAGCAAGAGTATCTTGTAATGAGTGAATAAGCATGCTTTGGACATACGTTCTTCAAGGAAACATTTCAGATTGATGTAGGAAGGAGAAATAGATATTTTTTCTAAAGTCACCAGAGTGCACAACTGCTTTGTGGTTTCTGACTTTAGACTGATGAACGTGAATGCAACTCAGATCTCGACGTACTGGGGAATACTTCGTTGTCTTGGTGCCTAACAGTCACTTCCCAAATCAAACTTGTCACAGTAATTGCACTGTCTATTTTGTAGAAAATCTCCAGTTCATGCAGTCTTTCAATGCACATTTACTAAATGTTACACAGTATCATAATGCTACATTATAGCAATATAAGAGACTATATGAATATGGTTAAGAAAACAGAAATAAAAGCAGTAATTATCTAGAACTAGTGTGCAACGTAATACATTAAAAATAATCAATAATGGTTTACCTTTGCCTTGAAAACATGAACTTTTATTTTTCTGTGTGGTAATTGTAAATCGTTTGATCACATTTAGGCAGCAGATCAAATTAAGAAGCTGTATAATCTTTTCTTGAAAATTGATGCCACTCAGGTTGAAGTCAATCCCTTTGGTGAAACTCCAGAAGGGCAAGGTAAGAAATTAAAGGAAACAAATGAATGCATTATAATTCTTTATTTATGCAAGCTATAAATTAAATGGCATAGAAGGATGTAGCAGCAGCTTTGCATTAATTTCATTTTGTAATGTAATTTAAGCAACAGTCATAAATATTCCCCTGGCAGATTTTGTCTTTCAATACCTTTTGTTGTTGCATCCAAATACTGGAAGTATTGGCTTCTACATGTTCTGCTTGGTGAGAGACAGCAACATTTTCTGCTCTTCTGCTCTGTACAAAGTTGGGTTTTTCTTGGTTTTGTGGGGTTTTTTGGGGTTTTTCTTTGTGTGTGTGTGTTAGTGCTGCTAGAATTACTGAGATTGTCTGTAAAGAAACTTGTTCTTTTGTGTTTGCATTCATATGGGTCATTTAAATTTTAAAGTGCACAACTCTGCAGCCTGCTAGAGCATAGGACAAATTTCAGTTGGAACACTTGGCTACATCCTTTGGGAAGAAAAAGGGCCATTGATCTGCCTGCACCACGACTACAGGGCTGACGAGGAGTAGGGTAAAAATAAGGAGCTGAATCAGCTTTCACCTCATTATAATATGTGGTATTCCAACTGAAACCTTTCCTTCTATTTGTCATTTTTGTCCAAGTAGCTTGGACAGAGGTGAAGAGGGGAGGAACTAAAGATGCCTGTGGGATATTGAAACAGAGTAGGGCTGATCCAGGGGGATCACAGTTACGTCCTCATTGTTTCATTTGACTGAGGTGCTGAGGGCTTATTTGGTGGGTACCTAGAGGGGAAATTGGGTGTGCAAGAGAGGCAAGTGAGGGAGAGGACAGTAAGTAATGAATGTGGTCCTTAAAGATTGGAAAGAACCGTGGTGGTACTCGCTTTGCATCCTTGCTGGTGTACTGTGAGGTGGCACTGTGGAAATAAAGATTTGGATAAGTTACCAAGTTAGCTCTTCTGGAATAGCTGTGCATATTTAGTGAGAAGGGCTTAATTTGAGGGACGGTAGGAGTTTTTATGCTGTTTTCTCAGAGGTTTTTCCCCATGTGTTTTGTATCCAGGAAGCTGAGGAGCAGAAACAGAGTGGGTTTCAAGCTGTGAAAGCCATCTTGCTCGCAGAAATGCACAGGAATCTTCCTGTGCTTATTTCTTTTTTGCTAGCAGTTTCTCCATCTGAAATGTCTTAAGGAAGAATAAAGATAAAACAAATGGAAGAACATTTGAGTAGCTTAATGCGGCTCTTCCTAATGATAAAATATAAGTCTCTGTACAAACCCCATTATTCTCGTCAAAGTAATGGACAAGATGGATTTATTTCTTGCTGTGTTTTGTTTTTCACTTGTGTGGATTTCCATTAGGTTGTATGTATTTCCTTGTTTAATATCCTAGCAAATTTGTCGCTGTTACGTCCGAGGCGTATAAAGAAAACGACACAGAGTCCAGGCTCATGAACAGTGGAAGCCGAAGCTTTTCTTTAATAATTTTCTGGCTACTATATAGGATAGATCGCAAAAAGTGTGTTGAGTGGCAATAGGTAATTGGTTCCTCGGCCATCCACCCCTTGAGAGGATTGGCCAAGTCCTAAGATACCTATTCCAAAATATTTACAAAGTCAAAGCCATAACAATCTTGCAAAACAGCCTGCAGGTGCAAGAAGTTTATGAAACTGTGACCTTGTTTAAAATAGTTTACATAGGAAAGATAGTCTTCTCACAGAATATTGAGAAAAGGCTGAAGAATTTCTCTGATTCTAGCTTTTTAGCACCTACACAAATTCTTTGTTAATCTTAGTGGGTCAGAAGCCTGAAACTTCCCCTTTTTTTGTTGTTTGTTTGTTTTTGTTTTGTTTGCTCTCAGTGTAAACTGTTGAATTGGCAGATGACAAAAATCCTACACCGCTAACAAAAACAACAGAAGTACTTCATGAATATAAGTGTTGGAGCATTCTTCCATATTTGTTTAGAAGAAAAATCCATTTGTATAATCTATCATGCATGTGACAATGTGCTTTTGATACTGAAAATGGTCTGATAAATATTAATACATATTTTTGCTGCTACTTTTTACAGCACGGCCTTTGTTAAAGATGAATGTTCTGTAGAAATGAGTTTCTATTAATGTGACATTGAGGATGTGTGTAAGGTAAACAGAGCTCTGAAACTGCAGTTGTACTCTAGCTTTGAGTTGGTTTAGCAATTTAAGCACCTGAAAGCTTGAAGAAGAATAATGGTCTTATTTCATTGCTAAAAAAATAATTAAAGCAGCTCTAATGCATTAGAAGTGTATTAGGAACTGCAGATATTTCTGCTTTTGGCACGTTCCCACATGATGGTTGACCAGGTAAGATCTGGACTCTTCCAAGACATTTATTATACACACTCATGAACAATTTTCTGAAACTGCAGTCACTGAAGTGAAATTTGATGCTGTTTTCATTTACTCTATTATCAGTTACAAGTCAAATATTAAAAAACCCCATCAACATCAAAAAACCAAAACAAGAAAACCCAATGCAAATCAAGATATACAGTTGAGACTCTCCTACTTGTGTAAACGTTTTGTTTGCTGTTTCCTGAGCTATTTTTTCCTTAGTTAAGAAACTGTATATTGAAACGAGTTACTTGTCCACCAAACAAGATTGTGTTTTATTTTAATTAATGTGTGTCTATATCAAAGACTAAAATTGTCCTCTTAACTGTCATTGATGTCCAGATGTGTGCAATACTCATGAACATGTGCACATGTACCATGTACATGTTCCAATGGCAATGTGAATAAAAAACCTCAGCAGATAGAAAAACTATTAGATTTTTATGGACACAGCATTTAAAGGTACTTAAATCTGATTGGTTTGCCTTGAGAAATCAATTATGCTGAAGTCAGTAATTATAATCTGAATATAATACAAGGGAAATTACTTGCATAGTAATATGATAAGTATATAGTCTTACATTTATTTAGAACATTTTAATCTAATGAGGCATTTGCCTATGCAAACCCATAGAAATAATAAGTCAGAAAATAGGCAAATAGCACTCCACAGGCATTTCTGTTACTGGTGTGTTTATGTGGGTATTGTGGCTGCTAGCCGGTCCTTTGTATCTTTTATTTAATGTAGTCAGATGTAGCTACTTTTTAATTTGTTTTTACAACCATAGCAGATGTTTATTGATGAGAAGTTTTGTATTTACTTTCTTAATTTTCTTTATTTAAAGGTAATCTTTTGGTCATTTTTAACATATGTTGGCTTCAGGTTTTTTTAACTCTTTAATGAAATAATGAAAACTAACATCAGAAATTCAAAATATGGCTAAGGAAAGCATTTTGTGTTGCTCAGCTCTGAGTGACTGCGTGTTACCACACATGGCTTTGGGTTGGTGCTACCTGTTATGTCTGTTATGGTTTCCAAATATGGAAGGTAAACTCTCCTGTGGCACCACTGCAGCCCACCTGTCCAAATCGTAAAAGCTGCCCTCATAACGTACAGGAACTTTGTTTGAAGCAAACACAGAAGGTCTTCCTGTGTGGCGTGGAGATCTTGCCGTGCCTTTTCTCAATAGAGAATGTATGGAAAACCTGCCCTTTCCTGCTGGAATCATTGCTAGAACTTCAGCTGCTCCTGTGTTGGAGGCAGCATCGTTCCCAAAGCAACCTCCCCCTCGCTGCTGGAGTAGCTGTAATATTTCAGAAGCTCTGACTGACTGTAGACTCCAAATGCCTGGGTGTTGTTTTATTTTCTCCTCCAGTTGTTTGCTTCGATGCCAAGATAAACTTTGATGACAACGCAGAATTTAGGCAAAAAGAAATATTTGCCATGGATGACAAGTCTGAAAATGAGCCCATAGAGAACGAAGCTGCCAAATATGACTTAAAATATATAGGACTGGATGGAAACATTGCTTGCTTTGGTAAGAACAAATACATCCAAAAAACATTTGAAGACAAATTTATACTTGTTCAGTGTATAGACTTTGTTTACATCTGACATTCAGGCCACCCTTGACAATATTTCAGTCTGTTTTGCTGAGTATTTCTGCTGTTTTGTCTGTCCTTCCACAAGTTCTTGCTGGAATGAAACTAAAATTGTATGGAAACTGTGCTGATGGTCACAGCACACAGGCAGGGCAGGAGTGGTGTCAGAGGGAAGGCAGGCTAAAGGGTTTCAATTTCTGAGTTTTTAACCTGATGTAATTGGTCTTTCCAGAAATGAAAACGAAACAAGAAAAGTCATCAAAATCTAATCATTCATTTTAAAAACTAAGAGTGTGTTACTTAAAAGACACTTGAAAATTGTGTGTGTATATATGTGACATTCCCAGTTACAATTGAAAATTAAACTCCATTTCCCTTTAAGGAAAGCTGATAAAGAATCTGCTTGGAAATGCCAGGTTTGTTATTTCCCTGAAGTTTCTGTAGAACAGAAATTACTCTGCTGTTTAGAAGAGATAAGTAGAAAAGTCAGCTTTGCTCTAAATAATCTTCATTTTGTTAAAATTCTTTTAACTAGTAGAACATTTTATTATTAATCTAACTGAATTAGTCTTTTTTTTTCGACTTGGTGAGAAAATGCCCATTATCTATATTGGCTCAGATTTGTACTCCAAACACAAATCTAGAAGATTCTGATAATGTGTTGCAGTTGATTCAGTAAGTGAGACTGAGACTTTAATCTCTCTTTTAAAAAAACAACCAAAAGACCCCCAAATCCAAACAGTAAGTGCCAACATTATGCTATCTTTTTAGTGTTCTGTATTCTGGGTGACACAGGAGTCTTTGTCCAACAGGAGCAACTTAAAGGGGACACATAATTCTCATCTACTTTTCCCAGTTTAGAAGATGTTCCTACCCATGGAAATGCTTCTAGACTAGTGCAAATCTAAAATAAAAGGCAGTTTCAGGAACATCTGAGGTCTGTCTGCAAAACTGAGTTATCTGTGATGCAGTAATACAAAGCATCCACTGCTATCAGAGTGATGGGAGAGGAGCTCAAAGAGTCAATTTGTCCTGCATGTCACTATTCCCAGAAGTTTTTATGTGTCTTTATTTTTTATAAAATCAGAAGTTTTTTTAATTCCACAGTTACCATTCCCGTGCTCATCCATGCTTAAAGGAAGGTGCACATCTAAGCCCTAAAGAAACATAAATGGTGTGTTTGCACCAGAATTTGATTTGTTGCATTGGACATCCTTGAATAGCTACTGACCTATTTAGAAATAGCTGTGTAACATTTTGAGCCATGTTCTGGGGTTGTGCTGATGCATTTTAAGCCTTTTCACAAATCATATCTATGTGAAATACAAGCAATTGATGTTTACGATTACAGTCAATGGAGCTGGACTTGCAATGGCAACGTGTGATATAATATCCCTGAATGGTGGAAAGCCAGCCAACTTCTTGGATCTCGGTGGAGGTGTGAAAGAAGCACAAGTCTATCAAGCATTCAAGCTGCTGACTGCTGATCCAAAGGTAAAAATGTAGGGTTTGGACTGGGAACTTCCCTGTGGAGCAATAGAGCTGAGTAGGATCATGAATAGTGCATTGAAAACCCCAGATCACAGTGAGAACACTGAGGGTGTGTTACTAAAGGGGTGATCTGGAAGGAAAATTATTTCAATATGAACCTCTGGACAGCCTTTTCAGTTCCTGATCCATACTCAGGTTTGCTGGTGAGTTGTGAGTGGGAGCTTGCTCAAGGCAGTTCAGCACCGAAGTGCAGGTGTGCTAATGCTGGGCACTGCAGTGCTGAACTCGGAACACTTCGCTCCTAAAGTGGAATTTGTGAGATTTAGATGCTTAAAATATCATTCCTAATAGTGTAGTGCCACAGTAGACTGAGGAGAAAAATGGGAAAATTAAGCAAATAGCTAATTCTAAGGGCTGATTTGTACTCTTTTAAGCTCAAGGTTTCTAAAATATCTGACTCTGCACTGCAGGATAGTCTGTATTTAATTAACATTCCCAGGCTGGAATCACAGCCTGGAACGTTCTGACACTTCCTTTTGCAGATGGAGCTACAGTTGCTCTTTTCTTTTTTGAACAAGAGGAGAAGGCATCAGTCTGTGTGTACTGAGTAGAAATTATTTCTAGAGATGCATGTTGAGGTCATGGGTCCCCTCTGCAGACAGAACTGGAGTATCTGCTGAGAGAATATTGATCAGGCGTGGGCTTTGGAGCAATGCCAGCTGCCCATCCTGCCAACGTGGAGTTATGCTTTTGTGTGTAGCCAGAACTTCGTTGCTGTTGATATTTTTACTAATGGAAATCTGTCGGAGGGCTTTGATCATCTTTCTGATCTCCTGCACCAAAGCATCGCAGCTGAAGTCCCTATTTCAACATATTGCTTCTTTTTGTGGATCTGGCTCCATCTCCTTTATCTCATTTTTTCTGTGATTCCAGTCATTTTCATCATGTTCATTGTGATGTGATACTAGCTTCTAAATGCCACCTTCCTGTGACAATAACGTGGCTGTAATTGTATGCTCTGTGCAGCAGTAAGTGACAAAATGTTGGGACTTTTCAAATAGAGGTGGATATTGTTTGCAGCAAAATTTCAAGGCAAAATTAGGGAGAAAATTTACAGTACAAAATAAGCACAGTACAGCTTCATATTGTAAGCTCTTTGCAGTTGTAACTCTCCCTGTATATTTTTTAAGTGCCTGGTACCTTGACGTCTCAAGTGTTTGTTGTTTGAGTTGTTTGAGTTGCTCTGCAGTGCGTGCTGCATGTGATGATCTGGGTTTGCCTGAGATGTAATTTAGTTCTGAAACTTGTGTTAGTGGTAGAGAAGCAGGTGCAGTAAAGTCTCAGATACACAACTTAGCTGGTGATTATCACTGTGCTAAGTAGTTTCTACTGTCTGCTGCAGCACAAACAGCAGGTATTAATTTTGGTGATGAAGCTTACTGAGTTTAAACAATTTTAAAACAAAGAGGCATTCTAGTAGCTCTCAGCTATAGAACATCTGCGTGCCCAATATTTGACTTGTAAATGTATCCTTCTATTATACATTCTGCTTATATGTTACTGCTTAACTCTAGCTGCACACACCAGGGCTAGTGAAGCTCTGCTACTGAGGGAAAGCAAAAGGGAGCATGGAAAGGATCTGCATTAGGCATTTATGCTGTGGCTGTGCCATTCCTGGCGTTGACTGGCTGAAGATGCAGAAGGCAAAAAATTTCATATTTTATTTCATTCTGTTCAGAAAATATAGCAAATGTCTGTTATTTCCTCTCCTGATACACCATGTCCATTAGCTCATTAATATACAATGGGATAATTGAATGAATCCTCTCTTTTCTCAACTAATGGTAGGGTTTCAGTCCCAAGAGTCTCTGTGGCTAGCGCAGCATTCACAGCTGGTATCTGGTCAGTCATTGCCCTGTGGCCTTTAACTTGATTCCCACCTTGTTTGAGAAGATAAAAGCTTGTTCTTGGGAACTTGGGATTCAATTAATACTTGCAAATGTCTAAATACCTAGAGACTAAAGAAGTAAACAAAAGATAAATGCCTTCAGGGCTGTAATGTGGAGAAGCATTATCTTTTAGTTGTGCTGGCAGAGTTAAGGACATTGCAGGAGAAGAAATCTTCCAGAAGGAGATGTTCAACTGCACTTTGAAACAGATCTCTTTCTCTCTCTTTAGTTGTCTTTAAAATGTCTATTTGTGTTAAACCAAAAGAAAACCAAACCCAAGAAACAAAAGAAACTAAACAAACCAAAAAACCACGCAACTCCCCTCTCCCCCAACAAACAAAATAAACAAATCGAGGTATGTCGTGATTTGATTTAGTGAAGCTGGTGATATTGTTTTCAGGAAAAGTGAAGATCTGGGCTGGTTTGCTGCTGGTTTAATCTGTCAGTTGTCAGTGTCTATAATTCTTGGGAAAAAAAAATGTGTGAGGGTTTTTGTTGCAAAAGGTTACCCACTGGGTTTTGGATGGAAATGCTGTCCCTGGAGCCAGTGACCCTTTTTATACTCTGCTGGTCTTGTCTGCTGTCTGCCATATCCAATACTTCCTAGGTTAGACAGGTCATTGCAATGGTTCTGAATTCCTTTCTATTCACTGTCTAAATTCCAATTGCTTTTTTTCTTTCTTTCTTTTTTTTCTTCCTGCCTGTCTTGTTTCTATAAGTTTGTGCTGTGCATCTGCTCTGGCAAGAAATGTACAGTCTTCCCTCTTTTTAGATACTAGCAGGAAAGGGAAAGATGGCTCAGTTCTGGGAGTTCAAGCTGCTGGGAGCTTCATTTATCCCCCTTTGTCCCACAGCGAAGTAAAGTGGTTGTTTCCTAAAGTATTTCTGAGGTTCTGGGTGGTGCTTGGCTCTCCCCTTCACGTGTGAATTCCTGCTTCAGGCATCCCCACCAAGTCCTCATCCATGACTACTCTCACATCCTTATCGAGCTCCACAGGTGCTTGTTTTTGTTCATGCTGAAGACCTGGTTACCATATGATGACTGTTTGTAGGTTTTTTGGAAAGGCTAAAGCTGAAAAAATATCTGCTCCCTCATGGATCTCCACGGGCTGCAGGGGAGTCTCAGCTCTGGCACCTGGGGCAGTTCCTGCCCCTCCTCCTTCACTGACCCTGGTGTCTGCAGGGCTGTTCCTCTCCTATTCTCATTCCTCTCTCCAGATGCTCTTTTGCAGTTTTTTGTGCCCTTCTTAAATCTGTTATCCCAGAGGTGTTGCCGCTGTCCCTGATGGGCTCAGGCCCTGTTTCAGAGCTGATGGCATTGGCTCCATCGGACATGGGGGGAGCTCCTGGCAGCTCCTCACAGAAGCCACCTCTCATCCCCCTGCTACCAGAACCTGGCCTCACAAACTCAGAAAAAAGCCAACTAAGCTGCAAGCAGGCTGGTTTTACCATCAGCAGACTCTAGCCCTGATCTTGGCAGTGGATTCCTATTAGAAAGTATCACTGAAGCACAGGCAGTTGAAGGCCAACATGGTTTGTTGTTCTTTTTTCTCCTTTTCCCACTAAAGTTCCTTTGAAAACCTTTTTTGAAGCCTGTCATTGATGATATGACAAAAGACTCACCAAATCAATTGATGTTAACAACTGTTGTAGTTGACAATTATGGCTTGTTATTTAGGCAAAATACTATTGACAGAAAGACAAACGTTTCTCTGGAAAAAATATTCCATATTGACATCTGTTAGCTCATATCCAGGGAATAATTAATATCAAACACGCACAAGACTTTATTTTTTTTTCTTGAGCAATTATCTAGTTTAAATTCAGATTATTGTCTTAATTATATGGAATAGACAATCTTATTCCTGTCACTTTGCTTTGCCTGTTTATGTTCAGATGTATCTCTGTGCCTACTGCATAATTGGCACTGATGTGTCTCACTGCTGTGCGTCAAGCAGAGGTTTTGGGGCTTTTGTTTTCCAGGCGTCTGAGAGAGTGACCAGAATTCCGAAAGAGGATACCATTAAACCGTAACTTTGCAATTCACTTCTTTTCCAATTGTGTTTGGCGTGAAAGTAATACAGTTTATACATCCTTATTATACAAGACATTTTTATCACCAGTTTATCCTTTTGGCTTCAGAGATTTTTAGTATTAGCTTTCTTAACATTTGCAGTCTGTTATGTGGCAACAGAAGGGATAGCATTATACTAAGAGGAAAGATTTGGGATATTCTTTTCTTAGATTTCAGAAATAAAAATACAGTTGCCATGTATAATGTATTTGGTCTTTATTTCGGATGAATTAATTCAGAATTGAATGAGCTAGTTCACTTCAGACCATTCAAAACATCTCCAAACATTCAGGCAGTTTGGAGTGTAGTAACTATATTTGTGTGTCTCTGGACTGTTTCCTCTTACTCTGCAACTTTAAACAATGACCTGCTCCCAGTTTTAGGGGGCAAAAAATATAAGGATTCCAAATGCCACATTTCTGTGATCGTGAATTTCATCAGCCCAGAGCAGAAGCTGGCTGTGGATAGTTTGTCTGCATTTAATTGTCAGCAGTGGACTTCTCAGTGTTACAATAATGCAAACCCCTAAGTCAGAAGGAACAGATAACCTTCCCTATCACACATGCAGCCTATGTCAGTGTGCATATAATGTTGGAGAAAAAAGGGAAATGTAAAAAAGATTCAGTTGCGGACATAAAATAGAGTGCTAGCACTGAATTTGTTTGAATTGTCAGATTTCGTGTCATTTCAGATAATGCAGAGGAGCCCTGTTCTTGCAGACTCATTAGGAATCTTTTTGGCTTCTCATTCACATATCACACACCTTTTACACACTTCATTACCCAGCTCTTCCTTACACAGCATGAAAATTCTTTATCCTTTGTGTGTTTCTCTGATTCACACAAGCGGGTGAAGCATCCTGTGCTGGTTTGAGTACCCTTAAATGCTGTAGCTGAAGAGCTCCTCTAGCACACAGTACCTGTGTGCTGTACTGCACTGTTCCACAAATGTTAACTGCTAGTGCAGCGTTCACACTCTGCATGGCCCTTCGCAGCCCCAGCTGGGTATCTCAACATGCTGACACTTGAATTTAGTGGACACTTTTGGAAGTCGAGGCTCTGACTGCTATTTTTACCTGTCTGTGTAAATGTGGGTTATAATACTCATCTACCATCTACAAACATTGATCAAAAATTATATAGTTTGGTAAAGAAGTTAAGTGCTATGAAAATTATCAAAGTTATCACTACTTATTACACAGCCCTGTCCTCCTGGCAGTTTAGTACTCAGCACTGGTTTTGTAGAAGTGCAATATTAAAGTTTTTAAAAGAAAATCAAAATCTATAAACCTGTTGTTTTTTGATAGCAATTTTGACATTTCTGTAAGATGTTGTCTGATCAATCATTGAAAAATTCCACGTAGTTTTTGGAAGCTGGATCTTGCTACAACATCTTAGTATTAACTCCTAATAGCACATAGAGGGGCCTCTCTGTCTTGGGGGGGAGTAAACAGCTAGGTAGAGACCCACATTTTCTCTGATTTCAAATATACAGATGATTCAAGTGTTGAAAGAGGAATCCGACACAGAAAGGTGAAGGAGCCTTCAGTTAACCTGGGTAATGTGCCTGGTGTTGCAGTGTCTGCCTCAGGCAGGCAGGGAGTAGTAAGGTTAAGAGCAGCAAAGAAATGTGGCTGCATAGGGTAGCTGTTCTGAAAACTGTCCAGCCAAAAACGGTACCTGAGTCCTACTGCAGTTTATTTTAGGAATGTGTAGGCTATCCAGCACCACAAGTTTTAAGGACTAGCTAAACAAGCAATTATCCGGGATGTTTCAGGGAGAGTTGATCCTGCCTTGGAGCCAGTGAATGCTCTAGAGATTCCTTTGTGTGTTTCAGAGAACAGCTCTGAACGTAAGCTGTGATTAGTAATTTTGTAAGGGTAGTAATGTCTTGGCTTTGAATGTTTAAGAATATTCTCATAGAATGACAGTTTGTGGAGGTAAAAAATACCTATTAAGGTGCAGAAACATCTTGTAAAGCTGGGTAAAGTTCACAAAGGCATATTGGGTTTTTTGTCTCAGAAATTTGTACAAATGCTTTGCCTTTAGCCAATGGAGCAGCTCATTGTTCTTTTAAAGATACTGCAGGTTTTGAGTTTATAGGAGTAATTTAGGAGTTTCCCCACATTTGTATGAGCTCTGCATTGGTAAGAAAATACAGAGTAATAGAACTTTAACAAGGATTTTTTTCTAATGTGCCTTTGCCGTTTTGCAGAATTAATATGAAATGACTATTCGTCTTTTAAAACACTTAAAATAGTGAAAAGTCATTCTTTCATTTCACTGAGGCATTTTTAGAGACTGATAGCGTATTGACAATATTTATGAAAATGGGAGGACAATTATGCATTTAAAATGCATAATTGAGTTGTCTTGATTTATAACCAAAAGTAAAATGTTTTTCAAGAGCATGTGTAGTATTGAGTCCTAAGTAATTGATATGTAAATATACTTTAACATGAATCTGCCATTATTTATGGGCACTGACAAGTTGAATGCCTTTGGCATTTTATAGTAGGCTATAATGAATCTTAAAAACTGGATATGAAAATAAAATTCCTAAGCAAGAGGAAAACTTGCAATGATTTTGTAATTGCTTCCTTTGTGGCAGAATAGGGAAAATACACAAATATTTTCCTAGATGGTAAATGCTGGCAAATTTGTGGAAGAACCCCAACACAAACTGAGCTGTTAGGTTTGGATGGAATTTGAAATGTTTGTGTGCTAATTATCCTCTCTGTAGTGTTGTCCCTTCTAAAACAAGGAGAGACGAGCCGGCATTTCCATTTCCTTGGAACACAAACGGCATCGCTCCCCTCAGAGAGCTGCTCTCTGCTCAAGGCTTGTTGCATTTTCCTGCTTGTTTGAAGGTGTGCTTGCTCAGTGATCAAAGTGACAAAGGATTTTGTTACTGGCTTTGGTTGTTAGTGCTTGGGATTGGAGAATGTGGACTTTTCTGAGGTCTCCAGTGATGAGCCGGGATGGCTGAGCCTGTGATGGGAAGTGTTTGAGAAGTACCCGGGAATGGTTATGGGACAGTACCTGTCTCTTGCAATGTCATAGCCTGATGTCACCAGCTCACTCCAAACCAGGGCCTCAGATGGAACGTAATGGATCCAGGCCGTAAATCTCCATCCTGAACACCTTCCCAGCATCTCTGTCTGCCAAAGGCCTGAGATCGTGTCCAGAGTGTGCAATAGAATGTGCAGTTGTATCTGCATGTCTTGGGACTGCCCAGTAAAAGGAAATGTCATGTAAAATACATCAGAAAAGTGTTTAATCCTTTACTGGGGTTTCCAAATTGATTAAATTTTGAAAATTTATATGACTCATTTCACAATTAGCGAGGATAAAAAGAGAAGATATTTTAGGAAACTCAATTTGGTAATTCATCTTGGTGAGGTGAGTAATTTATTATGAATCTACTTTTAGATCATCTATCTAGCACACATACAGGAGAATGAAAGACAAATAATCTGATAATACAGGTAGGAACTAGTATATTAAAAGAAAAGTTGTAGGTGTCCTTACTTAAACTCTTCTGTAGAGAAAATCGCGTTTTAATTCTCGTTATTTTTAAGTGGGTGTTATGGCTGTCTAGGAAAGTGTTTGTTCTTTCAATCAAAATGAAGAAATTTAATCACCTTGCCTCCATCTGTTCCTGATGAGCTGGCCCAGATGATGAAATGTGTATCTCGAGTAGGTGCTTTCAGCCATTTGCGCTGGGTCAGGCACACTCTTGTGACAGTGAAATAAATAACAACTGGTTTTACTTATCATTTCAGAAGCACCCTGGATGCATGGAGCACAGGTAGATAGGACTTCATATTTTTCCTATTGATAAGACTCAATTTGGAGAAAAAATGATAAACCATGCCAAAATTAACAAGCATTTTCCCATCATAAAATTATCTTTTAATGACAGAAGGGCCTGATACTGCTAAGATTTTTAGAGTAAAGATACATCTAGACTTTTTTTTTAAAAGAAAGGGTATCATAGGGTGATGGAAAAGTTTTGGAAAAGACAAAAATTGTTTGAAATACAGCTTAATGAAAGAGGAAGAAAAGCTATTTCTCTTGAATCTCTGTTTTGCTTCAGGTAGGACTGAATTATTTCACAACTTCATATTCATGCTCAAATTCAACAGGAATTCAAACCTGTTTCAAGTTTTAATATTTTATTATCTACTATTCTGAGTGGATGGATAAAGCTGAAATAAATGAGTCTATTCACTTTTAAAGCTTGTCATGTGCTTAAGTAGTAGGCAAATCAAGTCCACAGCTACCACAAATGAGTCTTGTCTTGGGGTGACTTTATGATGTGTATCCCCTATCGCTACTCTATGCCCACCAATGTGGGCATAGACTAGGCACATTTTCTGTGCCTTTAAACTGAGCCTGAGAGGGACAGAGGAAAAAAAAAAAACTTTTCAAAGCAGCTGTTTCAAGGACACCGACACACACTCCTCGGCTTCTGCGGTACCCTTGGGTTTTTTCAGCCAACTATTTTTCAGCTCTTCTTTTTCCTGGCGGGAGACGGAGAGTTGAACATTGTTTTCCTAGGATTTTGGGATTTTTTTTCTCCTCTTCTGGACTGTTTCAACAACATCTGAACACTTCAGGAGACTTTTTCCCAGAGGCCCAGGGGGCGTGGGCCCTCACTGACCCAGCTCCAAGGAGGAGAGAGACCGCACCTACAGAGGACCTCTGAAATCTTCCCAGGTTTTCTCTCCACAGAGAGAGATCTCATTATTTAGCATTATTATTCCCCTCCTGTGTGTTTGTTAAATAAATAGCTTTTATCTCTTTCATTTTTCTTCGAGGAAAATTTCTTTTTTTTCCCTGAACCTGGTGGGGGAGGGGTGGTTGCAACCTGACTTCTGTCAGGGGATATTTTCCTCCAAATTTGTCCAAACTAGGACAGTCTTTTTGCTAGAGGTTTAGTTTTATCTTATAAAAAATTATCCTCTTATAGGAAGGTAAACATAGTCCTGTTCCTCGAAAGATGTTGCATTTTTTGTACCTGTCATACTCAGGAGTCTCTAAAGTCAGGTGTTTTCTTTAGAGAGGTGTGAAAAGTGAACAGTTTATTTCTTTTAGTGCTCCTACTTTTCATAGCAATCTGCAGAAAACAGAAGTTATTTCATTTCCATCTCCCAGTGGCCAATTCTTTCACGTTTGTAGCCTGGGGTATGTGTAGAATATTCCCAACAGATTCTGTGGGCATCTTCCCGCAGTCCCTTCAGTTGCTCGGGGGTTCAGTGGGTTTGAGTGGCTCCAGCAGTTGTGTTAACAACTGTGAGTTGGGAATAGTAGAGTGTAGAGTCTGTGTAAAGCAGCGTGAGGGTGTAAAGGATGAGGTCTGCAGAAAGAACCACTTCAGTCAGAGCTGGGCAAAGCCTGGGGACTGTCTCTGTGAATATATTGGATTTTGTGGTTATCACAGGGTTATGATCATACACCAAACCTGAGCCATCCTGTGTCGCTGTGATGTACTGAGAACGGCGAGTAACGACACTATCCAAGTTCAGGAAGAAAGTGGTTATTTAATTAATTATAATTTGCCTTATATAACTTGGTTCCCAAAGATGACAGGAGGTTATTGGATCTTGGACCAGTCACCCCCTGTCCCATTGGCTAAAGCTCACAACACCTACTTCAAAATATTATTTCACTGTGTACCATAACAACTCTGAAAAATAGATCTCAGGTGCACAGATAAAACCCAGTTTACAAAAACCCATAGCAGTGTTTATCACAGCTTTCATGAGAACCACAGAGCTCTCACAGAATGCTGCAGAAAGCTGAAAAATTTCTCTACCAAAGCTTTTCAGCATCTACAATCCCGGAGGAAAAGCACATTATGTGCTGTTTGTGTCAGGTGCTGTGAGCACATGTCAGTCACTTGATCTTTCAGCGACTTTGGCTTGGATTAAATGTATAGCCCTGAGCTTAATCAACTTTTCAAATGTTCTTTAAGGTTCTACCTTATACCTTTGGGGAAGGAAATAGTTTTCCTGTGGGTGTTTGGTTCATTTGTTCTGTAAGCTTTTCTCTCTATATTAAACATCTACATGCATTTGTTTTTCTGTCCCAAACACCATGGCAGACTCTGGCTTAACTCTGGTGAACAGAAAGCAGGACATTTTTGCCGCCCTATTTTTCCACTCCTTTTGTGACAACTCAAAAGGATATATTTTCTGTGTCCCCTTTGTTCAACAGAATTGAACTCTTGCTTGCTATGTGGGTACCTTTAAAAAGCGCTGGAGGGGAAAGTAATCTTAAACATCTGTATTTAAGGAATGCATTCCCTCGCCATTATTAAAATGACAGTACGGATTCCTTTCTAAAATGTGGACAGAAAACCCATTGAATTGCAGGGGAGTTACCTGTGGTTGTGAATGCCCAAGGAGGGGATTGCACGTGGGAGAAGGCAGCAGGTAGCCATGGGGCTTGAAGGTACAGACTGGGCTCCTGCTGCCTTTTGGCACAGGTCACATGGCTGGGATCCTATACAGCTTCTGCTTGTCAAGGGAAAGCAGGGTCCCAGTTCCCAAGCATTTTCCTATGTCGCTATTGTAAAGCAGAATGGAAATGCAAAGCTATTTTTTTTGTTGCAATGGTAGAACCTAAATGTTAACAGAAACTGTCACTTTACCTGGAGGGTTTCGTTTGGAAATCTGAGATCCTTTTAATGGAATCTGTCGATTTTCCCTGGGCTTGGTGGACAGCCACACTTTTCAGGGGAAGAGAACTGACCCAAGGAAAAGAGCTGAAAACTTAGTTTTTCATAATATTTTTTATGGGAAAAGATTAAACCATTTTGAGCCAAATTACTTGGAAAATTCCAGCTAAAAGGCACTTAGTGCCTGTATATGGAAAGACAGGTGGATAATGTCTGGCCAAATAGATTTCGCTGAAATTTCCAAAATTATTCAGATGTTTTCAGCAGAAAAATACCAAACATTTTAAAGATTTTTTTTTTCCAAGCAATTAGAGGAGTTGATTAAGAATAAGGTAGTAGCCTTACTTGTTGCAAATAGTCATATGATTTGTTCTGTTTGGCCAGGATGGAGCAGGTATTGTACTACTGCAGCTATTCCAAATGAATTTAAAAGATATTTGACTGCTTTTACAAAACCATTTTCACCTTGAATCTTCTGCTATGACTTATTCTTTTTCATTTGCATACATATTTTACACATCAAGTAAGTAGAGGAAAAAGAGAACTTTCTTTTTAATTTTTACACGCAGTTTGCTACAGTGGAGGTGTACCTGTGAGTAAATCTGCAGGTCTATACCTGACTGCTGCTCTGACACAACTTGTGTGCACACTTCCACAGCCTGTTTTGTATGCAGTGCTGGCTGTTGCTGTGCTTTAGAAACCATTTCTAATTATTTAAGGGTAAGCCTGAGTAACCAAAGAGCTGCAGAGCACCAGATGTTCATTCCCTGGGAATGTGGGGGAGAAGGAGCCTCCGTTGCTGCAAGAGTACTGCTCAGGGCAGAGAAGCTGGAGCTGTTGTGGCTCCCACCATCCTCTGCCATCCTCCCCCCAAGAACTCTGCGGTGCCTTAATGCAGGAAACACAGCATCCTGCTATCAGTGCCATAAAATTGGATTTCTGGGGGGCTGACAGGTGAGCTGACCATGGCAGTCAGTATTCACTTTACCAGAAAAGGGAATTAAGTCTGCACCTTCAGACAGGGCCCTGCTGAGAAGGTCGTTCAGCAAAAGTGTGCATAAAGCTCTGTCCTGTGACAGAGTGATGCCAACCCTGTGATTAAAGCAGAAACCTTTGTATAAACTATGGGTGGCACTTGTGAGTGGTAGATTTGGAATTAATAGTGATAACATGGGAAAAGAGTAAAAACATCTCATTAAGAAAATAGATTGCATACATGCTTATGGTGTGCAAGTTTTAATCCAGACAAGATTAAAACTTGAAAATGCTGAGGATTTCTTTTTTCTTAACTGAATCTTGATTAAGTCAACCTCCCAGAATACTGTTATGGGCCTGTAAGAGGCAAAAAAAGAAGAATCAATTATTGGGTAGAAATGAATGAATGTGCAGAGTCAATATTTGATGGTAGGTGGTGAAAGTTGAATGCCTCATGCCCAGCAAATCATTTGATTTAAAGGTTTGGGACTGCAATGCTTGACTTCTCATTGAAGAAATATAAAGGAGCAAATTACTATTTGCTGAAAAGTCACAGAAACCTTATCAGAATTGTTTAGTTCCTGCTACTCCCTGGAGGTTTTCCTCTTCAACCATTGATTGAGTATGTGGTCTCTGAATTGTGAAGGATTTGCCTTTAATCAAAACTTCCATGGGGCTCTGCACAGTTGTTCTGGGATATTTGTGTGTATTACTTTGAGGGAATCTCAAATACATTTTTGTTTTCACTTAGTCATACAAACTGTGGAAGTAATTGAACTGAAGAGATAAAAGCAATTAGAGCAAAGATGGTGTCTACATACCAGCACCATTCCTTTAACTCTCTTAATAATGCTGAACATCTGTTGAACTTCCATAAGAAAAGCAGATGGGTTCAGCCTTGCCCCTGACCAGTGGAACAGCTTCCACCTTACTGACCACTGCAGTGTGAGGCTTTTCATCAAAGAACTTCCTTCTGCCATTTGTAATATCAGTGGTCAGCTCTGTCATTCCCTTCTGTCAAGAACTATTGGGAGTTTTGACTCAAATCCAAGAAAAAAAAGGATTTTTTGTGTGAATATGTTTTCATATTTTATGTCCTCAAAAAAAAAAAATTACATCTAGAGAGAGATTTTCTGCAGCTCACTCTTATTAGGGATAAAATCTGCTGCACTTTTCCACCCTTTGTTTGACACCTGATTTGGTATTTCATTTATTTTTTAGTCTTGCTGAGTTCAGTGTGTTTTACCACATAGCACTCCAGAGTGCTCACCATAAAAAGCTGGCCACCAAACTTCCATTATTCATAATTTACTGTTCCAAACCAAAGGAGAAAATCTGGCACAAGTTTGTTTTCAGTAGAAACTATTAGTATCCTGCTGGTGTTGGTGCTGCAGTCCTGTGCAGTGACAGAGCTTCCCTTTGCATGAAGTTGAGCAACACCAAGATTTCCCAGCAAGCCAAGAAGAGCAACTCCTGTCACTGTCACATCTGAGATGCATAAAGAAAATGACACAGAGTCCAGGCTTGTGAACAAGTGGAAGTGGAAGTGCTTTAATAATTTTCTAACTACTTTTATAGGACAGATCACAGAAGTGTGTTGAGTGGCAATAGGTAATTGGTTCCTCGGCCATCCACCCCTTGAGAGGATTGGCCAAGTTCTAAGATACCTATTCCAAAATATTTTCAAAGTCAAAGCCATAACAATCTTGCAAAACAGCCTGCAGGTGCAAGAAGTTTATAAAACTGTGACCTTGTTTAAAATAGTTTACATGGGAAAGACAGTCTGCTCACAGAATATTGAGAAAAGGCTGAAGAATTTCTCCACTTCTAACTTTTTAGCACCTACAAACTCCACTATTGAATTCTCAGGTGCAGCATCTTGGCATATAAATCAAACCCTGTGTAATTCTAGTGCCAACTTCTTGGTCAAAATCTCAGCCCTGGTGTTGAATTTAATTACACGGTGGATAAAGAGCAAGAAGTACTTTCATGTTATTTAGGAAATCGTGGTCATGGCTACTAAATAGCTTTTACCGTTCCCTGAACTTGGTACAGGGATAATTGTTTGTCACTCACCAAGTCCCTCATTTTCTCACTTCTTACAGTCAGAGGTGCTGTAAGGCCCCAGAGTCACAATACCACCCTCAGCAGAGGAAGATTATGTTTATCAGAAATCAGGGGAACTTGGAATCAAGCTAAGAGTGCTTCAAAGGTGGGGCTCTTTTCCCTCTCTTAAGAGAAGGCAAGGAAAACTTCAGTGAAAATGATTGTGCTATCTCAGTTCCTTCTTTGTTTTTGATGTACTTTTATCAGCTGATTTGCTCCAAAATGCTGCAAATGAATTATTGTAATATAAAAGTAAATACTGCTTTGGTCAGCTCTTCCTTCTCTAGAGGTGCATTTTATATGCTAATGCAATTTTTTGGTTACTTTGGGGAATTGTCTTTGCAGAAAGTGGGGATTTGTTTTGGAAGTCAAATATTCTACTCCAGCTTCCCACTGGGGAGGAGGGGTGGTTGGGTTTTTTTAAAAGCATTTGTCAGGCCAGAACAGCTCTAGAGGCTTTAAGTAAAGTGCTGATTGCCCTGTCAATCAGGGTGCTGAGGTACTGGGAACTTCACAGATTGATGCTTGACAGAATAATTAGAAAACTGTCACTTGAAGTAACCACTCTGGTGTTCCCTAAAGAAATGTGCCAGTGCCAAATGTGTGCTGTCCAGATCTAGAGGTTAAATGTTCAGTAAGACAAAACATAGCATGTCACCAGAGAAAATTACTTCCAACATGCTGTGGAAGTGATGCTCCTCAAGTCCCTAAACAGGGACTACACAGTTTATTGAGCTTACCTGCTTTGATCTTGCTCATGTATTCAAGAGCTTTTCAGCCATGAATGAGGGGGTTTAACTTGGTAACCCACTGAGGCATTATCTAACATTTTAGATAGCAGAGGGTGTGAAAGGGTTTGAGGCAAAAGCACTTAAAGCTGTAACAATATTTTCCAGTTCTGGAAAGGTTTAAAGGCAATTCTCTTAAGTATTTTTAAGTACTTTTCACTTAAAATAAATGGAGGCAGGTAATATCACAAGTTTCTTTCTTAATCCCTAGCTCTTAAGGAAACTTGGAAGTATTTTTCCGATTTGGGTTAGTTTGGAGACTGCTCTGAGGAGCACAGGACAAGGGTTGTGACATTTTTGTGCTGTGGTTTTCACTCGTGTTAGTGCTGCATGGTCTGCGCGGGGGCTGGCACGTCAAGGCTTCTAGGAATCAGTTGTGGAATCTCAAGCTGGAAGGATCCAAGTAAGGTCTCTCCCAGGAAGAGTTTGTATGGTAGAAAGCTGTTCTCCAGAATGAGCAGAGTAGATTTATCTTTTGCAATCACACTTGCATAGTCATTGAGTTGCGGTTTGCCTAATTTGCAGCTTGGAGTTTATTTTAAGGTGTAAGGGGCTTTTTCAGTATTAATATTTTACCTAAATTGCTTATGGATTCTCCAAGTAGTAAATACAAAAGATAATTCAAGATTTTAATTGTAAGCAGGCGCTTCCCTATTGATTTGGAATTTTATAGGAAGATGTGCTTTATTTTGTCACTCCAATGCTTAAGATCACTTCATACGTGAGAGTGGTTTCCTGATTGCTGTTATCTGTAGGGCCGAATCTTGAATTGTGCAACTCTCCTGACAAGGAAAAACTGCTTCAGTAAGTTAGAATGAATGAGTTGCAGATGCTCAGGTTGCATTTCTCAACACTCGCACTGGAGCTGCTGAGACTGTGTTTTCAATGGCTCTGTCAATCAGAAGTGCAAGTGTCTTTTTCTTTGAACACTGCGGATGCTGAAGGTCAGTACTTCTATGGATTTAGCTGAGAATAATTTTGAAATTTCTATTTTCAGAGTTGGAGATGAAATTTCAAAACTGCCATAGGGAGAGAAAAAGCTTTATTTCCATGAGCAGTCAAAGTCTGATTCTCTCCTCAGTGAGATATTTCTATTATTTATAAATCTCCTGCTGCTGGAGTGTTAGTGCTGGTTTGCATTAATCTGCTAAAATGATACTGGATCCTTAATACCTGTTTACTTCTTTTCTGTGCAGGGTGAATTGAACTGATTTTTTTTTCCTAGATAATGCACCTATGCAGTGATGCACATGTACAGAACCTGAAGCACTGTTCACTGTGTGCACACTGAAGCCAAGTGTCCAAGGCCAGGTTGGACGGGGCTTGGAGCAGCCTGGGATAGTGGAAAGTGCCCCTGCCCCTGGCAGGGGGTGGAATGAGATGAGTTTTAAGGTTCCTTCCAGCCCATTCTATGATTCATTCTAACACAACAGGGTTCGTATGGTCACAACAGCTCTGTAGCAGCACTGCTTGGAAAATCATTCTGGGAAGACAGGAGGAGCTGTGCCAGTTTTCAAGAAAAGCTGGAGTAATTTCATTCATCTTAGAAAAACCATCAGGAATAGGTGAGGTGGGGATGATCTGTTTCTTGAGACTTAGGATCAAGGCAAAGAACTTGTTGAAGGCAGGATTCCTCTCTTGCATAAGGTGGGATGCAAAGACAGAATCCTTCCCTTGGAACTGTGTCTGAAAGGTCCACATTCTGCTGGAGCTGGAAATTTTTGAGTTACTGTTCGTTCTCAGCTGCTGGCTGCCTGCAGAGTGAAGGGGGCATGTTTCTCCATATGTTGGGTGCAATGCAGTGAAGCACTGAGTGTCCACTGGGTCAGGGCAGTTGGTGCAGCCACAGATAGAACACACATTTCAGTACAGTTTATGTCGTTTTTTACCCAAACCACCCTTCAGATTTCAAAATGGTACATAAATAACTTTTCACTGACACAACTTTTCACCTGCTGCATCAGTGACAAAATTGTTTCTACAGAAACTGATTTCCTCCAAAGACCAACATCAAAAAACCCAAATCAAATAAATGGCATGAAATAGAATGTGATGGTGCAGATGCTCTATCTTTATGATTATTGTCACTCATGGGGGAAAAATCCACATAGGACATTCCTATCTCTGGCACCCATTAGAGATGTTGTCACTTCAAGCTCACAGCAATGAAACCTTTAGCGGCTCCCACACCATCTCCTATTAATTTTTATTCCCTTTTTTTTTCCCTATCACACATACCAGTTTTCCATGCATGCTTCATACACATTTTTATCATAACAGTTTCAAGCAAACTTCCCTTATCTTGCTGCTGTTCTCCAGTCCAGAGTTTTTAAAGCTCTAGTGTACCTTTCCTAACCTGAGCTACAGTAAAAGTGTTCTCTCTTTCTTCCTTGTTAATATTTTTTTAAAGGATTTGGTGAATTTTGATTGCATTTTGTAAATATGTGAAAAGGGAAAACTTTCATTTCCTGTCCTTTGAAATCATTCTTGTGTAGATTTTGATAAATTGGACCTGGCATAAATGCCTTCATTTTGTTCTTCTGTCAAACTTCTGTGTCTGAATAAATCAAAGAAAACATCAAAAATAATGGAGGCAGGGGGTGAGAGGGTTATAGGGAAGTGGTAAGAAATTATACTCCCTGGGAGGAGGGACATGCTGAGCATTTTGAAGCATATAAAAGGTGTAAACATGAAGGAGGGAGTATAATTATTTAATCTTAGTAAAACTGGAACTAAACATTTTTAAAAACAAAGAGAAGTGAATATCATTAAAAAAAAAAAAAATCCTGTCACCAAGAGCTGCAGTGTGAGACTTTGATCCTGAAATTAGCTCAGTGTGTGCCCTTCCTGATGAGGCAAGGAGTCTGCTGAGTAGGTTCTTCCCTTACTCAGTCTGCATTTCTGTTTGCAGAGTCCTGCCAAAAATCACTTCATATTTGAAATAAAGTGCAAGCCATCTATCTGGAAAACTTTAAAAGTAAGCAGGCTGAAAAAGGAAAGATATTTCATGGTCTGTCAAGTGAGTAACTGGAACTCCTCGCAGGTATTTTTTGGGGTTGAATTAGTGATCTGGTTGCATGCACAGAAGATGGCAGGTGTTAAATGCTGTTTCCGTAGGCTGTGGTACAATTCCAGATTTGCATCTGGAAACAGGATCTGGCTTCAAATGTGTTCTCTCAGTATGCTCAAACTTTTGTAGGAGTTACTTGTACGGTTCCTCCTCTTCTTCTGAGTTTTCATCCTTTCCCATGTGGGAATTTGTATTCGTGACATCTTTCCATTCCTCCTTTACGGATTGTCCTTTAAGCCCCTGCGCCCCGGTTTGCAGTGGCACTTCTGAACACAGAGCCACATCCACCTCTCTGGTAGGAAGTGGCAACCAAGTACATCTCTGTTCAACTCCTTGCTGGTATAGGCAGCAGAGACTCTGAAAAGATTAGTGAGGAAATGGGAATGGTGTCATTTAGTGCCAATGTCAGGGGTTCGATCCATCCACTTAAGCGCTGGACTCGATCCCTGTGGGTCCCTTACAACTCAGAATATTCTGTGAAGATGTGCCTGGCTAAGGTTTTGTCAGGTTTGGATTGTGGGTTTTATGTTATTTTGTCTTAAGAGATTGCTAAAACTCCCCAGCTCTTCTTGAAATTTATTCAGTTTGTGCAGGAAAAGTCAGTGTCCAAGGCTGAAGGGTCCCAAGGCTGGGATCCCAAAGTAGCTTCGAGGACATCACAGATCTTAGTCTCTGGGACAGAACCATGACACAGACGTGCCTGTGCTGTTCTCCTTTGATTTGTGTTGGATACTACCTTTTGTAGAGTTAATATTTTTGAGTTCATCTCTTTGTTTGTAGCTTTTATAGCAGAAAGGAAGGGATATATTTCTGTCTATGCCTATTAGTTTTCTATCTTTATTTCCCAGTCAACACACACCACATTTCTGCCTTATCTTAAAAGCAAGGCTTTGCTGGTGCGGGAGTAAATGTTCTAATTGAATCCCTCCAGTTGGCAGTCTAATAACTTGTCAATTTGCTCACGTTTGACAGCCAGCCCTGCTGCCTTCACAACTAATGCTTGTTGAGTGCCAATATAAATGAGCATGATAATAGTCTGATATTATGGCTAGTCTTTTTCTAAATTTATTGTCAACATTTTTCTGAATCTGTTGTGGTGTTTTCCTCAAGGAAAATGATTGAGGAATAATGAAATCTTGCTGTGTTTGTCATATCTGTGGACACTAAACCCTACAAAGAATTTTTCATTTTCTTTTGAACCTCATAGTTGTGAACACTTTGTAAAACATATCCTATGAGCTAGAGCATTACAATAAGGAAAGAATGTAAAACTTGATGTCCATTTAAAAGAATAAGAGAAAGGGAAAGAAAAGGGTGAAGAAAGGCTACCCTTTAGATGATTGATGGGCTGCCTAGATCAAATGTGTCTAAATTAGATACATTTGTATAATTGACCTTCTGAATGGATATAGATTAAATGTGATTGATGATGTCACTATGTAAAGAAAGACTCAATTTTTTTGCCGTTTTTGATGGCTTATTCTGTTGGAACAATAAAACAAATCATTTGTCGTGACTTAAAAATCTAATAAATGGTGTGGAGGAAAGGTGATGAGTTGTGATGGTTGTGAGGGTGGTGAGGCCCTGGTACAGTTTCCCAGAGAGGCTATGGCTGCCCCATCCCTGAAAGTGTCCAAGGCCAGGTTAGACAGATCCTGGAGCAACCTGGGATAGTGGAAGGTGTCCCTGCCCGTGGAGACACTGGTTGAGCTTTTAAGTCCCTCCAGCCCAAGCCATTCTGTGATTCGATGATTTTTACATGCTGTACCCCTTCGGTGTACAAAATTATGTACAGGGGAATGTTGAGTTTAACAGGCTCTTGGAAGAGATTTGTTGTAATTGTTTAAGTGTGGACTAGAAACCTGGGCTGAAATCAAGGTCTCTCCGTCCTCATCCTATAGTTGAACTCTTCCTTTCCTTAAGCAGTTTAACCTAAACAGGTAAAGAATGAAAGGAAAAGTTCTCTGGAGGTGGCAATACTCTCCCAAGTTACCCAACAACAGCCAGAGGCAGAGCTGTGTTAGAAACCAGGTTGTGTGACCTGAGCTGTGCAATGCCACATCCTCCGCTGTGCTCTCCTGCCCGGCTGAGCTGAGGGAGAGCACGTATTTATAGAGGTGTCAAAGTCGTGCTGGCTGAAGAAGGTTTGCTATCTGTATTTTGACAGGGAAGGAGATGTTATTTATTAATGCCCAAAACAAATAAATGCAAATAAACACAAATAAATGCTATTCTTCGGTAAAGTTGAGGAGAATGCCTGTAAAACGAAGTCACTTTCATCTCATCTGTCTGCTTTGTTGAAATAGAGGTCTATGAAGAGAAAACAGTTACTTATAGAGAGTTAATGCCCTGAAAATTTACAGGCTTGATGCTTAAGCAGTAATAAGTGAAGCATTAAGGCATTTCTTGTGGATTAATGACTGGCTGGGAGGAGTTGATGGTTTGAAGAATACCTGAGGACCATTAACCTCCACTGGTCATTAATCTTCAAAGGCTGCCTTGAATACTGAGGTCATTATTGCTATGGAAAATAAATATTTGAGGAGGGGGAGAGGTGAAGGATTATACAGACTTCTGAAATATATGGTTTGATTGGTTCAGTAGCTACCTTGTCTATCATATGTCATTGTAGGTGGACAGTCACTAATATTATTAGTTTACAGGATTAATAATAGTTTTGAATTTTCACTGCTCAGGTTGCTTTTATGTTATTCACTAATTCAACTGTAAAATTCATAACATCAGGATAAATACAGTTGTAGAAATGTGACTGTAGGGTGCATACAGCTGCCTGGTCAGAGAACTGGCTACGGTGCTTCTAACATTGTTTTCACGCTTAAAGGAGATGCCGTGGCTTCCATTAAACACCCTTTGCTCTGCAGCCCCTTTTGCCTGTTCAGGCACATGGTAGGTACATGCCTGTGTCTTATTTGCCTGCCAAAGGACGTACCTTTCCTTGATTTAAGTGCTCAGCAGTGTTATTCTCAGCAGTTCTTCACAGAGTAACATGATGTAGCAGTTCATTTGCTGCAAGTCAGCTTTGCTGTGTGGATGAAAAGGACTCAAAGTGGCTGGTGTGCCTCAAAAACAAGTGAAAATCAAGCTGGCAGTCCTGCTGCTGTTCACAACTCCTGGCCTTCAGTTACAGGACAGAGAACAGTGACACCTGGAAGAGAGGATGCACATTTCCAGTCTCACCTGGAAACGGTTCTTTCCAGCTACCTCCCAAATGCACTGCTTTTATGTGCTCTTTGTCCCAAGTTCAGCACATGAGGAGTGTTTGTGCTATTAAAGGGGAAATGTCACATGAAAATCAGCTCATCTTTATCTTTGTTAGAGTTACAAAACTGAGCAAATTCATGAGCAAAACATTTGGGGCAGGGGTTCGTCCCCTCTTTGCTCCATTCAGCACAGCTTTCCATATATGCTGAGTTTATTTTCCAGGTTGAACTCCCCTGCTCTCATCTCGTGTCCTGCCATCACAATGAGCAGTCAAGGGAGCAGCTGATGGATATTCTGATGATCAGCTACCCTGTTACTCTAGAGTTAAAACAAATTTGTGTCAGTAATATGCCAAAAACACTGAGGTACATGGAGGTTATACAATCCTAAATCTGTATGTGCTCCTTGAGACAGATTTGAAGATTAGGAAAGACCTTTAAGATCATCTAGTCTGACTTCCCACAAACATTTGACCAAAAATCCCTGCCTTGAGGTCAGAGTTCTGTGATTGAATTAGAATATGTCTTTTTTAGAAGAAATTCTCCATCTTCATCATTAGTTTAGGCAGATACCACGTATATTCCTGGAAGCTTTTCCATAGTTAACCTACTGTACTATGTTGTTGCCTTCTGAAGTATTAGCTGTCTTCTGTCAAAAGTTGTTCTGTGGTGTTCCACTCAGTAGTGTAATAGGATGAATTTCTTAAGTGAGTTTTTCATATTCTGAGTAACTCCTCTGACTCCATTTTCTTGCCAAAAATCTGAGAATGTGAGACTTAAATTGAATTCTAAGAGGAGCAAAGACTGAGACAACCATTGCTTTGTAGTCCTCATATTTTGCACGGGAAGGAGTATCCAGAAAGCAGAGACTTCATGTAGATAGCAACAGCAAAATTAAGTTAAAGACTTCCTTAACAGCTGTGCATAATATCAAATTTGAAAGTGTGACAAAGATGCTGAAAGTCCTTTTTCTGGTTCAGTTTGTAAAATCTGCCTTTTCCTACTAAAACATTTTAAATGGGAGACTTTACCTCAAGTGAAAGATGAATTAATCAATTTAAGCCTAAGGCAAGACAAGGTATGTGTCAAGTTACAAGTTTGTGGTGAAAAGCTGTCTGCTGCTGGGGTTGATATGTGCAAGTTGCGTAGCAAGCTATGCAATGGAATTGAAAACTTAGGAATAAATACGTGTCTGCTGTTGAAAAGTGAATGAAACAGACTTGCACTGACAGTGCTCCCAGGAAAGACTTTTTCTCGTGGGAATGAAAAATTAATGAGAAACAGGTGACAACTGCAGCATCACGTTATACTGAAAACTGTTACCCGTAGTTTTTTCATAATTGGGAAACCAAAATAGCTATCCAGAAATCAATACAATGGGTTTTGTTTCTTTGAGGGTTTGTACACATTTAAGTCTTTACTACTTGCAGCTTTGTGCAGTGTTGAATGGTGTCCATGCATTTTTTTTTTACTATTTTTTTGAATGGACCAAGATGTTTTTAGAAGAACGCTTACAAATGTTTGCCATACATGGGAAGGCGAACCAGTAAGTGAAGTGAAAACCCAATCATCCTGGTGACATCCACATTCAGCAATATACAAGCTGAACTATTGCATTATTCTGTGCTTTGAAACAGTTTGTCCTGCCTACACTGCAACCGATGACTGTAGCTAAATGTAGGTCCTGACCGAGGAATTGTATGGTTCGTGATTTAACAATGAGTAAATTCTTGTTTGTTTGGCTGTAAAATGTTTGAAAGAATTCCAGTTCCTTCCTCACATGAAGCATTATTAACTGTGAGCATTCACAGCTCTGCCATTAGATGCATTTGGGGAGTTTATTTGTCAAATAATAAATGTGGGGCGTAAAGTAGGGTTGTAATTCCTCAGTGGTGGGTAGGGGGAAGGGTTTGGACAGACACAAGAAGGACATGCTGGGTTTTGATTTCAAAGCCTGAAGAGTGGACAATTGTTGGGATGCCCCTTAAATCATCATACCGGGCATCCTTTTGGTCACTGCACAGACCACCTCCGGTCACCCCAATCTACGCCCTCGAATGGGCGGACGAATCCGAATCAGAAGGTGGGTCCGTGGGCAGCTCCCAAGTTTAAAATTCCTCCCCCTGAGATTTTGTACCTTCCCAAATTTCCAGAACATTCCCCGTTACTCGGTCCCCTATTAGTCCTTGTTCGATGCCTCCTCCCCAGTTCAACTCCCATTGGTTCTCTGTGCCCTAGTCCCGCCGCTCTGGTCCTTTCCCAGTAGTTCCCATTGTAAACTCCTCCCCGTTTGCTTCTCCTTAAAACCCTCTGCACGGAGCGGTTTGGGGCGATTTCCCTTCCCTGACCTCGACTGCCAATAAAGCCTGTCCCGGTTGCTCCAAGGGAGTCCTCCGCCTCGTTATTCCTTCGCTCTCGTGGGCCACAAGGGAAGGACGCAGCCTCCCGTTCTGCCACCTTCGGGGACAGCGAGCACCCGTCATCCGGGCTGCTTCCCCCGGCAGCGGCTTCCCCAGCGGCGTGGCGGCGGTTCCCTCCCAGCGCTCCGCACGTGTCCGGAGCCCGCAGGAGAGATCGCGGGCCCACACTCGTGGGGGTCGGACGGAGCCCCCGAGACGGACAGTCCCGGCCGCAAGGTCAGACAATTATTTCAGAAGTAGCTTTGTAACTCGTGTGTGAGTTTTATACCAGAGGGAGAGCAGCAAGCTCTCAGAGTAGAACCGCTTTGGCATTTTTTGCCAGTTCCACTGTTCTCCAGAAGTCATTTTCACAGCTGCAGCCATAAGAGAAAATCAGGGATATTGGATTTGCTGAAGTCCTGGTAATCAAAGCCTAGCAGGTAATAATAGAGGCTGGCTATGACGGTGATTAACTGAAGCATAGTTGTTTTGCAGGAAGGGAGATTTTGTGGAAACTTGAAGTCCAGGCCAGAAAATAGCTGAGGCCATGACATTGAGCGGGGGCTCTTTGTAAGTAAGTGCAAAAAACAATGGCCAATTTGAGGTGTAAGTGTTTAGACCAAGAATCCAGACATCCTGGTGACAGCCAACTGTCATGTCCTTGGTCTTGCCTTGGCAATTTGCATTGAAGGATGATGTTGACTAAGCCTCTTTTGAAACACCAATACGGTGAGTTTGCTGTACTCCAAGTGCCCGTCCTTGAAGGAAAAGAATACAGAATCGATAAACACAGGACATGAGCAAAAATATTGCCAGTTTGGATTAGAATTGTCATCTCTGCTAGTTATTATGTCTCTGATGGGAACCTTTAGCAGATGGCTAATTAAAAGAGAAGGGTTAAAGAAACCCCTTAAGAGGCAATTATGAACCAAAAATAAAATATCTTCTTCAGATGTCCTGAATTTTTTTTTTAATTTACTAAAATATTGTATTGATTTTTCAATTATAAAATCCATATGCTTGGAGTGGTTAAATATATTTGTAAAGATGGATCTAAGATTTAATAGCAATGGCTTGTTTTAAATTGTTTCATATATTTTCTGTACTTCTGATAGTGGTGACTATAAAATAATGTTCTGTTTATGTGAATGAGTGAATATATTCATTGCGTAAGGATTAATGAAATACAAGTATATTTATGTTGTTTGCTCTGTCAAGTACCTCACCTGTTTACATATGAATCCATTCCACTGAAGTTCTGCATGAGACTTTTTCTTATCTCTGCTGAACTGAGTATTTGTAAACCTATAGAAAAATAAAGAATTTTGCGTGTGTATTTTGGTGCTTTGTTATACAAACTTGATTACCCGGGCTTTGAGCAGGTTTTGGTTTTTTGACAGGATGAGTAAACCACTCCCATGTACATTCATCTCACTGCTCTACTTGAGCAGAGGAATTCATTCATAGCTGAAAGAGTGCAGGAAGTGGTAAATCAGATCATTTCAATATTGCTGTATTGTTGTTCCTTCTGTTTTCCATCAACTATAACCAGCTAATTTGCTTTCTTGAGACCACTGGTTGTGTCGCTCCTCACCTTTCTAGAGAACTTCTATTTTAAATTAAACTTTGAGACATTCAGTGGTAGATATCTGCCAAAGTGAAAACTGACCCTTTTCATTTTGCACTTTGCTTTCCAAATCCAGCCTGTTTTATTCTTAATCCCTGGCGGTGCTGTTTCTTCCACATTGAGTTACTCCTTTAGTAACCTCTTGCAAAGGGACCTTTACAAATGCTTGTGCATTTCAATTACAATGCATGAGTGGCCATAAGTTGCTGACACAATTCATTCTTTAATTCTGAATTCCAAGGCCTCTTGATGTACTGTTTAATCAAATATTTGGGGTTTGTCATCTGGCGGGTTGAAAGATCAAGAAATAGTGACTATAAAGTATTTGAGTATTTACGAGAGACATACTGACTGTTTCAACAAGGACCTATCCCATTTTTCCAGTGCTTCTCCTTTCTGTTTTACATCAATTTTGTCTGCAGCAATGTGTTACCTGGAGTTGTGACTGGCAATCATCGTGTGTCTGAGATAGCTTTGATCATGTGCTCATAGAGGATTTTGTGAACAATCTGTTTAATTCCATATGATCAGAATAGTCCCAAATGAAAGGAGCAATGTAGTAATCACTGTACCATTTACCTTGGCTTTAATTTGTTGATTTTTTTTCTGCATAAGTAGAAATTCTTCTTTATGCTGTTTTTAAGTAGTGTTTCACTCTTAGTTTTGTAACAAAATGGAGGAGAGCATTTTTCTTCATTGGTATGAACAGCAATTTTCACTCTTTTTAAAGTGTTTCTGGTGAATTACATACAATAGAGCAGATTTAAGCACACAAAAATTTCTCTTTGGACTACTTAATGAAAGTCCTCAGAGGTTTAGGTATGCTTCTAATTTGGATCAAAATTGGAACTAGTCAGAAGTTTGTAGGGTAAAGAGATTTTCTTGATACATTACTTGGGATACTTACTAAATTTTTCATCCAGGTTGTGTTTAATTCTGAACAGAACCAGCATTCCAGGAAATTCCAGGGAACAGCCCGCGGGTTTTTCTGTTAGGTACGATATAGGAGTTTTTGGGTGTCTTGAAGCAAAGTCTTGAAACATTGCCCAGTTGTTTGTGGAAGCAATTAAATTCATAGGCTCAAGTCGAGGGACTAATTCAACAGCGTTTGCCAGTTTGCGACTGGCAGAGGCTTATAAATGAGTGTATCTGTCAGCTGCAGACACTGAAGACAAACGACAAAAGTGAAACTTTGATAATGAATGTTTTATTATCTGTTGTTATTCAAGAATCATTCTTGTTGACTTCATGAATTATAAAGTTAAATTGTTTCTCCGCCTTTCCCACTTCTCTTCCCACCACACCAAGGCAAACTAGTTTGCAATACTGTACATGAGTTACAGGTTTCTAAACAAAATCATTGATTCTTAAGTTTCTGTATTAGATTTCTGGAGCAATCTCGCATTAAGCCTGTAAGAAATTTGGTGTTTTGTTAGTTCAAGGTTAACTATAATGAAAAAGGTCAAAAGAAGATGGAGGTGGCATCATGCTATTCTAGTCCAGGTCTTGGCACATCTTCCATGTCCTTAATTGTGTGCGTTGTAGATTTTTGTTTATTTTACCAGAAGAAGTTTTTTTGTCTGTCAGAGATGTCACTTGGTCAATATGACTGCGTATTACTTTTATTCTGTTTGAATGTACTGAGTTTATAAAGGTCTTGTACGTTTACTTTTCCTATTGAAGTGGAGAAAAAAGCATACAAATGCTGCCATTACATTCAGAACCGTATTCAAGCAGTGGCTTACATTTCTGGTCTAGTTTGGATTAATATAATATTCCTACAAAGAATTTAGTCTTTTCCCACGAGGAATATGGTTTCCTCTGTCTTCATGTTGACTCCTAATTGTTGGCATTTCAGAAGATTAAGGTAAGGTCTTACAGGGAGTGCAATCATACAGCCTTTCAGATCTAAACATCTTGTTGATATGGAAAGCAAACTGTTCTTGCAAATTATTTAAGCCTGAAATTAAATAAGTTCTACTGAGTATTTTTTCCTATCTGAAACTCAGCCTTTATGCTTTCAAAATAAGACGGGATTTCAAGCAATGACAACTTTTCACAGCTTAAGAGTTACCTTATTTTTGCAGAATTAGTCTTAACCCATGGCATTTAACATTTTACCCACTCAGGCAGGCATTTTTCAATTAATAAGAGGGGTGGCACCTTGGCAGTGAATATAGACGGGGAAGTCTGCAATTAATAGATAACATGAAACAATAGTTTTAATAGCCTGTGATTGAGCGTATTTAATAAGTAAGGAGATTTTCTCACTTTAAACAAAGAATGAGTGAATGTGTGTGGGATTAGCAGTTTGCATCAGGGGAATGCCATTGTCTGGGCTGAAAAGAGCTGCACATCTGTAGATAGTTGATAATTCAGATAATTATTCATCTATGTGTAGCTGACTATTTCATAATAAGAGGGGATACAAGTTTGGGGGTTTATTTTTTCTGACTTTGATAGGGAAATGATTAATTACAGAGCTGTATTTCATGTCAAGTTGTGAATAAATATGTTTAGCATTCATATGGTTGTTTACAAACAGGAAACCCACACCGCTTGCCAACAGTTTCATTAAAAACAAAAACCATTCAATTCATCACTAATTCTCTGTAGGAAATATCTTTACATTTGTGTAGTTTGGCATTTTATAATTAAATTCCTTTAAAACATTTTAATTAGGTAGAAGTAAACGAGAGTCCTTTTGTTTGCTCTTTGTAAACACTTGAAGGTGTCACTGAGGTGAGAGCTGTCAAGAGTGCTGCAGGGTATCTTGGCTTTGAAGAGTGCTCAGCTTGAGGTTTGTAGTGTGTGTCCACACTTTATTGGGAGATGGCTTTATCAAATCAAGTAACAAGTTCAAGAAACCCTTTTTCGGATCAAGTTCCTCGACTATGTGTTGGTTCCCCAAAGTGTGGTAGAAACCTTTGGGCTGACATGTCACAGAAATGTATTTGTGATGTTTTCCATGCAAAAAAGGACTGTCTGGAACAGGGCCTTGTAGCAAAGCAGTTTGGTCATCACCTGGCAGGACAGAATCTAGGCAGGAACCTATGCTGTTGATGCTTGACAAAAGAAAAGGTGGGCATTCCCTCAGGAACAAGATCCATGTCAAGGGAGGGCCACAAAGAGGATCTGAGTGCTGGAGCATCCCTGCTATGAACACAGGCTGAGAGAGCTGAGGTTGTTCAGCCTGGATAAGAGGAGGCTCCAGGGAGACCTTAGTCCTCAGACCTTCCAGTGCCTAAAGGGGCTCCAAGAGAGCTGGAGAGGGACTTTCTGCAAGGGCCTGGAGTGACAGAACAAGGGGGAATGGCTTTAAACTGAAAAATGATACTTTTAGATCAGATATAAGAAGTTACTTTTTCCCAGTGTGGGTGGTGAGGCCCTGGCACAGGTTGCCTGGAGAAGCTGTGGCTGCCCCATCCCTGGAAGTGTCCAAGGCCTGGTCAGTGGTGCTTTGAGCAGCCTGGGATTCCTACCTTGTTCCTACCCGAGGCAGAGGGGTTGGAATGAGATGACCTTTAAGTTCCCTTCCAACCCAAGCCATTCTATGAATGAGATTATGGTGGGCCATTAAAGGCCTTGGAAGTGAAGCCAAGGCTGTCCTGGTTAATCAGCACTGCTATTACATACTGTGGCTCAGCATGAAACACCCACTTGGAAAGGTTTTTATGTAATCTCCCTTTTATGTAATTCCTCTTTAGCCACTACTATGCATAAGTACTTAAAAAGTAATTAACGGAAACTACGTGCAATACATGCATTAAGCTGTTTCTGCCTGCATTCATTTCCTTGGTTATAACCATTTGCCTTGTTTTCTTTTGAAATACGGACTTTCAAGTCACTTCTACAGTCTAGCCCAGATCACAAGTTTGCCTTAGTGCTGTCTGTATTGGAAAACAAGATGTGTTTCTCAGGTGAGGAAATAGATTCTAACAATGGGAATTTTTTCTTTCTGTGGATCATCCAGCAGGAAATTAAAAAAAAAAAAGTCACCATGAGAAGATATAAATGTGCAATTTTGCTTTTATGCTCTCAAGTTGTAGAATAAATAATCTGCTTTGGATGTACTTGCTTATCTGATTTTGAGATTAAAAGGTATGAGACACTGCTGGACTTGTGTGCTTAGCATTAAATATTGCTATTGAATTTTGCACTATATTAAGGCTCTGAATTAATTTTTATTTGGGAGTTGCCTCTATGTATCTTTGGAATCCTCACCAAGGAACTATGTTTAAATTGCTGATACCCAGCAGAAAATCTGTATTTAGAAAAAGTGCTACTGAAGCCAAGTGACAGCTTTTGGCTGTGTGAAATGTGGTTGGTTGTATAACTGAGTATTTGCTGGCTATTTGTTTGTTTTCATCATACTTAGTCTCAAGTGTTATGAGAGCATACATTTGAGGCTTGTTCTGACATTTTTTTTTGCAATTCCATGTGGGAGTTTTAAATCCTCATAAGCTTTTTCCAATTCTCATTGAAGTTAACAAGTCTAGGAGAGCCATTTTTTGAGATAGATATTTTCCTTGACCATACTGCAAAATCAGTTGTGAAGCAAGGGAATATGGTTAACAGGGACACCTACAATTCCATGTGCTGTTCTGTGCAGAACTGGGGTGAGATATAAGAAGCAGCCTGTGATTTACATGCATCTCCTGTTAATTTTAATGTACTGGACTCCCCATGGTTGCCTCGAGCATCTCAACCTCGATTAATCTAAAGTTAAGTTCTGTTATGCTGGCTTATCTGTGATTGTTTTAGGCTCACTCCATCTGTTTCTTAATGTAGCTCTATAACTTCTTTCACAGTTCAGATTTGCTGATTATATCACTTTGGGGTTGTGGCTAAAACATTCAGTTCTGGTTTTATTACAAGATGCTTTGATAAACTTCTGGAAAGTGGATGGGAGATTATTATCGAGTAATTATTTCTCTGAAGGTGATTCTCTTCTTAATGCAGAAAATAGGTGAAAAAAGTTCAGTGAAGATGAAGATGATAGGTTAAGTTATTAGGAAGAGTGAAGTGACATCACTGATTTGTACTTGTCAAAGATTCAGGCCAGTCTTTTCCCCCTTGCTTTAAGGAAAAAATGTTAAGTTGCATTTTATGTTTTTGCAAGTAGCAAGACAGTCCAAAAAAGTATGTAGAACCACTTTGTCAACTCCTGAGTCATCCGATTTTGCAATAATACAGTTCTTAGCTTAGCATCCTATTTGTAGGGATGTTATTATTGGCCATTAATTTTTAAACTGTCACTTTTTTTTTTTGTTTAAATTACTTTATATAAACCTTACGGAAGATAAAGATCATTATCTGTCTTTTAGCAGTCCTGTCCAGAGCTGAATGTCTTTAATATACAATGCCAGAGTGGACAGCCTTTGGAAGAGGCATTTCTGGAACAAAAATTCTCACTAATGTTGAGGTGGAAGCAAGTCCTGCTGGTCACTGACTGCTGGTGACCACTGGGAGAAGTGTGAGCTGCTGGATGGTCAGGGAGTGTTGCAGGTTGAGTTTAGCAAGGTGGGAGGAGAATGTCCTACTTAGTCTGTGTTCCATCTGGAGCTTGGTATGTGCCAGGAACAAACTCCTCTCCTCTGGTTGAGCACCAGAGGTTGGATGAAGCAAGAGGAAGAGGACACATATGCTCTTGTTAAGCTTGTTCCACATGTGGACAAATCATAGGCATTAATTTCTGGTCCCATCTTCTGATTGGGATCCGATCCTTGAGAGGATAGGAAAGAGCAAGGAATTAATTGTATTACAATAAAAGGAGAAGAAATCAAAATCACAAATCACTTGTCCGGTGCCACATTCCTAATTGATGCTAAGTGGTAACTGCTGAGATTAGACAGTTTTGTAATCAGTGAAACTGATAAAGTTTCACTGTTTACATATGACTCAGGCACCAACTATTTTGTGATTTGATTAGGAAAAGGGTTGCACTGATATATTAAAGAAATGTAAGCTGTGTTTTACTGGAAGAGTGTAACTGCATTGAGTAAGGGTTGGATCTGTCTTGGTCTGATCTGTTTTCTCCAGCAGTAGCCAGAGGCAGGTAAAGAGGAACACAAGAAGAGGACAAGTGTCTGAGGATGCTTCCTAGTGATCTTTGATATCCTTGTATTCATAAGTCTTTGGTGGTTTTCTTTCCAGGAATTTGTTGCTGTATATTCTCAACTCCTGTAAGCTTTTGACATAACCAATGTCCTGTGGCAGCATTTCAGACTATAACTTGATGCTGTGTTTGAAAATAACAGTAAAGGGATCCCTTTTGTACTTTCACCATCTCATTACGAGAGCTAAGGACTAAGAAATAAAACTACCTGGAGACAGGTACAAAATGGTTGCACCTGGTTCCCTTTTTCCCTTGCTAGTTGCAGTCTTGGCTCTGAATCCTCCTTCTGTTTCCTTTGCTAAGATGGAAGGTTGCAGTGTATTTAGAATATTCTGTGTACAAAGCTTGTCCAATGTCTTTATCACTCTTCTAAATACCTTTCTGAGTTTTACTAGTTCTGCTTTGGTTTACTGCATGTTAAAAGTGAGCTGATTTTTATGCGGTAGTAATTTGGAACCTAATAAGCACAGCAATTCACATTTTTGATGACTACAATGTTACTGTAAAAGAACTTGTTTTAATTATCTGGAGATTTCAGATGTGTATATGCAGTTCAGTACCCATGACAACGCATTTTTATACTTTAATTAAGCTTCTTGAAGTACAGAACTCCTTTTTAAAAGTTTCCATTGTCTCAGTAAGAAAAGCAGCCTGACCTAGATAGGAGCTTCTATAGCATTTCATTCTCTTCTGCATGGGGAGTAGAAGTTAGGGATGTTTCTCGGGTGACAAAAAGGAACATCCCAAGTCTTTCTAGAGCACCAGAATAACTGTTCTTCATCTCTCTTCTCCCTTGTGATGGGTACTTTTACTTAGTCCTTTGATACTCCAAATAAACACAGTATTTGTACTTCTAAGGTTATTTCTAAAGAGGAAATAAAGATAGGTTCTGGTGACTTTCCGTTTTGGGAAATAAATTTCATTAGTGAACTGCAAATATTATTCACATCAAGATTTCAGATCTTAATGGGGCTTTGGTTTTTGGTGGTTTGGTTTTGGTTTTTTTCTTGCCTGAATTATGAAGTAACTCTCTGTTTGGAGCAAGGCGCATCACTGCAGGACTTGGGAAGAAGTCAAGTGAGAAGGGAGAGAGAAGGCACCCCTTGAGATGCCTCCAAACTGATAATACACGCATTTTTAACTGGCTCTTGAATTAAACACAAAGTCTTGTACAGAAAGTTATCAAATCAACAGTTCTGTTTAGTCAAGCCTTGTGGGTGTTTGCAATGGTGCCATTTATTGGCTTTGGTAATCTGCCAGGTGTCTGTCACACACCACAACACACCATCCAGTGTAACTCACTCTTTGAGCAATTCATCTGGCAGCAGCCCACGCTGTGGATTCTGTCCTGCACCAGCTCCAATTCATCATGTACCCATGCTCTCCAGGTGCTCCCTCTTTTGAGGAATACTGCATGGTTTTAGTTCAAACGATTTAAACTTGTCTGACCTTTTTGCCTTTTAGCACACCATAAAGAATGATGAAACTGTACACAGAGGCACCCCAGGGCAGAACACGTTGCTGAAATAACAGGGACGTGTTGCTACCTCCTGTGTCACATGCTTCAGTAATGATGGCACTGCTGCATTATTTTTCAGAAAGCTGATTATTGTTTAGCAAAAATCTAATTGAAACTTCAGACAGTAAAAACATTAGAGAAAGTGTATGATGTGCCTCTGAGAAATTAATCTGAAGTGCAGAGGCAAAATTCAGCAAATATTGGATCAATTTTTATAGACTTTGCTGTTGTGGAAGAACTAGTTGCAGTCATGCTGCTGTATAAACTGTTGTGGATGAGTGGGTTTGGAGGGTGTCTATAACTTATCACGCTAATGTGGAACAGTCAATATGAGTTCCCTGAGTATTTAATGACCAAGGTGTACAGCTTGTACCTAAAGAGGGGTGGCGTGGATGCATCTTGGTTTTGCTGGATTAATATCCCCCAAATCAGGCCCAAACATGCAACTGCCCTTAGTTCTGGGTGCACAAAGAGGAATTTAAAGGCAGTCTGAAATACTGCACTCTCATCTGACACACAAGAACTGATGTGTGTTTTTTTCAGTCTTGCAATATGTGGTTGTGCAGATTGTTCTGAAGTCTGCACTGCTCATCCAGGGCTGATCACGTTGAAGCTCAGATATTTAAATGAGAGTCAGAACAAATTTATTCCAAATATCCATGATCTGGTAGAAAAGCTATCCTGCCATATTTGCACCAAAAATACAATTGTTCTAGCTACTACCTGCTGCATTATATCCCCAGAACAATGCTAAAGGCTATTGTCCTGATTCTCAAGTATACTTCAGAATGGTACTTTGTGGTCTCAACATTTTGTTTTCCCCCTCTTTATTCTTTTCCCTTATTATCATAAATAAGGATTATATTAGGAGCTGGTTGTGCTTCCTGTCAGTGAAAGAACAAGCCTGCATGGTTGCAGGCACTTGTCTGCTCTGCCTGGATCATGAGGTGGGATTAATTAACTCTGCTCTGCGTTAACGTGGGGTATGTGGCTTCTGGACAGGAGCAGACTGAGGCCTGGCCAGGTGGGAGCACAGGCATAGGAAGGATGGGATGGTTTTCAGCTTCCTAAACACATCTCAAACATGATCCCCTAATAAGGGATGCACAGGAATGATGGATTATTGTGATGGATGTGTTTGTGCCAGGGCCCAGGGTGGGCAGAGTGTGTGTCCTGCAGATGAGGAAACATTCCAAAAACAGGCTTGGTGTGAGACTTCTCACTGAAATTCATTGAAAAGGAGGTTCCTGAGATCACATTGCTGCCTGCCGTGATATTTTGGAATTTGAAGGAGGCTGTGTGTCTGGAATTGGAATATTTCTCTTCCCAAAACATGTACTCCTTGGAGTGGGCAAAGGAATTTCTCTGGGCACTGTTTCCACTGTGGTACTGCAATGTGTCATTTGCCAGTCCTCATTTCATCTCATTCCATTAATGAGCTCTGATCCCTTTATTTTTATTCTTGCATCAATGCTACAGAGAATTAAGACAAAATCCCACAGCGGGGATGTTCCTGGTGGTCCACTCTAGGAGGTATCTTTGGCATTGGAGATTACCAGAGCTCTCCCTGCTCCAGACCCCACCTGGCCTGCCTGTTTTTCATACCCCAAGGAAGGGCCACATTCTGGGTCTGGTCAGTTAGCAGAGGATTGTTGCTGAATTGTTTTCAAACCAGCAAAAGCCAATAAATTCGTATCCTGTTCTAGATCCTGAATTTTCTGTAGGTGGGAAGGATTGAAGATTGTAGGCTGGCTGTTTTAGCACACCAGAAACTGGACCTGCAAAGTTTTTACTTTGCAAAAATGTGGTATGTGGGACTCTTACCATGGCACTAAAGGAGTTGCATTTCAAAAAGGCCTCCCTCCAGTGCCAGCCAGGTACTGCCCTCTCACCTGCCATCCCAGGACAGGGCTTCACATGCAACAGTGGGATGTGGCAGAACCAGGTATTTTCTCTCAGTGAGATTTGCATTGCTCAGGAATGAATACAGACCAAAAATTAGCTTTGGACAAAATCCTTAATCTGCTTTTCATATAGAGCAGTTGGTGCCCCCAGACAGAACAATCTGAATTGTGTTTTGGAGGTTCATCAGAGTTCCTTTCCTGCCATGGCTACAGGGTGCATTACTAGTGAATTTTAAACCTTGACCTGTTTTAGAATAGTGCAAGACATTCAAAATTGCACTGTATCAGCATTTCTTCACCTGACTGCAAGCGTTCCTGCTTTGCTGTTTGTTGATTCAACCTCTTTAAGTTTATCACTTTCAGACTATTAACTTTCCATCCCAAAGAGGTAGGATGATATTTTGCATAATTTTTATAAAGCAAAATCATATAGTTTGGCTTTAAGTAGAAAAAATAACTCTGCTCTCCTCTCCAAAGAGATTTTTATATTTCTTTTCCAAATTGAATTGCACTGTCCTCTAGTGGGTGTTTTAAGCAAATGTTTCTGTGTTTGTAAATCTTTCATACTGCTCAGATACAGAAAGCTTAATCTTTATTTTCAAATGAACCATAAATGTTGTCTGATAAAAAAGAGGATTAGAGTAATATTTCAAAACCGAATAACAAAAGGTTACATTTGACCTGTGGTCCAAGCTGTAATAATACAGAGATATATAAAAATGTTTGCGTGTGATTTATCAGTTGGAGCAGAAGGATAAAGAGCGAAGATGCAAGTGTATGGCATCTGTCTTGTATTACATTTTATTGCTTTGTATTGGGAATTGGAGATAATCTGCTTCTTTCAAATTGAAACAAATTTGGTAAACTGTGAATGTGTTGCAGTGAGCCATGGCCAGAGCCATGGTCAGCAGGACCAAGCAGACCAACAGGTCCAGTGGTTTGATGCCTCCACAGCTCAAGGACAGTGAGCACCCAAAAGGCTGTGTGGAGCACGCTGACCATTGGCTGCTGCCACCCCTCCCCTTATGGTTCATATTTGGTTATTTCTCTGGAAAGTTCTATGTTCCTCAGTAGTTGGTTGGCCCCTGTTACTCCTCTACCCCCCACATCTTCTCCCATTCACCCTAATCCCTTCTCCCCCCCTTGTAACACCCCATAAGTGATATTTTATTGGTTATTATATGTTCTCCACGCCTATTACATAGGGGTATAAAACCCCACACCTGCCTAATTTTATCTACTCTCTTTGTGGCTTTTCTCTCCAATAAACCCTTCTCTGTCCCACGAGGAAGTCCCTCCGCTTTTTTCCTCCCTCCTTCGTGCACCCTGCTGTCGGTGGGCAAGGAGAACCCGAGCTGGTGTTTCCCTGCCCTCCAGCGCCGCGATCGGCCTCCGTCCCCCCACCTGGGGCAGGCAGAACATTGCCCGGTGCCAGGGCAGCGTGCTGGCCGGAGAGAGCACCGCAGCATGCATGAATGAATATTAAAGACCAGTGTACTAACAGGAAGGATTAAATGCACTACATTAGATTCAAAGTGAAGAACTATGTATCCCATTTTACCCAGTAGTTTATTTTTTTTTTTTGATATTGCTATCTACCTCTTGAAAGGCAATGCCCTTCTTTTAACTGAGATTCTCTGGGATATGAGGTGTAAAATATCTCTGAAAATCAGAATGGGATACAAAAGTTTTACGTGACAGTGATTGTCAGGCTTCTGGATGTTTGCAGTACTGGATGTCTGGATCCAGCTGTAGGTGACAGCACTTTTACTTTCTTTCCATGGGAATACATCTGGATCTTCAGTGCTTTTGTCCCAGCATCCAGCAGTGTGAGCTTCCCCTCAGTCTGTGACATGTCTGAGTGATTTGAGATATCATCATTCCACTGGAGTTTATTCTGTTGAAGGAAGGAGGGAAGAAACAAATGCCTGGCAGTGAGCTGCCAACCTGCTTTTCTTACTTATTTCCTGGCAACTTAATGACTTGATTGGTAAAAGAAGATGCTTTTGTAGACACAAAATGTGACTCTGCTGACCAGAAAGACTGGGAGACACGATGCATGCTTTAACCTCAAAAAATGCTAGGAGCCTGCAGGCAGGGGCATGTTAGCCAGCTGTACCCTGCAAAACTGTCTTCCACATAGATGTGCCCTGTGGCATCCTGGAGAAGAAAACTTGACTAATATAATCTGCGTCATACTGTCTGGGTACACTTCCAGCTGATGAAAGAGTTAGGAGTGGTCAATGAATTAATTCGGTTTGCTTGAAATAAAAAGTGGTTTTTTTCAGACTTCAATCAGACAAACCATGAGCACGTTCTTTGCTAGTGTAGCTTTTAATGTGCTGCAGATGTAGTTTTACTGACAGTTGCTGAATAGCTTGTTTTCATCTGAAATACATGGATAGAACTTCAAAGTCACAATTTCCAGCAAGGTCAGAGATTATATTGGTGATTTTATAATATTTATACTTCACTCTCTGAATGCTCATGTGTCTGTGTGTGCATATAAAGGAAAAGATGGGTACAAAGTCTCAAGGCACGCATGGGACACTGTGAATAATTGGAAACTCTTGCAAGTCTTTGATGTCATCAGATGAGATGTGGGAGGGTAGTGAAAGAAGTTCTCAAATATACACGAGCAGAAACTAGGCACGGGAGAGGGGTATTTATGTGCTGGGGAAGGGGAGGAAAAGCAGAACAATGCCTTTATGGGGCTGCCCATGTTTGGGTCTTCTTCCCATGCTGATGAACCCCAGCCTAAGTTAAACTGCATCCATGCTTGGGTGTCTGCTTTATGTGAGATTCAGAGCTCTGCCTTGTAGGAAGTACCTGTTGGTGCTGCAGCACGTTGTAATCCTCCACCTGTTGGAGCTGTTCTGTGGTAACAGCAAAGATGGAAAATCAAAGAGGAACGACAGCTTGCCAGTGCCAAGCTTTTGTCCTCTCTCTTTTTGTGTGCCGAGCTGGTGTGGTTGGTGCAGGCTCGGAAGCTCAGCAGAGGGGAAAACAGCGGCTGCGGACAGCCAGACGTCCCCAGTATGGATTTATAGATGGGCAGTGGGAAAGGTGAAATGCTTTATGGTGCTGCCTCTGTTCATCCTAAAGCGTGTGGCGGTCACATCTCAGCGTGCATTTTGTTAAGGCTGGGGACATTTTTATAGAAAATAATAATAAGAAGAGAATATAGTAAATGCACATACACTCTATCTGATTTTAGATGCAGCTATGCAGAAGCTGCTTCTGCTCTACCTAAAATGCCCTTAGTTTTGTGGAACCTGGCAGCCTTGGGGGTCATGTTGGTGATCCAATACAATTCTAGCAGTGATCTCCTAAGACCATTACTTTGGTTAGTGCACAGTTATATTTATTTGAAATGTGGGGGTTTTTTTGGTGCCAAACATTCAAAGTAGAATTGCAGGCTTTGTCAAGACTGACTTTACCAAAAAGTGACTGGAAATTAAAACTGTTAGTTTTATTAATGAAGTAACATCGATTTTATATAGATATAGCTGTACATAAATGTATCTACTTTCATATATAGAGAAGACACTCTCTGTGTATGTGCATATCTGTTCATACTGCACTTAGGAGCTGTGGGATTAATAGCTATTCCAGTATTTGCAAAGATTTAATACCATATCTAACATGAAGGCAGTGATAGTGCAGCACTCAGTTTCTATCCCTTTGGCTTCCCAGCATTGGTGCTGAGGCCTGGGAGACTGTGGAGTTTTACCAGCGTTGGTGGTGATGTGTCCATGCCATTGTGGGTTCCCTTATTCCTCCAGAGGAATCCATAATCAGCTGCAAGTACATTTGATGGGGATTTCACATCTGTCAGTTGTTTTGCTGCATTGAAAAAGCTTGGCCCATGGATATGCTGCTATCTTTTTTTTCCTTGATAATGTTACTGAAACACAAAAAGCATTTATAAGGCGTTCTGGTGGGTAAAAATGGTTATTAGACTAGTGATGCTATTTAGTAACCTGTCTTGTATGCAGGCAGTTTGTCCTCTCCTTAATATGTCTAATAGTCCATAGGCATTAGATGCTGAGCATATGGATATATAATGGTTCTGATAGGCTACAGGAGGTTTATTTTTCTCATAGACTTAAGTAATACAGAGATAGTGCATTCTCTGTGGACATGAAGCACTGAAAACCTCTTCATCCATCTACTGTGTCTGAATGCTAAAGTTCTTTCAGCTGGAAATGCAGGATCTAGTCAGGCTACAGAAGCATATATAAACAGTGTTCACAGATTTCAGCAGAGTTAAAGTGAATCTCAGCATCATTGGAACTGATCTTCTGGTTATTTGGAAGATTATGATAAAACCCAAGATCGAATTCTCTACCTGATTCAGTTTCTTATTGATTGAATCCTTTTAGACTCCTCTCTAATTTAACAGTGTATTTTTATTAAAGCCAAGCACACAAACATCAATTATCCAAGCTGCATCTAATTTCCTTCATTTTTTTTTCCTTTTGCTGCCAATGGATTAGAAGACATGATTAGAATTCAGCTTGAAAGCTGAAAAGCAGATCCCTAAATGAAAAAGTCTGCGCTAGGAATTAAAATATCCGTAGTGGGCATAAAATCCTCCTCCTTATCTCTAATAATGTAAACACACTTGGTTAAGTTGATCTGTCACATGTCTGGTGCAATGTCCCTGAATTAGGAGGATGTATTAGGAAGGGTGGAGTGGTGTCTGTGGCGTGTCCCACTGTTAGAATCCATCACCAGGGTGTTTTAACATCACACTGTTTTTCATAGCGATATCTCTGCCATAAGGGTCAATGGGATAAGAGTTGGAAGGGCTCCGTTTTTTCTCTTAGGTTTTGCTTCCTATCACCAGGAATGTTTGTGTGTGCACAAGCAATGGGAACAAGGCAGAGGAGGGTCCTTCTAAGGTTTTACTCTTGTAGCTTCTGCAGAGTTAAGGATTCTGTAACGCAAAGGTGAAATAAATAACTGCAATGGCATCACCAACTTAAGATCCAGAAAACCATTAACTGGTAAATGCATACATTTAACATGACAAGAAAGTGTCTAAACTATAAGGAAGGGTTACAAAATCAATTAAATTGTATGTTCTTGTTTGACTGGGTTATAAATGTCCTACTGATGCCTGTGCTCTGCCTGGGATGAGGAAGCCATACCATGAGCCATACACGGGTTCCATGAACTGAAAATGCACTGGATCATCTTTTGAGCAGCCTGGTCTAGTGAAAGGTGTCCCTGTCTTATGGGAAGTAAAGCATCTGTTGAGATGTTTTGCTTTTGTACTGTGGATTGGCAGTATTACTACCAGTGCTGAACTCGGTGTGTGTGAGTGCACATCACAGGAGTTAATTGTCACATTTTGTCTGTGGAGAAATATGAAACCTGATTGTGCAGAGCTATAAACGTGCATGACCTCAGGGAATTTTCCTGGTGCTGGTATGAGCCTGGCTACCCGGAGATGGGCAAAGTGAATGCCCTCCTCTGGTGCAGTGAGTTGAGCATAATTGCAGTTGACATCATGCACCAGTGCAATTCAGTGATATTTCATTCCTTCAGAGCTAATCCCTTCTCTATCTTATCAGGTTTTGAGTCAACACGATTCTGGCACAGCTTGTTTGTGACACCCAGTGAAGCTTCTTGTAGGGCACCCCAAATGTGGATTAGCCCCACTGTGGAATGAGGAACAGCAGCACCACATCTCTATGGTGTCCTCCTCAACATGATAAGGCATGGTTGGAAGCCTGGAATATGGGCTTGGGTTAATCTTATGCTACCTTACCAAGTGGAAAGAAATCATATTAATATCTTTTATGTATTAATGTCTTGTATGTTGTGAAGGACAATTTAATTGTGAATTGGGTGGAGAAACTGCACTTTCCAGGAACTGATGAATAGTGGTTTTTTGAGGTTATCAGTTCACCTGCTGTAATGAATGCTCTTCATTACATGCCTCTCCTTGTTAATTAGAAGGGATTTTTACTCCTCTTTATCAAGTCAGGGCAAGTATATTACCTTTTCCTCTGTAGTGCTTGTGATAAAGTGAAGATCCAGATTGTTTTGTGAAGTGTCCTCATGAATATTTCATTGCATGTGCATCACACATTCACACCCTGTGTTTTCTGAGCTCCAATCTCTGATGATTATTCAATACATTTTAAAAATAATCAAACCATAGATTTTTTAAGGTATTTTTATTTATATTTATAGGTAGAAATTCCCTTTGTTTTTGTAGATTACTTTGTTTATGACATTAATTGCCATGCCAGTTTAGACCAAGACAATTAATCACTGCTGCACACTGGAGCAACAATAGACTCAGGCTCAAGTTCTCTGAGTGCAGAAGTGAAGCTTGTACTTTCCATAAATGAGAACCTGCCAGACAGAGGGGAATTGGTACCCTGGTTTGGATCTTTGACCTGTGTTTATTTAAAAACAAAGTCAAAACAAAACATAAACAAGCCCCCACTTATTTCCGCCTTGGTTTATTTCCTACAGGTTGAAGCAATCCTTGTAAACATATTTGGTGGGATCGTGAACTGTGCCATTATAGCCAATGGTATCACCAAAGCCTGCCAAGAGCTCGAGCTGAAAGTGCCTCTGGTGGTCAGACTGGAAGGTGAGTGCTACTGGATTCAGACCAAAATCATCCCTCATGTGCCCATTAATCAATTTGGGATTCCTTCCTTATCAAAGTGATACGCGGAAAAGACTCCACAACTTGAAAGTTGCAAAGTAGGTATGTTTTAATCAGCTGAGGCTCATGGGGGAATCTTTCCTCCAAAGACATGTGCATCTTCAGTGGCTCTTGGCTCAGTATTTATCCAGTTACAAACTACATATGCATCAGATTACACAATACCCCTATACATATTCATTGCCTGGCCCCACTTTATATTACAATTAGCCCTAAAGTCATTAACATATCAGTGCGCTTGCACAGTACTGCCTGGTGGTCGCAGGCCAGGGTCTCTGGGATGAAGTGAAGGTCTTCCTCAGATGAAGTAAGTAGTCTTCCTCGGGCTGAACTTTTTATCTCGTCTTCTTGCGCAGAATCCTTGTGTTCCTGGCCCAAGTCCAAACTTAAAAAGCTGGCTTAGGCTGGTTTCAGGGTCCAAAAGCAGGATCTCTGGTCACGGTTTCTTCCCCTTGTCAATGGTCCTGGATCCTCCCCTTATCCTCCCTTACATCCTTCCCTTTGCCTGGCAGGCCCGATGAGCGTTAAGCAAGTGATACACATTGTTTAGCAAGCAGCTGCAAAATTTAGCAACACCAGCAATACCGCGGTCAGTAGTTAACTCTTAAAATTCTAAGCCCCCTGTATCAAAAGCATTAAACAGATTAGTCCCACACAATAAGAATATGCCCAATTCTTCAGCCGCAGCACAACCTGAAGTCAATAAACTCATATTTCCTCATCTATGGTCCTTGATGGCATTGGAAGCAATGAAATTTTGCAATGGAAACATTGTGAGTTTGCCTGTAAGATTTGCAATGCAAATAGGAATTATTTGGATGCAAGTTTATGTTTACTGGAAGGTATTTCTTTTTCAATTTTTTTTTTTTTTTTTTACTGAATGCAATTCCGTTATTGCTAAACAATATCGTTTTCTTACATTTACACCAGTGCCATAATTAAAGATGTTGGAAACAGTATATGTAAGAGAGATATTACTGTAACACGTTCCTCTGCCCAAACACCCAATCCAGCTAAAATCCGTTAAAAACCAGAAGATTTGGTAATGGTAAGGAATATTTTTTCTTTAGTGCATCCAGCATTGTTTCACAAGAAACAAAAAAGCCATAGAGAGGGGAGGACAAGCACTCTTTGGCAGTTACAGACTGTAGTGGCAGTGGGTGTGGAGTTCTGCCTCTAATTTCTGAGAAGTGCCCTGAAGGAGGGAGAGTCTTCTGCCACTGCGTGAAAAGTGCCTTGATTGCAATCAGCACGCAACCCTGGTACGCTGAAAATATTTCTTTTTTGCCAAGTAGGTTTGGAAAACAGAGAGATTTGTGGGCGAGTTTTAAGGCTCTTACTCAAACCCATCCATATTCAGGTTTGTGTGTGTAAAAAGCATAAAATGTCCTGTCACTCAGCATTCATGATGAAAGGAGGAAATGCATCCCTTTATGGACCTGAGATGCAATACCGAAGTGGTTTTTCACACTGTGATAGAAGGGGGAGGAAAATATGTTCTGAACACTTCAGGCTTTTTCCTTTTCAAAACTTACCCTCACCAGGATTCCTGAGGATGTGTGCAGGCTGCCCATGGAGCCCTTTGGTTAGGGGGATGCTCATTGTGTGTTTCAGGAGAAAGCAGAGCTTTCCCCTCCCTCATTCTCATGCTACACTGCACGTGCTGGCATGACTTCTGCTGTGGTGAGTGCAGGGAATTTAAGTACTCTGAAATGGATTTTAGAAACAAATTGTGAAAATTTTCTTTGGATGACGCAGCACCAGTCAACACCTTAAGAGACTGAGTAAAAAGTTTAATGTGGATGAAGGAGAGACTGATGGATGTTGCTTAGAAGCAGAGAAGTTTCATTACATTAAATCTCATTGTTTATCAGCTCTAGGCAATGTTGTTTCACTTTTTGTCATAGCAAAAAAACTTTTCCTGTCTTTCACAGCTGGGAAAAAGTTTATCTGTCAGATCTGCAAGACTTCTCAACTGTTGTAACTGCTCCTTTTTAAGTGAAGATATTGAAAAAGCCATTAGTTTTTGCTATGAACAAGATATTTCTGTTGTGATTTTTGAAACTGTTATAAGAGAAACAAGAAGAGCAACTTGCTCATTTTAAACTGCAGTATGCCGGGTCTGCCACTGCATTTGCTTGGCATTTCTCCAGTAATTTTGATGATTCCATGATTGTACAGAAGAGTGAAAGCCTTGCAGAGGTGCCTGTTCCTCTTGTGCCTGCGACCTTTGAGTCATTTGCTGCTCTATCCACAGAGACCAAAGCTGAATCTTCAGTGTCAAATGCAGACCTAAATGCAAACATCTTTGGGTTACCATCTTCCCAGGATTGCTCACTCTTTGCTAGGGCTGTAGTAATGTTTATCCTAGACTGGTTGCTGACTCTGGAAATGGCAGTACCACATTTTCTTTAGGAAGCTTTCTCCGAGAATAATGCAGCAAACTCCTGCTTTTGCATAATCTTTATCACTAAAGTTTTTTTAATTCCTCCTCTTATTCCTCGTGTTCATCCTAAACAAAGAGCTATGATGCGTACAACATTCAGATGTTGTACTTTGGAACTGTTAGCGAGTCACTGCTGCTTTCTCTGCCTCTTTAATCACCTAACCAAGCAATACGTGTATGTTTGGTCCTTTTAATCATTCCTCAGAAATCAATCCCTCTGGATCCTTAATTGTCTTCATTGTTCTTTGAACTCACACCGGGTTATTTAAACTTATAAGGATTTTGAATTAATAATGAGTACTGTGGAAGTAATAAGACTACCCAAGATTTTTTAAAACATCACTGGTTACATTTTACAGTTCAAAAGGAGAAAAAGGAACAAGCACTCTTTTGGGTTTCCATTTTGAACATTTTCCCAACAGAAGGTTTGTGATTATTCCCATAAATCTAACAGATTTGTGACTTGCACTTTAAAGACTCTTTGCCCACATGCACTGTACTACAAGTGTCTTGATGACTAGAGTTTTAATCAGTCAAATCTGTCTTGATTTAGTAGGATTCTGTGGACAAATCTTTGTTCTCAGTTGTATAATAATTACAAGCCGTTTTACCAGTGGATAAAGAAAGGATTACGCTCCTCTTTGAAAATGGTAACTTTATAATTACATATGTTTGCTTGCCTTATCAGTAAAGAACTCACCAGCTGAGACACAGGATTATTTTTTAAAAAGCTCATGGACAAGTGGAGAAACCACATATTCCAGATTTCATCTTCTACAGATAGAAAAGTAACTGCTGCTGGGTTTATGCAGAATTTTTTTCCCTTTAAAATCTAATACACTTTAGTTAAGTTTTGTGAAAACTGACTAGGAGTGCTGAAGGGAAGCCAAACCTTGCTTCTTATTTGTGTAGCTCAGAGTTAGATGAAAAGAGAGAAGAATAAAAAAGAATTGTGAATTAGATATCTGCTCCTATGCTGGAAATTTTACGTCCTCTCTCTTTCAAAAAATGAATTCTCTCCTTCTGTGGTCATAGGAAAAGAAGAACTGGGAGGGATCATAACTACTTAATATGTTGAAACTCAACTAGAAACAAGTTGTTTTTTATTCACATCTGAATGCAAAATTTTTTATATTTTTCATTCATGTGATTAGTGACCTTGTGTGTTCTTCAGAATCTAAAATTTTCTAGTATCTTCAGAAATCTAGTGTCTTTTACACACAAGTGAAATTTTGCTCCAGCTTGTGTATCTTGTTTGCAAGTCTGGTTTAGTATGTATGCCTGATTTTTTGATTTTTAGTTGCCTGTCAACTAAAGAAAGAAGAATGGGATATTGCAAAGTCACAACTCCATTCACATCAGCCTATTCAGACATCTTGGGTTTAAACATTCAGCACAAATTTAAATGTGCCCTTCCCTGTTAGGTTGTAAACATGAGGCAGAGGGAAAGATTAAAATATTCTTTGGGGAAAGTTTGAGGTAGAAAAGGGCAAATGGAGTGGACAGAATAGAAAGAGTTTAATTGTCTCTTACAGGTAGGCAGTGGAAGCTGTTTTTTTCTTGACTACAGAGCCAACAGGTGTAAGGTGTGTAAGCCACCACAACTTTGTGTGTTCCCTGCCTGAAGGTCACTAGTTAAAGCTTGTCACCAGCCAAACCTCAAATCAAATATTGTCGACAGAAGGTTAACAGTGATGAACTTCAAACCTTACTGTCCAATACCTGTCTTTGGGACCTGAGAGGCCACGAGTTTCCAGCTTGTGGGCTGACAGGAATGGCATAGCCTGGATCCATGCCAGGGGGAGATTTGGCTCCGTGCACTCAGCAGTGCAGCATGCCAAAGCTGGACCCTTGCTATGGTTACTGTAACATGGGCACAACCTGCTCATGTCGCCTGCTTATGTAATCTTTGACATTCTGCATATTGTGAGATTTTTTGTCATAGCAGAATGTTTTGGGTCGATCAGAGTATTTTTAATATTATTCATCTGTTTGTTAGCACATACCAAATTATATAACTGTGTCTTACACCCTTATACCTTATTTAGCTGAACAGCCAGAAATTGCACTGCAGAATCCTGCATCCTGCCCGACCATCAGCATTGCACAGTGACAGTTTAGCCTGTTCCTGATGCGTTTATGACAGTGCAAGTGAATAAGGATCCAAATCCTGCATGTGGAGTATGACTGGGCGTGTTTTATTTGTTTGATTTTCATTCAACTTCTCACAATGTGTGCTCGTGTGATCTTACCTCTGGTAGAGACATGCTTAGACAGAATATTTACTATTAGGATTTTTTTGGTAATGAGTTGAATATGTTTGCTTTGCTACTGGTAGCAGAGATTTCAGATCCACAGAAGTGTAAATGTGAGAGATTGCATTTACACAGACTGAGAGGTTGTTCCAGAACCCAGGTTTCAGCAGGAGGATGTTTAGATTACAAAGCCTGAAGGTACATGCCGATAAAATTACATCTTTCCAGGTTTTCCATGGTGTGTTTTTGACAGTAATATGTGTCAGAAGACAAAAGCTTCTTTTTCTAATTAGAAAGCCATTCTCTTCATAGAATCCAGTTTAAAACCCCCACACACACACAAAAAAAACCCCCAAACAATAAAACCCAGCAACAACAAAAGCCCCCCAGCCTCCAGCCCTGTGAATTTTCACCTTTTCTCAGTTGGCTGCAGGGTAGGTGAAGGGCAGATTATTCTGATAGCCTGGATATGGGATTCTGTTTACAGTTCTCTGACACCATCCAGTGGCAGGAGGTTAATGCTGGAATAGTGGAATTCTTTATTTGTTTATTTTAACATCTGTTGCAAGAAGATGGTGTTCTTTGTAGTTACCTAAATGTTTCCAGTGTTTTCTGAATGTTTAATTTTAAATCTTTTACCTCTGCTTTTAGCAGGCTCATTATAATTTCCATATTTTCTACATAGCTAAAATACTTAATGAGATAAAAGGCTATCACTAAAAAAAAAGAAAATTATAGCAAAGGAAATGCTTGCTGAAAAGTGTGTTTAGTTGTATGGCCTGCCTATAAAAGTTTTTTATTTAAGAAATACAAAATGTACTCATACTCTTTTGACTGCAGTGAGATTTTTTTTTTACAGCTTTCATCATTTCATTTCCCTGCATAAACTCCCCCTCCCTTCTCAGGGGCCTGTGTTTTGTATTGATTTTGTAATGCATGTTAGACAAGTGGTGTGGAGAGCAATCAATGCAGTGCAGAACAGATCCAATGTATTGTTCCCTCTCCAACCCGTTAGTAAATTAATATTGGCCACTTAGTGAAGAGCAAAAGTTAGTTTTAAATACATGGCTGTCACAAACAGCACAATATTTTTTTCTCTGTGGGAAAATTTCCAGGAAAATTTCCCCCTTTCCATTTTTTTCTCCTCACAACACTTTGTCTTGTAGAATCCTATCTGAGAGATCAGTACAATCTCGACTGTTTAAAATGTTTATCACACTTTTATCTCAATAAAAGACAAAACCTTCAAGGCTGGTTGGGAATCACTGTATGAATGTGAAGGACTCAATGGAGTAGAGAACCTTGGGAATGGCTCCTGCCTTCCCAGCGCAGTGCTGGGCTGACAAGTAGCAGCCTCCACGTTGTGTTATATAGGATGATTGAACAAAAATCAAATATTATGCTCTTTTTTTGCCCATAATATTATTTTTTTCTGTATAAAAAGTTCTGTACAGTTCTGGGTGTTGCTAAGCAACCAAATCCCCCTTCTGTCAAAGATTTCAGATGTCTTTGACCTTCCTACACAAACTCTACAGTGTGTCCTCTGCTCAACAATGGGAAGCATGACCTGTGCTGCCAGTGCCTTTGCAGAGGGAGCAGATGGGGTCCCACATTCCTCTTCCTGACTCCTGCCTCTCCCATCACAAAGTGCTGTGACAGGGATGTCTTTGGTCCCTTTTAGCACCAGGAGTGGGAATCCTGACTTGAGCACGTTGATGAAACAGGCTTTTGAAATGCTCTGCTTCTGTTGTACCATTTCGGATGTTTTATGAAGTCTGCCAAAAAAAAAGAAAATCATCCTTTAAAATGAGCATTCGGGAAGTTGCACAGCAAAGAGTATGCTTCTTGCTTGGTTTATAATTAAGGGTATAATTAGTGTATAGCTCCAAATATAATTAAAATTCATTTTGCTAGGTCTAGGAATTACAAAGTAATTAAGCATTTTGACATGGCAAATGAACAAGGAACATGACATGGAGGAGGAGGATAAAAATTATTCTAAAGAGAATCAGCTCTGGGTCCTTGTGCTTGTGACTAGTGTGTGATCCCAAAGTGGATTCTGCTTCATCAGTAGGATATGTGGCTCCAGGTTCTTCTGTGGTGCAGAGCATAGCAGTGATCAAAAGTTTCACTTGGCTTTGCTGGAGAAAGCTCTGGTGAATCCAGATTTTCTGTTAGTCTTCGTTTTCCAAAAAGAATGAGATAGAGTAAATGGGAAGGTGATGCTTTTGTCTTTTAGACACGTTTGAGAAGTGGGGGAAACATATTTTCCTGAAATATCCTTTTCAGGTTCGGATTTTTTTCCTTCCCTGTGCTTTAGTCTATTGACTGAAGTTGAGCTTTTTCCATGTGAAATGGAGCCCCTGTGCTGTGTGACCGTACATTCTCCTTGAGGTGGGGTGGATGTGGCACTCAGGGACATGGTTTATTGGTGGACTTGGCAGTGCTGGGTTTCCAGTCATACTCGAAGATCTTACGGGTCTTTTCCAACCAAAATGTTTCTGTGATTATAATATTTAGTGCAGCAGCAGAGGAGGGAATGGTGCCATGCTGATTACTTCAGAGACCTTTGTATTCCCTGTTTTTAGTAAAAATGCAAAAGCATATTCGAGAGCAGCTTAAACTCATTTAATTTTTCAGGATTACCCAAATCTTTGCCTTTCAACAGCCCATTTTGCAGCTTTCAGTTATCACAGGTGAATTTTGGTTATTGTTCACTCACTGATTAGCTGTAGCTGATGGTGGCTAATAAATGCCATTAATAGAGCCTGGTATGTGGTCCATTATCCACTGCTCTTGCTGGATGTCCCTGCTGACTCTGGGGGATGCTGCATTGACCCTCTGATCTTCATAAAGCCCCTGTTGTGCACACAAGGGCCATTATCAGATTGCATTGTCTGTCACGATTGTCATTGGAATTACGAGCTCCTTCTTCTCAGCCCAGTCTAAGGCTCTCGTTTAATCTGCTGCTAAACTGAAATGATGTGTAGTTTGAAGCATTAACTGATTTTTCAGAGATGTGCTAGGAGATGTTCATTTATTCATTAATATTAATTACTAATTCTAGTCAGTGTTCTTTTTTAGGAACAAATGTCCACGAAGCCCAGCGTATTCTGAGTGAAAGTGGCCTCCCCATCACATCTGCCAATGACCTTGAGGATGCAGCAAAGAAGGCAGTGGCAAGTGTGGCCAAAAAATAACACCTTAAAGATTATTCTCATGGAAAGTACTTGTGTTTCACAAGGTATCATTCCTGCTGTTATTTCAGAGGATTAATGGAGCTCCCCTAAGCAGTCATCAGGCTTGGTGGACTTAATTGGAGATGCATGGCCAACTCAGGCTTGCAAGTTGGGCTTCAGAAATTTCGCAGCTACAATCTTGAACAGTTCATATGGCTGTATCTAATTTTGGTAATTTTGTTAGTCACAACTGTAATAAGTAACACTTCACTTCATAAAGCTCATTTGTCTCTCCTTCCAAAATTGTCACTGGTAAACTCATGATAAGACAAAATAAGTAATCATTTACTTCTGTCAGCAGAATTGTTCTTTAACTGAACACATTTAGGTCACCTATTTCACAATATTTCCATTCATGTTTTTATATTGTAAAGGGTCAGCAAACTAATAGTGGGTTTATATTTCTTATGAACTTTTACAATAATGTAAAAAGGTGTGCTTACAATACTATTTTTATTCAAATGAATGATGTTTATTTTCTTTTTTTAGAAATCGCTGGTTTTGCCTTAAGATTGTTTTCTTTTGTTGATGCCAATGGATACCTCGCGATAGGAAAAGGGATTGAGTAGTTGGTAGTGAAAGGACCTCCCACTCTTACTGTGCCTATGAACCACTGAAATGTGATTCATTTCTTTCCTAGTTTTTGGAAATGCCCTGCTGTATTTTCAGATGTAGCAGTGCCATAAAGGGAGCTCCAGGAGGATGTGTCTGCCCCGAAGGAAATGGCTGCTAACTCTTTAAGATAACCTCTTTTGTGAGAATGTCACTGCTGTGAGGTTTTAAAGATGAGAAAACTGAAGCAGTTTTCTCTCAGGAGCATGGAGAATTCTTCAGTTGATTTAACTTCCAAAAACCATTTCTAATTCATTGGGAATAAAACACAAATGAACTTTTCAATTTTTAAAGTATTTGACTTCTCAGGCATCAGTAAAAATACATATAAGAAAAAAACCCCTATGTTTCTGTACTCAGATATTGACCAAGATTCATTTTGATTATATACTCTTTTGTAACAGTCAAAATTCAAGCTGTTAGTTACACAAATCATTCAGGGAACAGAAGGCAATACTAAAGAGCTTGTGTAACTAAAGAACTTTGTACAAATCTCTCTATGCCCAGGAATTATGTGCTGAAAATCATCAATAAATTTGAACAGTGAACAAATGAGGGGATATCATGATCTGGTCTTGTAAATGGGCAGAGATATAAAATTTTGTGAAATAAATTCCTAATTGTGATTTTTTTGAGCAGCTCTAATCAATACCATGTTCTGCTTAGAAAAATGTAAATAAATTTTTCTTGACATTTCCATTAAAACTGTTACATTCAAAATAAATTACCTGCACTAATCTTTGGCTCTTGACACAACTAGTGCTGATAGGTTGCTATAATCAATTCCTGCAGGTTTTCCTTCTCCATTTCTTTCTCTACATACTGCTCAAGGAAAAAATGTTCGACCATTAGAACAGCAATAAATATGCCACTAGGTCTGTAGTTATTGACAGGATGAAGGAGAAGGGTATAGTTAGCAGCTTTCTTGAAGGTGCATAAAAGCCACACTGCTCTGAAGGAAGAAATGTTTACCTCACCACAACAAATAAAAGAGTCGCACTCTATTTTATATATTTTAATACTGGAAAAATAAGATCCTGTGGAAGAACTGTTTGTGCAATGTTGTCACACACTGTGTCCCTAACTCTGGCCTCCAAACCATCCACTGTGCGTACACAATTATTATTTTGCGAAGATTAATCTGTGTACACCATTTTGTCAAATAAATGTAAAAATGAACATGTTTATTGACTCTGTCCTTTCTATAAAATAGAAAAATGTTTAATTTGCCTGTGCTCTTCCATTCAGCATTTTGTGACAGGTGGGTGAAATCAAATGCATTGGAATTTAGTTTCAGTTGGGTGATATTGCTATACCCCAACATATGTGCCTTCTATCTAAATAAGTATATCTTTTTATCTCTGTATGTCTTTTCGTATATGTAGGCTAATGACAGTACATACAAGCTTTATTCCTCTTAAGCCATATACAGAATGGAACAGTATAATTTTTATTTTTCAGATGTAATATGGAAAGTTCCCTAAGCTCATTTGGTATCTTTGAAGGTTTGGTGTTTCACAGGCACTGTGCGCTGGCTGTAACCAGAGGCTCGGTGTAGTGTTGTGGACTGGTTTGTTTTATTTGTATGGATCGTTTCTCTCTGTGTGCAAATGTGCAAAGTTGGTTTTGGTCTCCCTGGGAAAGGTGTTTTTAGTTGCATTTTGCCCACACAAACCAAACAGCAGCATAAGCAGTGGGTAAGTTCCAGCTAATCCCCTCTGTGAAAGCTTTAAGTGGGATTTAATTAGCCTTTAAATCTGGAAATTTCAACCTTTATTAATAAAACTCTGTAGGATGGGACACTTTGGAAGGCAAAACAGGAGGAAACTGTTAATGCTGACATTGTGTTACATCTTTAACAAGATACCTTTAAATTCTCGCAGCGAAGTGTAACAGCTGGGAGTTCTGGAGTAATGTCCTTAACGAGCACTTACCATCCTATTTGTCAGGGCTGTGCTCCCCTACATCCGGCAAAGCAGCTGGTATCGTGCAGAATTGCTGTGATTGGAACAGCATGTCAGTGCAAATCAGTCACCAGAGGAGATGCCAAGCAGGGCTGGCTGCCTCGCCCTGCCCTCCGAGCTGAGCCGTGCCTGGCGCCGGGGGTGTCAGGCACCTACAATAACATCTTCTGGTTGTTGTGTGTCAGGCTGGCCTGGAGGGTTCCCTGGTGCTGGGAGCTGAGCACAGGACTGGCTGAGTGTGCTAAGGGTGCCCAAAACACAGGACTGAGCAGCCTTGCTGGGCTAGAAGAGCCAGGAAATCTGTGCACAGAGCCAGGCAGTGGCCAAACCCTGTCCTAGAGCAAAAACTGTCCACTTACAGAAATCCCCAAACCTCCAAGGCTTAGGGCTTTGTTACGTGACATGTAGAATGCAAGTTCTCAGTGCTGCTGTAAGCCTCAGCCGATCGTGAGATTTCATTCCTTGTTTTCCTTTTTGCTGCCTTTCAGGAAATTGGAGTGTCTTTTGCAGTCAAGGTCAGCCCTAGCACGGCCGAAGTGGGGCAGAGCAGGTCATTGCACTTTTCAATTTATCGTCCAGCTTCTTCCCCCTTCCTCTTCTAAACTTCCTGGGTTTTTTCCCCGCTTTTCCACCCACACAGCTCACTTCCTGTATCTCATCATTGCTTGTGGTGCTGTCCTCAAAACTGGCTGAGCCCACAGCACTGGGTTTTGTTGGGTTTGTGTGGCTGGGCCGGCTGGCCTGGGGCTGAATGAGTCGTGTGAGCATCCAGCTGCCCACCTGGGAACTGGGCGTGCTCTGGTCAGCCTGTCTGGCACCAGTGGCAGGGTGCAGGTGGTGCACACCAGCCTGAAAGCCATCCTGGAATCCTCTCAGTGCCTGCCCACTGCTGTCCCAGGCAGCAAAGACCTCGGTCTCCTGTGTTCTCCACTCACTTGTGTAGGACAGGAACTAAAGCAGGAGCAGGAAGGGGCTGAGGAGTGTTTGACTTGCCTGTCCTGGAGTTCTGGGCTCTGAAACAGGGCCGCGTTTTCAAGGCTGTAGACAGACATATTTGGAATAAATGAGAGTGAAAAGCCTGGGAAAGCTTGGCACCCATGTTAAGGTCTGTTTCAAAGTGAGGAGAAATACTCTTCTGCAAGGAGAAAGAGTCTCCCCAGGTTCAGTGTGGACAGGACAAGCAGTGAGGAGCTTTGACTGTGGTAAGGGACATTGAGGTCAGACTTGTAGGCATGAGGTAAGCCGAGGGATGGGCTGTGAAATCATCAATGGATTTATAGAGTTAGGTGAGCATCTGTCAGGGATGGCTTAAGGAGAGTTGATTTTTGCCTCAGGGCAGAGGGATGGATGAGGTGACCTTCCAGCCTGATTTGATGGGATTTAATGCTTGTTTGGGAAGGTTTTGTTTTCTTTTTTTCTCCCTAACTCATAGCTACAGGGAGGAAAAAGGAGGACAGATCTGGTGAATTCTTGAAAGAAAATGTTTTTAATTTAGTCACCAAGAATGATCTGCAGCTGCCAGGGAAATGAAAAGCAGATTATGCAAACTCAAGACTTTCCGTAACAATGGGAGCAGTGTTATTGCAATGCATAAAAGGCTGAGCAGAGAATTAGGGGTATCTATCAACTTTAATATGTTTAATTTAAAAAGGAACAGGTTGCACCAACAATTTTTTTCCTACTTAATGAGGCCCATTCATAAGTAGAGTAACAGGATTTGCCTGTCACCCAGAGGAAATCATGGCATGTGTGTTTGTACTTTGGTGCAAAACTTGTGTTGATCACAGTGATTTAAAACTTTTTCCAGCCCAGCTGCAGTCAGTTTGATGTCAGGATCCTTTCATCTGGAGGCAGATGCACCCTTGGTAGAATCCTCAACACGTCTGTGTCTTTGTTCAGTCTCACAAAGTACCAGCTAAAGATTAAAAATAAAAGTATACATGGATTATTGCATGTTACTCCTCACAGATAACTGTTGTGAGATAAGATTTGACTTATCCAAGACCTTGTAGCAGATTGCAGAAGGATCTCTAGTGCAAAAGGGAATTTGGCCTTTTGCATTTCTGTTCTGCCTGTGTTGGTGGGTGCTGGGTGGTGTAGGGACAGTGACAGCAGAGTGTTGCACAGCATATGCTGCTCCCCATGTCCTGGGGCCATTCCTCTTCGACAGGACTTAGAGCATTGTAGAGGAAAAAGGGTTTCTGTGTATCTTGGATGAGTGTCAGGCTGGAGAGAGGACCTATGTCCATTCCGGTGTGTGGATAGACACAGGCTGCTTCCACTGAGTTCCCCCTTCCACATTCTCTTTCATAGGCATGAAGTGGCCTTGATGGGCAGGCAGAGGGCAGAAAGCTGGGGAGCTCCCAGGACTGGATGGGGATGGCAGGAGGATCCTCACTGGGCCTTGGGAAGGGCTTGCTTGTCACGTCTGCTGTACCTCACTCTGCCTGCAAGGAAAATCCTCCACATTGGAATTGTGATGGTTTCCCACATCTGCCCTCCTTGTGTCCTTGAAGTCCTGACACTTCATCAAGATGGAGAAAGTAAGAGCAATGCTATGAGGATAACAGTCCCTGGTACAGAAGATGCCTCATTCTGGGTCTCCTTGTGTTTGCAAAGATGGGGGAATAGCCTGGCCCTCAATTCCCAATTAAAACCGTGCTAATTTGTAGTGAAATCTAACAGGGATAGCCAAGACTGGAGAGAAGGAAGCAATGGACAGAAATAGGTCGCTGCAGGAATTAAGTGCTGTTGGGATGTGCAGCGTGATGGGATTTGGAAACTGGGGCCCTTGAATTTACCAGAGCGACTCTTCTGAATGCACGGATGAATACAAGCAGGTCATCATCAAGGAGGTGACAGTGACAAAGTATTGGTAAGCAAATCTGGGAAAGGAGGGCTCAGAGAGATCAAGTGTAAGAAATTTTGCATTTCTCTAGATACAGAGGTGAGAAAATGAGAAATTTGATCTTTCTATTATAATCGACATAAAGAATTACAGGGCAGCCAAAGGCCACACAGCTAAACAAAGCTGTTCCCTTTAAGTTTATTTCAAATGTCTCTCTGCTTCAGCACTGTGTCCTTCAAGACCTTCCCTCTGTAATTGCATGTGGCAGCCTCTTTAGAGCTAGGTGCCAACTGCTGCTCCAAAACAGAAACAAAAAATAACAGGCAAGAAAGGGCATTGCAGCAAGTCTTTAGGAGGGATGTTCCTCCTTTGTTTCACAGATGGGTCAGTAAAGGGGGTTAGAAAATGCCATTTACTTCAGGGGCACTGCTCTGCTTGGCTCCGTGACCGAACACGGGCCAACACTCAGCAGCTCAATCCCCGTAACAGCTCTCCTTCCTTGAGCTTCCATTAAAAGACCTGACCCTGGAGGGCAGCACAGTTCGGGAAGCAAATGGCATTTGGTGCCCTGCCTCACCTGTCTGCCTGCTTAGCAAAACCGACCTTGTGGCCCAGCAGCGTGAGACCAGAGGCCTCATTCAAAGGGTATTGGCAGCACTGCAGAGCTGATCCCCCACTGCTGTAATATCCTGGGCTGGGGGGAGCCAGTCCTGAGCAAGCACCCCCTGCAGCTGTGGAGGGACTGCTGCCTTTCGATAGGAGCCCAGCAGAGCTGCCACTGAACATCAAAGGGCTCATCCTCCCTCTGCCACCAGCACTGGGGGAGATGGGCTGTGCATGGCAAACACAGACCAGCACTGTCCTCCCCTTAATGGCCTCTGTGCCGTGCACAGACAAGCTCAAACTTTACTAGGAAGGTGTAAATATTTTCTTTGTCATCAACAGACATCAGGCCTAAAACCCTCTGACCCTGCACAGGTCGTTAGGATGTCCTGACTTGCCCCTGAAACGGGTGCCAGGGAAGTGGGTTGGAGTTGGCAGCTCTGCGCAAGGAGCTCCTGGAGATGTTTGGGCAAGATGAGCTGTGAACTTGTCTGTCCTTTTCCCTTACAGTGAAGCTGATGGGGTGATTTTCTCTCTGCCCCTTCTGGTTTTTTCCATTTTTGAGGCAAACATTAAAAAAAAAGGGGCCTTTTAGGAATTCTGGTTGCAGCCTTCCTTTCTGATATCAGTAGAAATTATTAGGGCTTGCCCAAAGAAACCAGTATTAATACAAAGTCAGACAAATTCCCAGTATTTCTCTTGGACTTTCTTAATTCTGTCCATTCACTGAAGTTCAGCTTCATTGATTAGAACTGCTCAGCCTAAATCTTGTATTCCTGAAGTGCTGGAAAGCCCTCAGTGCCAGAGGCTTTTTCTGCTGTTTTCCCAAGTGATTTTCCCATATTGCACAGCAGGAGGAATGTGATATGAAGATGTTAATCCCTTTTGAGTTGTGCTCCAAACAAGTATGTGCAGAACACAGGGAAAATGAAGCAATACATTATTTTGCATTTGATTTTCCATACCTATTGTCTTGTAACCCTGGTGGAATGCTTGACATAACACACCTCCACAGCTCGTCCACTGAACATCTGGCAGTCAGTCCTTACCTTCGCTTCAGAGAATACTCAGAGCAGAAAGCAAATTTTCTCAGACATGCAGATTGTCACTTGTAAAAGAATGAACCTTTTTTCTGTGTTTACCATGGTGGGAGCAGGACACTGCTGTTCTCATTCCAATGTCCAGAATGCCAAGGGCTTCCTCATCAAGACAAAACTGTTGAGGGCAAGAGCAGAGCAGTGTCACCGTCAGTTCTCCACGTGCCCAACTCAGCCCTAGAGCTTCAGTCCTATTGATTTCCTTAACAGAAGCCATCTTGATCTTTTCACCACTATCGTCTGGATTATATTCACTGTAGAAATTGCTGCTCTCAAACCTGAAGGATTCTCACTGTCATGCTCCATCTGCTGAACCTGGCTGGCTTGTTCTACATGACAGCTGCACTGGATTTTCATGTTGGGAAATTCCCATCTCCATGTCACGAGGCTGCCCTTCGAAAATGGCTCCCTTTGAAAGGACACAGAGGGCTCTGCCAGAGCAGTGCCCCCTTCTAATGATTGATTTCCAGGTTTCATGATTAAGCCTGAGCTTTTTCACATCACAGCTTAAGTTCTTCCCCAGTTGCTTCCAGATCTTTCAAAGCTCTGTAAATGCAGCAACAGCAGGAAAGCCCATGTTTGCAGACTTTTACGTAGGGTTCCCTCTGTCCTGCTGTTACCTGCGTGACAGAACCACACACACCCTGTGTTCGAGTCTCTTCTAGGACAGGTATTAAAAGCAGGTGATTCAGAAAGTGCCTGTATCACTTCCAGCCTTCAGGACTGTGTATTGTCTCTATGATGTCCCAGGTTCCCCATCCCTAACTCAGGATATGTGAATCACAATGAAACATTCATCTGGCAACTCAAGAGCAAGTGCTGCTTTAATGGTTTGCAATCACTTCCATTCACAGAATCACAAAATGATTTGGTTTGGAAAGGACCTTCAAAGACAAACCTTCCCTGCCAACCACCTTCCACTAGACCAGGTTGCTCAAAGCATCATCCAGGTTGGCCTTGAACACTTCCGGGGTGGGGCAGCCACAGTTTGTCTGGGCAACCTGTGCCAGGGCCTCCCCACCCTCACAGGGAAAAATTTCTTCCCAGTATCTGATCTAAATTTACCATCCCTGTGTTTAAAACCTACACTTCCTGATGAATAGTTCCGTTTATCTTTCCTGTGGCCTCCTTTAGGCACTGGAAAGGGCTTTTTCTAGTGGTATACATAAATGCCATAGCATGAGGAAAACTTCAACAGATAAGATTTTTCCACAGACTTCACCCCTTCAATCTTCATTCAATTCTGTCTTTCCCCAGAAAGAATTAAAAAATGCACACTGGTAAAAACAAAATAGTAAATACATCCATTATACTGTAATGTTTCATTTCCCAGGCCTAAAGCACAAGCAGTGTGCAGGATGAAGGCTGCCCTCACAGCCCTGGTAGTTCTGATCTGCTGCCACTGAGGGAACTCTGGGCTGGGAGCAGCTGCTGTGGCCCCTTGGTTCCCCTCCCTTCCCTGCATCTCCAGACTGGCTGGGTGCCAGCAATTAGAACCTAATTGAGAAGCTTTAAAAATGCATCTCTTCCCCATTCCTTCTGCTCTGTTTAATCCTCTCAGAATCCCCAGCAGAATTCTTCACAAGGGATTTTGCACCGCATTCGTGTTTGCTCGGTGTTTGCAGTTAAAGCAGGTGCCTCAGCAGAGTGGGGCTCTTTGGGGACCTGGGAGGGACTCACTTTTCCTGCTTTTCTCTGCTGCTCTGTCCTCCTGGGCACTCTCTGTTTTGGCACAAACTGGGAGGGCACCTGCCTGCACAAGCGTGTCCAGGTCTAGTACCTGCATTGATCGTGGTGGTGTGGAGATCTGTACGTGTTACAGACATGGATCTGTAACACTGGCAGGCATTTCTGTGCTTTACCTCAATTTAATATTGAAATCTGTTGCTCTTGATAGCCTGGGAACTTCCCAGATGCAGGGAGAAAGTGGCTTCATCTCCTCACTGTCCTCTGGCCATTTCTGGGTGCACAATACCTGGGTTGTTGCATCCCTTGCCTGGCAGCGAGGAGCCCTGATCAGTGACCAGTATCGTACCCAGCAGTAGCCAAACATGCAACACTAAAGCCAGGCAGTGCCTCGGGGAGCCAGAGACCCCCTTCTGCTTTGCAAGTCTTCCCCCTGACCTGTAAACCATTCCTTCCTATGATGATTATTCCTTAGTTACAGATGTTTATTCCCTGCATACAGCAGGGAGTGCGGTCATTCACCCCCTCCCTGCAACTTCTCCCCTGGCTCTGCAACTCCTTCCTGCCCACCCCATCTCCTGGCGTCCTCCTGCTGCTTTTGTCTAGGCATTCCAGATTGCCAAGGGAGGGTCAGGAGTGTGTTGAACCATCGTTTTCATCCTTAGGCTCTGCCAGGTCCTTGGAGGGGGGTCAGACCCCACGTTATCACTGTCACAGCTCTTGGCGGTTTTGGAAGATTTAGCCCAAGGAAGAACTTTTTGAGCACAAGCACTTAAATGCCCAGTAAGTAGAAAACAAGAAACTGTTTTGCCATTTAGACCAAGATGCTCCCTAGCAAGGGAGAAGATGTCTGGAACAGGTTTTGAAAGCACAGAACAGGCATGGCCACCCTCGTCCTTCCTCCTCCTGCAGAGTGGCTGCACAGGAGTGCCTGGGATTGTGAGGAAGTAGCTTTGTGTCACTTTGCTTTTCCCTTTGTTTGTTTCAGTAGCCCAGCCCATTTACCAGTGGAGAACCTGTTTCCATGGGTTTAGGGCTCACCTCTGATAAAGCTCATCAAGAGATTTATGAAAGTAATGTATTAACATCATGGTCTGTCAAGTGTCAATAAGCAGAATAAAGCACTCAGACACTGCAGTTATAGACATCAAGCAATTAAAGCATTTGATGAAAGTATTTTATGGGGGTATATATTACCATTTGGTTCAATTATTCTGCCATTAAACATTAAGAATAATTGAACCAAATGGTGCTTGATAGAAGGAATACATCTGCTCTGATGAATTCCTGCCAAAAGGCACTTGGAATCTTAGTTACAAGCATTTCGTCAACCAAGATAACAGTATTTTTCTCTCCAGCTGATAAAGCAGAGCTTTTGAATCTTATTTATGACGTATAAATTGGCTAATTTGTTACCAATACAGCCCATAAGAATCAGGCAGTGTAACAGCTAACAAAATACTGACAGCTTCATCACTTGCTGACTACATGGAGTAAAATATATGCTCAATTAATAGAGAGTGCAATTATCACAGAAACTGTGAGCAAGAGCTAATTATACAGAAGCCAATCAAAACCAGCCCAAAGCAAGGCAGAATCTATTTTAAGAAATTTGAGGTATTTTTTTCCCCTTTTTACTTTTTTCTGGTTTTGGTTTGGTTTTTTTTTTTTTTTTTTTTTTTTTTCCCCCCCTGATCTCCATATTTGCCCCACCTCCACAAGAGGAAAGGGGAGGGGTCACCATCAGGAAGATCAAGTCAGCCAAATTCCTGTCAGTAATGCTGTGGTTCCAATTTCCAGTAGCACAGGTTCCAGTTTCCATGTGAAACAGAAAATCACAGTGCTTTGCTGTTTAAACACATTGCAATTTTGGTGTAACAAGGGATAACCAAAACACGGCTACATCCTTCCCCTAGGGTATGAGAGACTTGCACACAGTGACAGATGGGGACAATTTTAAAGGAGATTTAAGAGAAAATAACATCTTGATATGTATTTTCAAAACAATTTATGTGCTCAAGGAAGTGGGAAGGGAGTGCCCTTTGGGAAGGGAGTGCCCTTTGGGAAGGGCAGCTTTTAATTGTGGGATAAATGCAGCACTTGGCTTGTTAAATTCCTGATGGTCTCTTAAACACTCAGTGGCTGCTAAAGTGAGAGGTCAATCTGCTGCTTTCACTGAAGCTGAAGGAAAAAAAATCTCTATGAAAACTTTGATTTAATCGATTTTCCTTGGCCTTGATTTCCTGTAGCTCTCATACTTTGGGTAATGTTGGTCAGTCTTGGAAATATCCAAAAATATTAAAATCCAGAGAAATAAAAAAAAAAGAAAAATCTCACTAGAGGCAAATTATGTGAAGGGCCAAGAATTCTCCATTGTTTCAGAAACTGAGAATACTTTGAATGATCCTGGTTATATTAAGCAAATTAATAATCATTCCTGACCCTGGAATTATTTAATTTTCCATTAATGGGGGTTTTAATTAGAAATGTTGATCTTTTGCATACCACCACATTTAGAGGCCAAAAATTAAATTTAATACCAAAAAAAAAAAAAAAAAAAAAAAAAAAAAAAAAAAAAAAAAAAAAAAAACAACAAAACAAAAAACTAACCCTTAACCACCTGAAATCCATGATCTGTCCACCACAGGTAGCCTTCTGCTCGATAGAGTCCTTTCTAGAATTAGGAAGCAAAGTGTTTTACTCACAGATGACTGGAAAAGGGACTTGTTTTTTCCCCGCTGAGGACAATAATCTTCACTTGAAGTACTGTGGTTGAAGATTTATTTTTGCACTTGAAGATAAATGGCCATTTAGAATGGATGTTATTCACTGAAAGCTAGGAAATAGGAGTTTATACTGAAACCAAAGGAATGTTGTCCTGGTTTTGATTGATTCATATGACAAAACCTGAGTTTTCCTGTGGTAGAGCCAATGCCTATTTTATTTCCTGGAATTTTTTTGCTGTAGCTGTTGTTTTGTTTCGATAAAAAGACTTTGGATGCATGAATTATATTCAACATGTGATGTTGCATTTTGGAAGCTTCTCTGCATCCTTTATTAGAAAAGAAGCTGTTGGCTTCCAAGGGATTTCAGAGAGAGGTGGAGTCAAAATTTTTCTTTCCTTATTTTTCTTTCTCTTTTTAATTTTATGCTAAAGTTATTCCCTGAATTTGCTGGCTGCAAAACCCTCCAGTTCACAGCCTGCATCCTTGCATCCATGTGTTCTCTGCTTGGTGAAAAACAAGGTTGTTTACCCATGGAAATGATCAGTGGCTCCTGCGGGCCCCGGCTCAGCAAAGACATCCCGCAGCAGGAAACCACTTAAGCATGTGCTGTGCTTTGCTGTAAGCAAAGATGGAAGGGAGAAGTTGTGTTCCCTGAACAAGGATGGATAGGTGCTGATGGGGTTTTTTAGTTCATTTTTATCTCTGAGGGGTTTATTAGACTTTCACCTACTTCAGCTGTATTGTAACCGGGACCTGCAGAGGAGTTTATTGCTCACACCGCCTGGAAGAGCATCTTGTTCCCCTGGACCTGGTTCTCAGAGCTGTCACCCAGCACTGCTGCTTCAGGATTAAAGCCTGGCACTACTTTTGCTGGAGAACTGATTCTGATAAGCTGCACCCTGGCTCAGTGCTGGGTGATCTGACCTGGTGGGAGTCCCCCTCATGGTTTAAGGTGTGCTCTGCCATCCCTGAAAGCACATCCACAGGGCTCCGTGACTCTCCCAGTGAGCTGAAAATCTGGGCCAGATCCTGAGATGACTGGGATTTGGAAGATAAAATTAGTGCTGCCCTGTGGCTGAGAATTAGCCTTTGTCAGCCCTTGAGTGGCTTATCCTGCACGCCAGCTCCAACAAGGGAGGGATTCCAGCTGGAATCGTGGGCTCATGGGCTCACCCCACTGCCATGGCAGGGAAGGAGCTCAGCCCCTTCAGACCCGAGCTCTGCTGTGCTCCTGAGCACCATCATCAGATACAAAGCTGTGTGGATGGGCAGTGTTGCTCACAGGAAAGGCACTGGGATGCTGTGCAGGAGACCTGCCTTTTGTTCGTGGCTCCCAGCTGGTCTCCTGGGGTACCAGGACAAAACCCCATTTATTTCTTTGTACCTCAGTTTGCTATCTGCCAAATGACATTGGTTTCTTTTGTAAAACCCAGGGCTGAAGAGTGATATTCCTATTTACTGCTGTATGAAATTCACCATTGTTAGCTTATTCAATGTCATTTTTTCCATGATTTAAAAAATACCCTTAGTGGTTGCATTTATTTTCTTCAAACCTTTAGAGCTGTGAAGCCTTTTCAGTTTCTCTGACAGCTATTTAAATCCAGCTTTTTTCAGTTGCTGGTGTAAACTTCCAAAGAAGAATAATGTTGGCATGCTGGGTTAAATAGTTATTGGATGCTTAATATCTTTGCACTTGCAAGTTCTCCAATAGAACTCCTCTAAACTCCAAAATTAGTTTTTCTCGGTCCATTTATGACTAATCACATTAATCCTCTTCTCTGGGTGTGATGCTAAAATGCAGCATTTCTGTGCTCTTTGTGAGACACAGATTGTCAGAGCAGCAGAGAATGGAATGGATAATAATGCTCCCAAGCATTCAGCCCCCTGTTGTACCTCTGCCAACAGAAATTCCATGGTTGCTACAATTTGCATGGACTGTGAGGTTTGCAGAGTTGAAAGGATTGGGAAATCCTTCAGCAAAAGCAAAAACAGATTTTCCCAAATATTTGTTCCTTTGCCTGGACACAGCTGGTCCAGCAGCATTCAGTGGACAGGAGTGCCCAGGGCTGGCTCAAGGTTCCTCTGCAGGCAAAACCAAAGGAGAGGTACCCCATGGCTGGGTTTCCTGGGCACAAAAACGGAAGAAGTGCTGTGAGCAGGGAGGAGAAGGCAGTAAGTGCTGTGGGGGGCTGCTGTGACAGTTCTGTTATTCCCAATGCAGCTCAGAGCTGCTCTCTGCAGTGTTTCATAGATAAGAATTTGCAAAGCAGGGACTGGACTCCATTTCCTGATTGAAAACAATATTCCACTGGCATTGGGTGCTTGCTCTGCCAGCTGCGACAACCAGGCAGGGCGTTTTCCTGCCCAAACCCCAGTTCGTTTATCTACCTGCACGTGAGTCAGCGAGCCTCACTCTAAGCAGGTGTTAAAGTTCTGCTGGGTCAGAGCTAATGTGCTTTCCAACAGAAAAGGAACAGAACCGTTTAGTCCAGACACTCATTAGCACTGCCACCATTTGTCAAGAACACCTTGCAGCTCTCTCTGCTCCACAGTTTGCTCCGTGCATGTTCGATATTCACGTTTCCAAATGCATCATTTGTTCTGGGGTCAAACCTCTCACAAGGTTCAGGGCCTTGGCTGTGGGCAGCTAATTCTTTGGGTTGTCTTCTCCTATCGGGACATGAAGATGTATGCTTGATCTAGTCAAGTACTAATCAAGGCTTGAATGACTCCCAGTATCCCTCCTGTTCATTTTGAGTTGGGAATATATCAACCACAGAGCAAAACAGTGTTTCTCAGCAATGTGTCACGATGATTGGTTGTATGGGTGTCACAATTCTGCAAGAAATACAGTAAGTTCCGTTCTGTTGTCAGGAGTGCTGCCTCATGGGGAGGCATTTGTAACTAAAACTGTTGCTCATTTGCAGAATCTGTAAGAAGAATGAAACCTTGACTGGAAATATGCTGGAAAGCTGTCATAATAAATTTGACATAATAGGCATGACATGGATGGATAGATCATTGTTTGCCAGGCCTGGCAAATAAAACTGGTGTTGTGGAGTCAGAATTACAGGGGGAGAGAAACATTGTTCTACAAGGTGTGTTTCAGAGAGGAACCAAATCTGAAACAGCTATATATTTTACTTGTGCTTAAATTGAATAATAAAAAAGGCTTGCTCAGAAATCTTACTGTGCCTGGGAACACAGATTGCTTTCTTTGTTTTTGTAAACTTCTTAGAAAGTTTCCTACTCATAAATAGAAGCACCTGCGTATCTGTTATTTCTTTTTAATGTTATTAAAAGGTATTTAAGAAGAAGGAGTGAGATACCTAAGAAAGAAAGCAGAGAAACAGCTGTGTAGTGTTGTACCAGGGAGAGTTTTAGGGCAAGCATTTTAAATTTCACTTGAGATATAGTGCTCCCGTTCTGGGTGCTCTTGCAAGTTCCCTGTATGTCTTTGGCAAATTACTCATTCTCATTGGCCTGTGTTTTCAAAAGTCATCTCCAGGTTTGATGTTTGCATTTCCGGCTGGGTAGCTTCTGAAGGACCTGTGTGAAATATATAAACTGTATGCAACAGTTCCACTTTGGAGTTTTGTACCCTACCATTTATCTGTCTGCGTCTTTCAGACCAGTATTATGTCGTTTTATATGCACGTGTAATTTCTAGCCCAAACCAAATCTGAACAGTTGGATGATATATAGCATTTACAAGTATACAAGCTCTCAGTAAAATACTGCAGAAATGGGTAAAAGGCATGAATTTGAGTAGCTGGGAATTGCAGCTTGCAAAAGCAGGCTAGAATTTTGAATTTTATGGCAGAAAATAGCAATTTTCTGTTCTGGAGATTGTAGCAAAATATCCCTGGAATGCAGTACCACTTCTGGCATGTACAGGGCTTGATTCTGAAGCGTGCTGTGGTATTTACACTTTGCTTTAAAAAGCAGCTGTGGGTCCATCCCAGCCACATCCAGACTCCATCCATGAGTTCCAGCTATGAGATTTAGGGCAGCAGTTTTCCAAAGTTCTTAAGTGAACAAGTCTTCAAAAATCTTTTAAGCTGTGTCTTTTCTGGGAACAACTGCATCTTAGAAGGGTGAGGGCTTTCAGCAGGCAGCTCTACCTGAGCAGGGACAGCTGGAGGACAGAAAGTATTCTTCCCAGAGGAAGTACAGAAGGTATTCTTCCCAAAGGAAGGGCAGATTAATTTTGGCCCCGACAGTAAGACATGCAAAATCTAAGCAAGCATGGAAATTGCCCTCATTAAACAGCAAAGAAATTCGCTGAGAACAAACTGCAGCTGATGACATTCGGGGAGAGGTGAAGTCACTCTTGGAGTGTTGAAAGAAGGAATACACCTATGGAAATGCTCAGTGAGCAGAGGCAGGCAGAGAGTCATTCTCTCTTCCCTCCTGGTGCTGATAAGGGGCTCTGGGGCCATTGGTGCTGCCCAGCCCAGACAGAACATCATTAATATTCCTGACTTGTGGCTCTGGGCTGCTTTGACACCAAGGAAATGAATCAGCAAAAGAGAAGTTTTTCCTGTTGATTTCTACTTTAGGGAGCATAGTGTGAAAAGCTGTTCTTTACCTTGGAGCAAAATTTCGTGGAAATGTCCAGGTGTTCAGACAGGAAGATTCTGTGTGATCCCCAGTCTGTGACAGGTCCACGCAGCTGGGCCAGGGTGGGCAGTGCAAACTCGGGGCCCCTGGTCTCCCCCAGCCTCATCCTAAGGGATGAGATCACTTTTCCTGCCACAGAAGGGTCTAGCGGGGAGGGCTGGGCACTGTCCTCTCCTACCAAGCATGGGATTGAGCCTGACCTGGGCACAGGTACACCAGGAGGGACTGTGAGAGGAGGCAACTGAGGACTCAGCAGGGCAAGTTCAGCAGTATTGACTGAATTTGTGACTGGGAGGGTGAAATAGCCAATGTCACATTCCTCAGGACATTCCTGAGGCTGCTCTCCCAGCTGCGGAGCTGTCAGCATGGTCGTTCAAGCCCCCTGGAGGGTTCTCCTTGGAGCAGGGTGAGGTGCTCAGGTGGCAGCCAGCCCTACAGTGGCAACAGGGACTGAGGCTCTGCTGGCTGTCCAGGAGGATGGAGTCATTCAAGCAGGAGAAAGCTGGGGATCCTTCCTTCCCCCCTGGAGTCATGGTGGTTTTGGGATCATGTGGGTTGTCAGCTCTGCCTGGAGTGTTTGGGAGAGACAGGGCAGACAGGGAAGATGTGTCCCCTGAGCACACAAATAACACTATGGAATTCAGTAGATCCAGTTGCCACTTCCATGCCATGCCCAGAGTGTTTCCTCAGCCCTGGGGACAGGCAGTGACTGCCCTGGTGGTGGGAAATGGAGCCCTTGATGGTGATGTGTGTCTGTCCCTGCAAGGGGAGAGACTGAGACAGGCACTGAGTGCTTTCACGTTACTAATGCCCTGTCTCACCTCGAATTTAATCACAATCAGTTTATGGTGCGATCCAGGACTCAGCTGGGGGAAATCACATCTTTGAAAGGGGATGCAGTCAGGAGCTGGGCTCTGCAGGGTGTGAGGGCCAGGCCAAGCTCTGCAGGATCCACCCCTCACCAGCATCTGTTTGTCAGTGCCCAGATCCCAGACACTTGTCTGAGAGAAGGAGAAGGCTGACCTGACAGGAGAGGTGGATTTACACCTTTGGAAGGTTTCATGCTGCAGGTCTCTCTCCTTACAACCCAAGTTTTTGGTCTTATCAAGGGGACTAGGAAGCAGCCCATGCAGTAACTGTCTGGAAAGCCAGAGGACAGCTCCCTTTGTGCTTGGATGAAGGCCACCATCTCACCCACCTGCACAGCAGACACAGGGGCAGCAATGTTTTCTAAGCAGCACTGGCTGCTTCCTGTGTGCCCGTGGAAAATTGGGAGAGATAAATGTTTTTGCACTCTCACCAACAAGCTGTCTGTGCGGGGATGAAGGTCACCTTACAACAACTCAGACCAATTATCTGAAAGAGGTTAGCTCTCTGTCCTCTGCCTTTATATTATTCTCATAAGCTGCATTTTTGGCATCACTTAGAAGCCAGGAACATATCAAACCCGCATATGTCAAATGCTATTGACATCAAATACCTTTCATCGAGCCCCAAGCCTCTTGGCGTCTTTTGAGCTCTGCACCCAGGAAAGTGGCTTGTCAGAGATGATTTTTCCAACTGAGGAAGCAAGTAGCATAATGAGACAGTGTAGCTTCAGCACACACCTTCCAACAAGTTTCCCAACTGCTCAGAAACCAAAACATGAGCCTGAATAGTAATTAGCCCATGAAGAAAGCTGGGGATACAAGGAATGTATGAACTGTATTAGCAAAGCATTTATGGCCCCTTATTACCATTCTCCAAAAGCATTTGTGTCTGCATTTCCCATTTTCAACAGCCAAGATCATAGAATTATAGAACAGAAACACAAAACAAAAATCCAACTGTGTCAAGTGGCACGAGCATGACTGCTGCAGGAAATTACCCAGATGTGCCAGGTGCTGTGCAGATGTGCTCAGCACTCAGCAAAGCCCTCGAGCTGCCTACAGATCTGTTGCTTCTGGGCCTCACAGCAATCAGGAGATATTTTTTCTCCATCCAGGATGCCGCTCTTCCCAGGCTGGGGCAGCACATGTGGTCAGAGGGAAATGCCCATCAGTTTCTGCACAATCTGGATTTGCTCACAAATAACTTTGTTGGGGTTTTTCTTCTCCAGAGTAATAGAGGGTGAGCACTGACCTGGGAACATGCAGCCCCCAAATACCTTTGTCAAAGGTATTGTCAAAGGTACAAAGGACCTTGCAACGAGGCCCCTTTTCTCATGTCAGCTCTGAGTTCCCCAGGTGATAGAACTGCTCAGCTGTACTGAGTTTTGAAGGGTTGCCTGTTATAAAATCTGAACTCCAGAGAGGCAGCCTGAAGAGCTGGATGTTGCTGGAGGAGGCTCCATGGGCTAGCTGAAATAAGTTAATGTTGCTCTGGACAGTCATAGGTCTCACAACACCTGAACAACATATATTAAGGTATTTTCCTTTTTTCCTTTTATTTTCTCCTTTTTTTTTTTTTTGCTCTGAATTCACATAGTTTCAATATCCCACACTTTAGTTTTATTCCTTCTCTTCACACATGCTCAGACTAAAGTATCAGGGGAGGAGTCTTTATCTTTCTTTCATGGTCCTTTATAAGGTTCTTTATATGGATTTATTTTCTTATTTAAACCGTGACTCAATTCCACAAGAAGGAAAAAAATGCTTTCAGGATTCACCTTCCTCATCTGATGTGATGAGGAATCCATCATTGCATTATCTTCTCTAATTGTCTAGTATCTTTATTAGCTTTTATTTTCCAACATAAAAAATATGTACGTTCACAAAAACTCTTGGCAATGCTGGAAGATAAAGCTGGGAAAGTGAATGAGAATTGGCACCATTTTCTGGACATATTTTCTCAGTCATTTGTGAAAACATTTGCTTATATGAGCCTCTAGAACAACTTGACTTGGAAGAGTTTTCAGTAAGGGACAAATATTGAAAAAAATCTTATTACTTTCTAGTGATGGCACACTGGAAGCTGGGCTTCCCCCCAAAAAGTAGATTTAGCAATTAGCACAGAAATTTGTGGATAGATTGTCTTTGAAACTGCCCAAGCCTTAGGCAAAGTCCAAAATGGCTCTGGCCTGCTCCAACCTTTGCAGTTGCTCACAGAAACACCCTTTTCATCAGCTAGCACAGAAACTCTGACTTTCCCTCTGCTGCTGTGACCTGTTCATTCATCAAGCCACTAGAAGACACTTTGCCCTTGTCTTTCCCCAGTCATCAAAGGTTCTTTCTTCTCTGCCCTCCTCAAAGCCTAAAACCATAAAGAAATTACGTATTCTCCCTAATTAATGTGGTGATTTTTACAGAAATAATTTATGTCTCCATGTCCTTCACCGCTGTGAGGCTTCTGTGCTCATTAGATTACTCCTTCCCTGTCTGAAACGTTTGACTGCTGTTCCGGTGGTGGCCAGCACTGTGCTATGAACTCCCAAAGGTGGGATGCTGAGGAGATGCTGAATGTCTGGAACTGGTGGAGTCTGGGTTTCTGCTGGAGCCTCTATGCAGTGCTGGGAGAAAAGGAACAAGTAAGCAAAAAAACCCAGCCCTGATGCGTGTCTGGGGTCACTCAGCAGCTCAAACACCACCAGCAATGACTGAGGTGCTCCCAAGTCCCTGCCGATTACTCAAAAGATTGCTTTTCTATGAAAATTACTTGCAAGATGTGACTCACGCTAAGCATTGCTAGTAAGATGCAGGATGAGCAATAGTTTAATGGTCTGACAGACTGGAAAATATTTTTGTCCCTATTCATGCTGTTAATAGTGATTCATCAAGGATTGAGGTGGTGGAGCTGCAGGTCCTTTTCAGACATGCTCAGAGTCCTTTTTCCCAGGGGATGAGAGGTGTGTGCCCTGACCTGATACAAAATCTGCAGTTGCCACACGTTTCCTTTATCAGCCATTAAATGAGCAGTGCTGTTTAATCAGCAGTTGTGTTCTGAAATGCTCCTTCAAGGACTTGTTGGATCAATTATGTTACAATTGCAGGGCAATAGTGTCTTCAATAGACTTGTGCTGGGAGAGTTACTTGCCCTACTGAACGTGTTCACAGAAAGCTACAGCAGTAGGTTTTGCTTTTATACAGGTCAAGCAGGGGGAATCACTGCTGAATCAATGTATCTGACACCTCCAACGCCCAAATTTACAAAGAATGCATTCCTGCTAAAATTTCAATCTGCTTTTTTTGATTCAGTCTCACCAGGGCAAATTCGCATAAGGTGAGCCTCTAAAAGGACTGATTTTCTGCTCCCCTTGACTACACAAGATGTTCAAAAATTAATGAGAAAGTGACACCCGTCTGGCTTCCAGGGCATCACATTCATGTCTGCATAAATTCTCCCAGGTCAGCTCAAAACCAGTTCAGGGTTAAAATCTCATCTAGTCACCTAGATTAAAAACTAATTTCTCTAAAGTATATCCTATATTAGAGCCTTTTCATGCAAATAAATAGCCAAGGGCCTCATTCTCTCCTTCTCTATTAGTTGTGCATGTCATGAATTTGAACAGAACATTTTGTCCTGTACTCTAATTACATGCATTATAAAGAAAAATCTATTCCTTGCATACATATTATGAGGAGCAGTTTGGAGGCACCATTCCATCAGGGCGGCCGTCACGGTGGCTCATCCTGATATTGACAGTTTAATCATTTTGTTTCATAGGAGATTAAAAGTCATATGATGGCCGTTCCTCTGTGGAGCAGCCAGCGAAGCCAATTGGAGTCAATCTGTGTCTAAGTGCCGTTTCTGCTCCGAGAACAGGCTTGCAGTTTACAAAATATATTGGGTAATTATCAGTGGCTATGGAAGAATGATAAAAAAATACTGGCCTGATGACAGAGTAAATAGGGCTACTGTTAAAAAAAAAATAAAATAATGCTCATTTTGCTCAAAGCTGTGCTGCAGCACATGTACATGAGGACTTATTTCGTTATTTCCTAATGTATTCATGTGCATGATCATTAGCAGCTTCAATTCCCTTCACTTTATCTCACTGGAGAAGGATGGAGCAATTGATACCCCAGACAGCCACCTAACACCTATTGCAATTAAAGTTGCCTTTTATCAAAGGAGAGTCACCTCCTTGAAAAGATGCTGAGAATTTCAATAAACATAGCAAAATATTAGACCTCTACCCTTGTAATTTTGGTTTACAACAGCCTGAATTAACTTCCTGAGGCAATATGTGATTTAGCCTCTCTCTTTCAAGGTGCAGCCTGGGAATAAGGAGTGTTAAGCTCTATCCATTCTTGGCTTCTCAGTGTGAGACACGCTACAAGGGGTTTTTAGAGGACTGGATAATGTTCTCTAAAGATCAGTCCGCTCCAAATCATCACACGTGGGGCACCATAGATCTCCTGCTGCCGGGAAAAATGTTGGTTAGAATGAAATCCCAACGGATCCTTCGCCTCCCCAAGGACAGGATTGTATGTAGCATCCTAAGAAGGAAGCATCTGAAATTCAGTGCGGGTCTCGTGTGAGTGTAGCTCCGGTGTGAATGTGAATAACTCTGTACCTGCACCAGGTGATATGGGAGTGCTGCCAGTGTGTGTGTGATGTATAATCTGCCTGTCTATATAGCTGTTGCTTCAATTTATTGCTACTCTGGGACTGCACAATTTTCTTTATTTTTTTTTTAATCACTCAATTTAGTCTTTTTCTCTAGTATGTTTCAGACATGATAAATACCCTGCATCTGATGATGACCTTAAAAGTTGAGAAAGATCAATAACTGTCCACCAAGAAATTTGTAACTTGACTCCCTTGAGTGCTTTTCCTTCGATGGAGAATCTTGAAAAGTGTAAACTAGTGTGCAGTTAAGTGCCTTGTTACTGTGAGAGTGCTGTGTTTCAGGTCACAGATTAAAAAACCCCAGACCAATAATTGATAAAATATCTTGTGTCTGGCTGAAATTCCTCTTGGAGTGGATAAATTGTAATTATTTTTATCTTAAATCCCTCTTGGTGAAGTGACAGGGAGGTACATTTCAGCACAAAAATGGGAATCAGAACTGTTGAAGATTTTCACTGTGCAGGTTCAAGGGGTTTCTTGTTGTGCAAGGCCAGGTATGGATGATCCAGGCAGGCTCCTGTTCCCGTGTGTCAGCACCTGCTTTTTCTCTGAAGCCATGTTTAGCAAAGCCTTAGCACAAGGGCTTAACAGTAGCTGGGGAGAAGGTTTCATTGCACACTGAATGTCTTCCTGCTGGAAGAAATATTCTGGTGGCAGCTCCTGAGCATTAACCTTTCACTTGGCTAAATCAGCCAGAATTGCCTCTGTGCTGTCAATGTTTGCACATAGGAGTAGTAATTATGAGAGCAGGATCATTCCTACTCTAGCAGAGTGCAGTCCTTGAGTAAATGAATTGTGATTGGGAAACAATTGGATGGTGGAGATGTTTCTAAGGAGAGCACCTTATTGACGTTATTTTCAAACTAACAGGACACATCCTTGCAGTGCAAATATTGCTTTCTTTTGCAAATGTGAAAGAGTTATTACTTACTGCTCTGTGAGAGGACAGACCTGCCACTGAGATAATGGCAACTTAGTGTTTTATTGTGAATCTCTCCACACAGACTCAGTGATGTTTATGATAGCAATTGCATAGACAACCCATTCTTCACTTCCAGTATAACTAAATTACAAGTGACAGCAATATAAAGCATGATATTTAATTGCCTCGATGAACATTGACTTCCTTGAGCACATATTATGCACTCCCTGGCTGACACTCTCCAGGGGTATGCGTCATTCTGAGGAGCTGCGTTTTGGGGTTCCCAGGTTGAGTCACTGGGAAGAGTTCTGACCTTCTGGAAATGCCTATCATGAAAGATTTGGTAATTGGCTTTAAAATTAAGTCTTTTGTGGAAGGTTTTGTATGCTGTTCTCTATTCCCATCTCCCAGGCTGTCTGTACTCAGGGTAACCTTGGCAGGTACCAGCACAGGGGAAGAGGCAGCGTCCCTCAAGCAGGTGAACGGTGTTGTTGTTCTCCTGCTCGGTGCTGCACATCCTTGTGCTGAATCCCAGGGTGGCCTGCAAATCTGGAATGTGGTGAAAACAAAACAGAGCAAAACCAGCTTAGGGGAGATGAGAAACTCTGTTGTGTGAGGTTTTCAGGAGCAAATTAGCCAAGCACCTGCCACTGATTCTGTGAGAGGACCAGAGGTTTCCTTCCCAGAGCCATTGATTTGGGCTCTGTAGAAGACCACACTGCTCCTTCAAGGATTCCCTTCTCTGACAGCAATTCCAAGTAGCTAAAAGCATGCATAAGTGCTAAGAAATACACTTGGAAATTTAGAAATACATTTGCCCTTCTTAACCTGGAGGCCTGGGGATGCCTCTGACAATTATAATCTGCCTGACCTTTCTGCAATCAGTGCAACCAACTCCATTTTACAAATACCTCTGTAAGCCAATAAATCAAATGTATCTCTTATTCATCCCAGACCCTTTAAGTCCTTCTGCAAGGAGAAATTCTATGTATTTGGGAGCCCAAAGCATAATAAAGCCTTCAGCTGGTTTTTTTATGAATTGGAAATTACTGAAGCTATAACTTTTAAGAGAGCACTGAAGTTCTAGCTGATGTCCTAAACTATTTAAAATCATATAAAGTGTAGTATCAGTAATTATTTTCAAATTTAAAATGACACTTTTAGAGTATGTGTTGATGATGTCTTATGTTCAGGCTGTGCATGGCATGTACATAACATTGTACAGTTACAAAACTTTTGGTGGGATCATTTAATAAATTCTAGTGTGTGTTTCTCTGTAACTATACCTGATGTATAAATATCTGATGTCTGTTTATCAGTATCAGACAAAGACACTCATAAATATCTTAATTGGAAAATATTCCTATGCCAGCTTGTCTACTAAGGCCTCATTAACTCTAGATACATGGTAGCCCATTTTGGCATGTGAGTATACAAGATGATTTTATTTCAAGAGCACAGAGCTCTGTAAATGCCCTCTAAGATTTATCTGCCCTAGAGACTGAGTTAGTTTTTGATTGATTTCTAGAATTCCTGAGTTAAAGATGCTTTAAACTGATAAACCCAGTTTGTACAAACACTTGAGATCCTATTAGACTCAGAAGTAAAACACAAATAATTTTAAACTGACTGATTTGGTTTTATTGTTTACAGATTTCTACATGGAAGGGATTTGTCCTTCTCTGCTGCATATGTGCTTGTTTCAGAGAGAACAATTTATTTCTGAAAAAATTGCTATAGCCCTTTTGGTTGTGTTACTAGTGTGAAGTCCAATCTGAGAACAAGTGAAGTGCCCAGCACTCATTATTCTGTTTATACAGGTCACCAGTGCATTGTGAAACCATTGGATGGCATTAGGATTGCACATTTTTTGTCATAAAAGTGAGGCATCAAAAATCTCCTGTGTCACAGACAATGTTCTGTTCTAACTGATGCCTTGCAGTTTTCTGACTTATTTCACTGTTTTGTAATTCGATTCTCTGGCTACTGTGTTCTCTTTTTGATTCAAAACAGGAAAGGTTAGAAAGTGGGTGGCAATTGCAAGCAGTCTGTGGGAAGAAAAATGTAGAATTTTTTATCAGTTGGATATAGATCCACTGATTGGTTGGATTCCTTTGGTTTAGTCAAGGTTGGACATATCTGCTGAGGACATGTTGCTAGAATGCAAACCAAATTCACACTACAGAGATTGGTAGCCCAAAAGATGTAGGCTGAGTGTGTCTGTGACAAATGTTGTCATGAGGAGGAGAAACAGAAGGAATTCACTGTGTCTGAATTCCATGAGTCTTCAAAGAATTTTTTGACCCCAATGCTGTCTTCTTCTCCTTTTTTTATGTTTAAGAGAACTTCATGTTTCTGCAAGAAGAAATAATCTTGGAGAGATTAATGGATGCAACCTTCTACTGAGGTTTTCATCACCAGGTTCTGCAGAGCAAAGGGATTGTCCAGCTGCTACTCAGGAAAGTTTCTTTGATGTAAAAACTACCTGGCTAAACCTCTAAACCTATGTTTGGGACACAGTGGCAGGGTTTCATCCTCAGCATTTCCCCACTCTTAAAGTGGGGCTGGCTTGCTTGGTTTGTGGAATTAATCTTCTTTTGGCAGCTGTGGTGCTTCATGCCTCACTTGGCTCAGCTGCAATGTGCGTGCCAGAGAGCGTGGTGAGGGGGAAGGCCTGGCAGAGAGAGACTGGAGGATTTGTTCTTGGTTCGAATCCATCAGGTGATGAAAGATCCACAGGGGTGTGAATCTTTACATCAATAGCACATTAATATTGGATATAAGCCATGCACTCTGGGCCAGAGGTGCAGGCAGGTTATTTTTCACAGCAAAGCAATCTTACCTCTGGTTAAGTGACTGGGCTGGGTGTGAGCATCCTGAGGACAGTACATAGCAGCAGTTGGCTGGCAGAGTCTGATTCTGTGTATTCAGAGCCTTGGTTTCACAGTCTCAATCCTAGCAGCTCCTAGTAATTCTGAATCTGGGAAACCTCTCCCATTTTTCTTCAAGATACCAGTAACTTCAAGCCGAGAAATACACTCAGATTGAAATATGCTGCTCATGGAAGGAACCTGCGCTATACATTATCTTCTTATTGAGGACAAAGGCCTATATTTGGTGCTGGGTAAAGCTGCTTTAAATGGAGAGCAAAAGTTTCTCTTGTCATGGAGGGATATTTAGTTGGTGCAGGAACACATTTGCAGGCTTTCTGTGAGCTGTAAGGGACACTTTGGGGTAATTCTGGGGGAGAGAGACTTACAGCATCTTCGCTTTCCCTGACCAGTGCAATAGATCTCAGTGTAATAAAGGTTGCCCACAGAGATGGCTGCCACCACTGATCTTGGTGGCTCTTGGCCAGTGGCTGAGTGACACACTGGCAATGAAGAATTTTATCCTCATTGTAATGGTTATTGTAGATGCTGAAAAGCTTTGGTAGAGAAATCTTTCAGCTTTCTGCAGCGTTCTGTGAGAACTTTGCAGCTCTCACAGAGGCTATGAAAACACTGCTATGGGTTTTGTAAACTCACTCCTTATCTTGCACCTGGGTTTGTTATGCAAGATTTTTATGGTTCTAGCCTTCTGATATTTTGGAATGAGTGTCTTAGAGCTTGATCAATCCCCTCAAGGGGTGGATGGCCGAGCACCCAACTGTCTTATGCCATTCAACACACTCTTTGCGAACCCTGTTATAAAATGATGATTTAATTAATTAATACAGAACTACAAACTACTTTCTTCCTGAACTTGGATTGTGTCATTTCTTGCCATTCTTGGTACTTTACAGCAACAGGTTCTGCTTGCCATGGCTCATTTCCTTCAAGTTTTATAAAGCCTTAGCTCTAGACAGACAACCCTGGCTGTAGCGACAATGACTGCTGTCATTTGACATTTATTTCTCAACATCTTCATCTGGTTGAGGACTTAAAACACTAAAACGATTTGCTCTTTGAAGCACGGACAGACCTGGTCAAGAAATCATGGCACATGTCATAGATCCCCTCTGCATGCCATTGTCAGAGCAGTTCTTCAGGTTATATTCTCTAAAGGTGCATCTTGGGAATGTGTTAATGCCATCATCAGAACTCATTCATAGTTGGGTGTGAGTTTTGGGGTGGTTTTGGTAGTTTTTAGGCCCCTCTGCCAAGGCCAGTGTTCCGTGGGGGTGGAGTGACATACAAAGACTCACAGCCTGCAGGCTCCTGTCCCAAAGGCCAAGCAGACAGGAGAGCTGAGCACAGGCACAAGGAGCCCTAGGGGTCTTAATCAAATGCAAGCAGCTGGGCAACAGCAGAGCTGTAATGAAATCCCTCCTCTAGTCCACTGTATTGAGTGACAGACAACTGTACTGCCAAACCCAGCCTTCGTTTCTCTGTCCCCCCGCCCAAGCTCTTTTGATGTATCATCAGAAAAAAAGCTGATTCTTAGTCACCCCACTTTTCTGTTAGCCTCAGTGAAAAATCACATCACACAGTTAGGTCATACCCACTTTTCATTTGCAGAAGAGGTACTCTTCCATCCTTAATGGAATTAATAATTTGCTGGTGTGTTTTGTGCCACGAGCCCTGACAGAACTCATTTCTTCATGTAGACCATGAGTACAAGCTTAATGCTTTACGTGCTTTGTAGGATGTAACCATAGGTTTGATTGGCCACAACCACTTCTCGGGGGAGCCTGTTCAGTGCTCCACCACCCTCTGGGTGAAAAATCTTTTCCTAATGTCCAAACCAAACTTGCCCTGACAAAGCTTCATGCTGTTCCTTCAGGTCCTGTCCCTGGTCACCAGACCAGTCCCTGAGTCCCTGACCCTCCACTTCCCCTTGTGAGGAAGCTGTAGGCTGATACCAGGTCCTTGGAGACGTCGGGATTCTGTGAAGCTTTTGTTGTCAGTATGGAAGCTGGAGGTGTGGAGGGTCCAGTGCAAAGGCTGTAAAGGGAAGGGGACCTTCATCAGAATAGGGGAATGGGTATGACCTGAAATCCTGGTGATTAATACCAATGGTGGCACACTTGCTTCATTGGACAGGATGCTAGCAGTGAAAAGACTACAAATTTGTACTTCTTGTTTATTGTTTTGCTTGTTGCTTTTAGTTAAGCCAGCGGGAATTGTTCTAAGTAGCAGTGAGCAGCCCCAGTCTTGCTGCTGTCTCCTTGGCACTGCATCATTGTCTTTGCTCTGGGGGTTCTCAGAGGACACAAGTTTTGGTGGCCACTCGGTCATTTTGATGTGTTACCCCTCAGCTGGGATCTCAGTTTCAGCTCGCAGAACTGAGAAACAGATTTTTAAAGGTGGTATGTGAGCGAATTTTGTTGGCATTTAAATATGCATGTAATTTCTACAGGGTTTTGGAAAATTTTGCTGTAGCTTACAAATGTCATAACTGTAAAATGCCAACCTGATTGTAATTATAATGCCCCTTCCTCATGTAAGCTGCAGAGGAAAATAATTCAATTTAATAAAATCCCTCACTGTTTAAACAAATGGGGGAGTAATTAAATGTAATGGATACTGTGGTTTCTGTACCAGTCTGTGTAGTCTCTAATGAAATCTGCAACTCCATCGTGAAGCAATGACAGATTAAAAATGAAAAAGAAAAGAACAGTAGTCATTACTTTTGTGATCTTCAACAAAAATGCGCTCTGCTCCATCTGCTAGTTCTGCAGCTGTGGTTAACTAATAAACAGTATTCCCCGTCCTGCACTAACTGCATGGGATGTGGCTGGTGCACAAAGAAAGATGTCTTGGCAGAATAAGGTGCTATATGAGTTGCTAAAGAAGAGCAGCCTTGTCAGTTTTAGATTCAATGGAAGCAAAGGGGAAAGCTTTGCCTTTGACATATGGAAAAATAAACAAGCCAAAAAACATTTTACTCACCATTTTCTGAAACCGTAAAACATAATATAGAGTAATGGTAGGAACGTGCTCAAGGCTATGGAGGACTAACATCAGCTTTAAGAACACTCACAAGCTGTGGTTTTCATTTTCATCTCTGTTTCCACTGTCTCCATCAGGTAAAACCAGAGAAAAGACACCCCTGAAATGCTTCAGAAAATTTCTCAACTTACTCCAAAACCTTTGTCTTGGGTCTCTCATTGCGCTGGGTGGAAGACAACTGGCACAGGGACTCCTGTGATCTGAAGGAAACAGAGCTGCCTTTGGCCTCTTCCCTGCTTGCTCCATGCTCACAGCCTCAGTGGAGCTCCCAAAGTTGTGAAGCTTGTGTCCAGGAGCCTTGCTGAAAGGTAGTCTAGACACATGTGAAGACCACTGAAAGCAAAACTTCAAAAGGTAGGTTGTCTGCTACAGTGCTTCTCACAGTGTCAAAATTTCTAAGGAAGTGATTATTTTTCAGTGATTTTACCTCCCACAGGCTTGACAGGAATCACAAGTAATATATTACTGTAAAGCAGAATCTCTTTTCCATTGGCTCAGCTGTGTGTTCTGTAGTTTAATCTTAATTCACAAAGTTTAAAACACTTGCATGTCGTGGTTCAGGGACACACCAGATATGCAGGTGGAAGGTTTCGCCTGCTCTTGTTATGCACGGATTGAAATGGTCAGCTTCAAAAGTTAATTACTCTATTGTTGTCACAGAGTTGTGCCTGAAGCATCAGTGAGATTTTCTCTTCTAGTCACTGGCAGATATTGTTCTGCCGAAGTAGCTGTGAGTCATGCTGGCAGCCACAGTGTTGGTTCAAGCCTGGCACAAGGCTTTGAAATGCTGCTCTTTGAAATGAACGGGAAAATGCTTCTCACATAAACTGCTCTGTATGAAATACTGCAGTGTTGGCAACAGGAAAACAAGGAGATGTAATTCTGCTGTCCCTTGTATTTGTTCTTCAACCATACAAACCTAGAGAGAGAGAATTTATGTAAGACCTAGTCCGAATGGAGATTTTGGTATTTCTTCAGAGAAAGAATGATCGTTGCCCTCCTTAGAAACCAAAGTATTTACACTGACCTAGCTACATAATGAGTCATGAATAAATATTTGTTACTACCTGACAGAAGGGAATAAGGGGCCTTTGCTACTCTTTGTAGAAGAGGTCTAAATGAAACAGGGGACAGTGAGTGACCAAGGTGAAGGAGGACAAGGTTCTGGTGCTTGCTGTCATTGCTGCCAGTGGCAACAACAACCTGAGGGTATTTGTGCCCCTCCTCACTTCTCTGGGGCAGGACTGCCTTGAAAAAACTCTGCTGCTTTCCCTCCCGAATGCTTCATTAATCTCCAAGCCTTCAGCTGCTTACACCTGATTTTTTTTTGCCTTTCTGAATAGCTTTATTCAGCTCAGTGAGCCAAGACATGTTTAGGACTCAGACCGCAGCTCTCGGGCTCTCTCTGGGTGCACAGAGCACAGAGATCCCCATGAGCAGATCCTGCCTGAGGTGACAGGGCCTTAACAAATACAGATGACATTGAAATTCTGAAATTAGCAGGCAGATGGGGAGAACTGTGTCTATAGAAAATCAAGGCAAGCTGAGACATGTTTATATTTATCAATATATAAATACCGAGATATAAGCACATATAGATAAGTGCAGCACAAGCCCATACGGACAGTCATGTCAGGCCTCAGTTAGTTGTCAATTGTGAGTGAACCTCAGGAGGGCCCAGCTCCTTGGTGATGTACATCCAGCAAATTTACATCAGATGAACACACAGCCCAGAGCCTTTCTTAGGAGACAAAATGGAAAAGCAGAGACAAGGAGACGGGTCTTTCTTATCTTATGAGTTTCTCTCTTTTGATCTCTCAAATGGAAAATTACAGCTCCTCCAATACACTAAAAACTACCACATAAATGAGGCCACATTTTTGGTCCATGTGGCTCCTGTGCAGCTGTCATCTGTGCCTCCCCAAAAGGATCCAGCCTTGTGTTTGTAAACAACACAATGATAAAGCTAATCTGGAGGAGTGCACAAATGAACTGTGTTCTGTTCAGCCAGGAGCTTGCTAATAACTTTCTAAAATTGTTCTCCAGCATTAATTGCAATCATAAATCCCAATCACATTCAAAGCATAACTACTGTATGCCAGTGGCTCACTTCAGTTCTTAATCACACTCTTCTGGGGATTTTTCTTGCTGCTTCTTCCTTCCCTCAGGTGCGGCCACATTTACTTTTGCAGTTCAAATACCTGGAGATATTTCAGTTGAAAAGCCATATAACATCTCTCTAAGCATGTCAATACGTGTTCAGCTTAATATGAATGTCTGTGCCATTCCCACTGGAGAAAAGTAAAAAATGTCAGAGAAATAGATTTAACTTGTTTCTGCGCAGAAGCCTGTAGATATCTTGTATCTAAAGAATATTTAAATTCTGTTTTGTTAAGACAGGATACTTACATTTTACAGTGGAGCAGCCAGGAGGTTATAGTCTCCACTAGACAATTTGCCAGACAAGAAAGATGGCTTAGTTGCAATGTTGACAGCTTTATTCTTGTGGCTTTGGCAGAAAAATAGGCGAAAAGATTGCAGAGGCGGCAGGGTAGAATACAACATGTAAGTTCAGAAAAATATTAACTGGTTGTAAAATGAGTGGGTGGATGCACTAAAGGCGGTGGCATTTCAGTTATATAACAACTTATTGCAACATTTTTATGGCCAAATTATGCTCTTTTTCTGTGCTGTAATTTTGCATCTGCTGCCCAGCTCCAATGGAGAGGGATGAAATGTTTATTTGGAAGGAGAAAAGGGCAGTAGCCATTCATCATTTTCCCCTGAATCATCCCACTGGTCTCAATGAAGATCCCCCGAGGATTGTATTCCATTTCTAATATATTATACACTGTGATTTTACAGATCTGCTTTTATTTCCTAGAGCAACCACTTGAATGAAGCCCCTACAAACACCGCTGACCTGAATGTGGGTTTAGGAGCTGTAATGTGCATGCTGAATGTTGGGCACAGCAGGGGAGTGGACATGCCAATGTGGTCTCTGCAGGGAAAACCAGGGGTTAAATCATCATCATCTTTCTGGCTGAAGACCAGGCAACCTGATGCACCTCCACAGTCGTGTTCTTGGGCCATCCCATTCTCCTGGGCATGACAGAGCCCATTCCTTCCACAGCCAGAGCAAATTCAAAGGTGTCGTACTTGGACACGAAAAGAACCACGCAGACACCTTGTCAGGAGAGAAGCAAGAAAAGAGAGAGCAGGGTCAGAGACCCCGAGCTTTATTATATATGTTCTTAGAAACCACCGTGGATTGGAGGGAGAAATTACCACCCCTCATTCACACTGGTCAAAGGAAAAATCCATCAAATGTCTCCGCCTAGGAGAATGGAATGAAAACAATTAAGGATGGTTAACAAAACATGGCTATGTTTACAGAAAGTGCATGGGAAACTGTTACAGAAAATGAAAACATCGAAGAACTGCAAAGTCAGGGCAACACAAAGGTGTGTAGGGTGGTGGTTGTATTGAAGGGTTTTGTTCTCTCGTTCTGCATATGACTCTAAACCAACTTTTCTTAGCAATCCCTTGTGCACATCGTGAGGGACCTCCCTGGCACCATGGTCTCTATTCTAAAGAGCATTAGGCTTGAATGAAAGGAAAGAAAATAGATGTGATTCCTCCCACTTTGGAACTGAGAACTAATGTGCATTTTCCTTTTCTTGTGCTTTTCACAAGTGTGGAGGCTTTTAGTGGAGGACCCTTGGAGCAGCTGTAAAACTTTATGGGGAAAATTGTTTTGTCTGTGCTTCTGATGGGGCCCCCAGAGGTAAACTTTATGCACTGAATAAACAGGATCTTGGAGCACTCCATAGCCCAGTCTGCTGCATCGTGCAATATCCAGAGAAATAATCTCTACAGCCTGGGAACAAGTCTAAGTTGTTACCCCGAGTCCAGGATTTCCAGAGCCCCCAGTACCAGTTCAGTCCCCTGTGCCTCTCTGGGTCCCCTGGAACTGAATCTTTATCTTCTCAGTGCTACCCGCTCTGATTCTCTCAAGATCTGCCCTGTTTTCCTGGGATAAATTGAAAAGGAAAGGCTTTCTGAACAATAAAAAATATATACAGGATTTGAAGGTGGATAATGAAAAATCCTACATGGTGAGATAATTCAGAGCTTTGTAACTTAATGTTAAGAATTCCCTTAAAATTGGGTCACAGAGGTAAGAGAGGCAAACCTGAAGACCTTAGACAAGAGCAGGGATTAAATCACTGGGTTGCACACATTCCTAAATCCAAAAGGTGACAGCCTAGACAATCTCCTCAAAGATGCTGTGGTTTTCTGTCTGAAGGATTCAAAGGTTATGTGGGAATTTACTACAGCAGGCACAGGTAAGAAATAATGGAAGAGCCAAGGTTCAGTGACCAACGCAGGAGAAAACAGTGTAACAAACACCACGGGAAAAAGTGAATGAAATATAAACTACAACACCAGAGACAATTTATACTAAAAACTGAAGACTGATGAAGAAAAAAACTCAAATAGCAACTTGAAAATTGTCAACAGAGTAAGAGAAGATACCAAAGCCAATTCCTACGACTAGAGAGAAGGGTCTGTCTGCTTTGATGTCTTCCCTATAGCTCAGTTCCCAGGAGGGTGGGAGGCCTGATGAGGAGACAGCTGATGGGGGATAGCTGTCTAGAAAACAGGTTTGTTTATCCCTGTGGAAAACATGGAGCTTTTTCTCTAAAACCAAAACATTTTTAAAATTCTAAGAGACAAAATGTTTCCAGTGCACTTTCAATGGAAGAAATTTGGTGAGGTGGAGATAAATTTTTGTTAAGAAAAGTCATACAAAAATGTTTTCAAAAAATATTTACACAGATCCTCTGGGAGATGAGCTACTGACAGAGTAAATAGTGAGAAGGGAGCACAGCTTTCAAGGAGCAAGAGCACCAAAGGTCATTTTCCTGGTGCCAGTCTCCCTGATATCATTCCAGCCAACCACCTGAACCAGGCTTTTCTTGATTACCGCTAGATTTTTATAGCCTGGATCAAACCAATTTTCTGAGCTCTTCTCTGTGTTTTCTACACCAGTGTTTTCTGGTTCGAACATATTTCCATTGCAGGAGCATTTTATTTCCCATTTTTACCAGTATGCTGTGTGCACTTTGGCTTAGAGAAACTTGTTTTTTCAATAAAACATCTATAGAATGTTATTACCAGACATTTAATGGAGCATTTTTACAGTGATGGAGTTTTGTCAGAAAAGCAGCAATTGATTATTTCTGTGTGTAAAACTGATGGGTGTGAATGCTTCAGCCCTGTCACAAGATAAAAACAGCATTTGAAGTTCTCTGTGAGGCAAACTACTCGCAACAATGGATATTTTAGCAGATACATGGGCTTGAATTTCTCCATAAAAACCTTAGCAAACTTTCAGGGAATATTAGACATTTTTTCCCCTCCATTCATCTTCATGCAGCTCGAGTGTTTGCTGTGCAGTTGGTATAATTTTTTAGCAGTGTTCAAGACCAATTCCCATGGGACCATTTTCCCCTCAATTATTCTGTGGGTGAACAAAAACAAAAGAGGAAAAAATATTCTGTAAGCAGTGAAGGAAACTGACCTCTCCAGCAGGAGTATCTTCCTTCAGGGGTTATTGCGTGAGCACAAGGATTTCACTTTTTACTCCTGTGCCTTACAAAGATTTGTTCCTTTACTTGTACCTGGGACAGGTGTGCATTGCACCTCCCCTAGCTACAGTAACAGGACATGAAAGTTTACTCGTGGAAGTAATTTCCCTACCTATGCCCTAATCTAAATGATGTTAACTGGATCTTTCATGAATTTACAGCTATTCTGAAGCTGTAATTTCTGGGATTGTGAGATTATGAGATGCTCAAGGAACAGAGTAAATCCAACCAAGAAAATCTCTAGAAGCTCCCATGTGGGTCAGAATCTTAGGCAGCTCCCCATTCATGATATACATTGGTATTTAATTTCCATATTGTAAAAATATGTGGAATAAGCAAATAAATTACCCTGTAGTGCATGTTCAGAATTTCAGCGTAGTGTCAGTGGGAAGTGTGTCTTTGTGGCCTTTCTGTAGAAATAGTCAGTACCTTTCTCGTAACTGCAATTGTTTTAAAGCCTAGACTTGGTTTAAAAAACCTTCAGTTCAACTCCGTGCAGAGAAGCCTGTGTTTCACATGCAGCCCACCCACTGAAAGTGCTCTGCTGACAATGTGTCTGGGTTTATTCCTCCCCTGCTTTTGTCTTTTTTTCTATCGTGTTATCAGTCATACCTGACATGGCTAAAATCAGTATTGTCATGAAAAGAAGGCACCAGGTAAAGAGTATTTTAAGCAAAGTGGGAAGCAATGCAGGAGAGGAAAAAAAGGGATAAAAATCTTTTCTGTGCAATTCTTTCCAGGATTGTTCACTTGGAATCCCAGGGCACTGTTGCCATGTTTAGTGCACTTTTATAGACAAAAGGGGTGTTTGCAATGTGAGCTCTACAGCACTGGGAGGGCGGAGAGCTTTGGTTACTGGGCTGTTTGTGATCTCAGCTCATGGCTCAGGGGAGACATTTTTGCTCCAATGACCTCTAAGCTGCCTTTAGTTTATTGATTGGCTAATAGGGAAAATTGATTTTTAACTAACTCACCAGTTTTTAGACCTGAACACAGTTGTCACTTCCAGTAAGGGTACTTTACTCCATCATATAAGTTGTCTCAGTCATCAATTCATTCTGGATGTTGCAAAAGGCAGGGATGTGCCAAGAGGTTTGGCAAGGAGCCCAGACACAGCCCAGAACAGTCCATAGATAAAATGTGTTTTATATTATGTTACGCCTGACATACATGCTCTGGCATTGGCAGAAAACAGCTGGCTGTGCCTAAGGGGCAATAGGCTGAAAATAAGAAAATGCAAATTCAGGGACTATCATGGAAAGGTATCAGGGAATATCGGAGGAAGAATATTGGGGAGACACTTCTGAAGTGAAGTGTCTCACTTGCAGGTCAGACATTCTTGCCCTGAGACCTATAAAGCTGAAGTAAAGAGGTAGCTGGAGATGTAATATACAGAATCATTGGTCTGAACTGGACCTATTCCAGTTTCAATATCAACAATCTGAACCGAAAGATTTCACAGGTAGAAATGTTGCATAATATTTCATTAATGTCCTCCTGCAAGATCCAAGTCCAAAGGTTCCAGGACTCAGTTCCTTGCTTGTTCTCATCTCACCTGTACCCTAGGGAAGTACCAGCCAAGCTGAAGAACAGGGGGACTGAGCTAGAAGACACTGTTTGTTTTTTTATTGTTTTGTTTTTCTCAAAGAAAAAAACAAAAAAGGAAAGTAATTTTGTCTTCATCTGAAATAACCAGTTTGCCCAAAGCAGTGTATTTTTATCTTCAGGCTGTTTAATCAAAACAAACCATTAAATTTTACAGGAAAAAATGTAATCTTGAAATAGAAAAGGAAGGAGCATCAGCTAGAAATGACAAAATGAAACATGAGAAGAGCAAAGTGAAATGCATTCAATTTTTAAGAAAAACACTAGTACTAAAGATGCCAAAATTTTCAGAAACATCTTTTTTCTTTGTGAAATTGAAAATATTTCTCTGTGTCAAACCAAACTGGTGAGTAGCTCTGTGCCCTCCTTTCAAAGTCATTTGGAAAGAAATTTTCATTTTCTAAGTGAATATATTATATGCAATTCTTCTTTATCTGCTTTTAGATTCAGTGTATAAACATTAATGTATTTAATTAACATAATGAATGAATAGCTTCAATGATTTCATTGGAGTGACTTGATTGTTTAGGATAATGGCAAACTTTGCTGGGAAGGCTGTTGCTACTCTGGTAAGCTCAGTCCGTGGAGCAGCAGCTGTGCCAGCAAACCATTTGCCATCATAAACATCCTAGTTCATAGGATCCTATCTCATATCTGGGTGTTAAAATGTTGGAATCTATAGGTGATCTGGAACATATAATGCTATAATTAGATGCTAGTATGGAAATTATAGGTTAAATTCTGCACGCCATCCCTTGAAATGAACAGTAAAATATGTGTGCATGTACCAGGAACTAAAACAACAGCTACTGATTTGGGGCACATCAGTTTAACTTATCTGGTGTGGCACCCCACAAAATCCAAAATCATAAAGAACCCTAGGTCCTCCATCTTGGTTCAGATACCTTTGTTCCAAGCACAGACATTTCCTGACAAATGTTTTTGGATAGATTTTTTCCTCAGTACATCTGAGCTGCGTCTCCTCTCATGACAAACAAGACTGAGTTGATAAAAGCTAATCTGATGCAGTGCAGCCTGGTGCCACAGATGAAAAGCAGCAGATGAAAACATCTGAATTTGATGAAAATCCTTCAGCAGGATAACTGGGTGTAGTGCAAAGATGCTGCTGGGACAGATGGAATGTTCGAGCCTCTGTTCACAGTGGCAAAGTCAGAGGGTTACAGAGATCATGGTCTAGAGAAAGGGTCACACCACCTTTTCATTTATACATTGGGACATGCTGAAATTTTCATTCTTGTGTATTTTCTCCTCTTTCTTGGTTGTCAGCTACACAGAATTCAAATTTAAACATCTTGTTGAGCTCACAGCTAGACTGCTGTTCTTCAAGGGAGGGAAAGTAAAGCAAGTAACAAAGCTCTGAAATACTCTCCTGGCTTTGGACCACATCTTAGCCTGTAATTTGTGAACACAAGGGCCTGCAAATGAGGTAAAATCATGCTGCAAATGTCTACAGGCAGGATGTGGTTCTACATTTACTTATAACTTTTCTCAAATATATGCTGGTCTCCATCATGTAAAGTGTGTGGCTGGCAGCATGGCAAATTTTAAAGGATACTTTTAATTGAAAGCTGTAGATTTTGATTATATATCAGAAATTTTGCTGTTGTTATGTACTCCACAGTATTCTCTGGGGGGTGAGTGGGACTGCAAATGTGTTACAAGAACATTAAAAAGTAATGTCTTACAGTTGTGTCACACAAAGGAAAACTCCAACTCATCTGTTGGTAATTTTGAGAATATGTTGCCCCTGATGTTGGACATAAATGCACCTGCAATCTGTACGCACTGGGTGCGCTCTTACTCTGCAGGAATCTCACTCATTTCTGTGGCACTGCTTGAGAATGATAACACTGATCCCTGGGTGAGGAAAAGAACCTGATTTTACTCTGAAATACAAACATTGACCTCATCACTCCTAGATCATGCTGTAGACAGATGTGAGTTTACAAAAGGGAAGCAAACATCCAGCTCAAGATGTTCCTTTTAATCTCTTATCTGCATCTCTTTCTTGCTTTTCTCTGATGTTTAAGGGTGGTTTATGCTCTCTGTGTGAATGTTGCCCCCTGTCAGAAGCAATCAGATGTAATAGACTGCGGGCGACTCAGCTTAGCTCATTTCTCAAGCCTCCAAAAGGCATCCAAAACTTGCTTTTTAAAAGATGTGGTGGTTACGTGCTGGTTTAGCTTGTTCTCAATAATTTATTACTTACTAATCTTTTGGGGTTTTTTTTATCTTGCTTATTCTCAGTGGAGGGAGTTGGATGTTATCTGAAGGCATGGTTACTGTGAGGATGTGGAGTAAAGACCTCATCATGGTTTAGATGTTAAGGCCTGGAGTTTCACAGACTTGGGAGTTTGCATCACTGTTCTTTTCTTTTCACTGAACAATGTATCTATTAAATCCATCTACGTAGGCAAATGAGGAAATAACCCATTTTTTTCTTAGACAAATGTTCTTGATTTGTGATGTTTATTAGAGTTTTATGTTGAATTTGAATCTGCAACTTCATTTAAAGGTGCTAAATGCTAAGAACTGTCTGAAGCATTACTTGTGTGCTTTCTGTCAGAGGATCACCACTGTTTATTTTATCACGTTAAGGAAAGACAGTTTAAAATTGCATTTTACAAAAGACCATTGAACAATTTTAGGCAGGATCACTGATTAACTGGATGATCTGCTCTTCTGAGCTCTTGTTAGTACTGACTTGAAGTTTATATAGTTCTAGGCTCTGAATCAGTATGCAAAAGTCAGAGATCTATAAATATTCACCTAACCATGTTTATATCACACCAACCCAGCCTAGATTTCTAGTGAGAGCCCTGCCTTTCTCCACAGGCCAGGCCTGGCCATTGTTTATAAGAGATAGATTGTTAAAATAATTTATGTTATTTTGATTTCACCAATTTGATAGATTACCTATTGCAGTGTCTACTGTGCAGCATAGCTGAGCTACCAGCAGATGCTCTACTCATATTCATATTACATATAACTGTGTGTGTGTACACACATGTATTTTTTTTCTATGCTCTATTTATACATTTTGTGTTTCTCCTATTTTGCTCATTCGTTTTTGTTAATTATATGGCTGTTGCACTAAAGTGAACTTGTGTTTTGGCATCTTTTACAAGAACACATTTTCTTTTGCAGTAGCTTCTCTAAAGGTTAGAACTCTTAAATCTTATTTTTCACGTCTAGTGTTCTGAATTCAGATGCACAGAAATATGTTTCTGCTGGAGAAAAATTTTAGCCGTGATTTTCAGTTTTCACCCTTCTATTATTTGTCTGTTCTCATTGACGCTCAGAGTCATGGCTGGAATATCTGGCATAAACTGAACAGCGGCCACCCTGAAGTCTTTATTTTTGTTGTCTCGTTCTACCTTCAGCATTTTGATCGAGCCAGTTTATGCATCTTGAAGGCAGAAATCCCTTACGGAAACATTTCACTTCAGCTCATTCATAATAGCTATTGATAAAACCTCTCGTTGCCTCTCCCAGGATTCAAAGAGCCCCTGCCATTACCCGGCAGCATCTGCACGAGTTCCCCTCTCCACCACACCTGGGGAGTGCTGGGGTTATGCATAATGCAGGAGTGGAGCTGTGCCTGGGCTGGGTCTGTACGGAGACCTCACAGGTGCCTGTGCTGGGCTGCCCAGGGCAGCCCTGGGAATCCATTAGGCAGCTGCCTGGGTTATCACTTTAGAAACATTTTAGAAGGGTTTAATATCCTGAAATTAAACCTCTCTTGCTGCTCTCTGCATTCTCGTTCTCCAAGAAACTCAGCCTAGGTGGAAAATCCAAATAAACCCAAGTTGCAGGAACCTCCTTTCCCTGGAGCAGGCAATCTCTGTATCTGTGTAGCTCTGGAGAGCTTTGTGGGCTCAGTTTCACTGGTGCTACATCAGCACTTCATCCTCTTTGTGCTTCTGTTGTTCCAGTCTGGCATTCAAGTACTTCCTCCAGCAGCTTAATTACACAAGAAATATCAGAGAGATTCCTCTAAATCCAAAGTACATGTTTTAACCTAAAGTGAATACATAACATTCCTGCTGCATTTCTTTCTGTATACAAATGTGCTTCCTCCTCAGATGGATTTTAACAGGTATAGTTGTATTTATCATCTCAGTGCAAAGTTTTGATTTGGCAAAGTATATTTAGTCCAAGTTCTTTGTTGAGATAAACACAAGATGTAATAACTTCAAAGCAACTTACACAAGAACTTCACTGGATTCCTGTCTGGAGAATAAAGGGTACCAGGAAGTGGTTTCAGTCTGATTTAGTGAAAGGTCATACTTGTTTTTTCTGACAAATAGAGATTTAAACTCAATACAGAAAATTATCTCCATTGCTCACACTGAAAACTCTGAAGACATCTTGAAATCTGAGTAAAAACACAGTCCACAAAAGACTGGAGCTGCAAACTGAAACAAACATCTGCTAGAACTGAAGGACTGTTCCCATCACCTTGTCTGCAAAACCCTGTTCTCTCCTTTGTTTCTAAGCCATGCAGGGACCTCAAAAACAAGCCTCCCATGGTTCCTCCCAAAGAGAATCCGTCTGTTTGAAGGCTGGCACATTTTGGCTATCTGTAAACCGTGGGAGTGAACTCACAGACCCCACTCAAACCTCCTTCTCTTCCCATCCTTCTGCAAACCATGGCACCTGTTCAGAGCAGGGCATTGATTTTGGTTTGATTGGACACACACTTAAGGGGAAGCCAGAACAGGTCAGACAATGCCATCAGGACTGCAAAAGCATCATCGTTAAGCAAATCCCAGTTTGGCAAAATCTGCTTATGCCCTAACCAGGTCCTTGTTTTCCCCTGGAGTGTGTCTGGAGCTCACGGGAGCACAGTCCTCACACCAAATGCTTTCTGCCTCATGTAGCACCCCCTGTAATACTTTTTTCTTGTACCACAGGAGTGCAGCTTCTCATTAACAAAACAGCTGCATTGTGGGTGAAGGGGATGATTACTCTGATACCACGTTTACACTGCTGAAGTTCAAGTGATGTAACTAGAGGTCTTCCTGATTTACCATGCTGTACATAAGGGCAAAACCTGAAAGAACTAGGGGTTTGTTTCTGACATGGAAAAGCCACAGTCTTAAAATGATAAAAATGAGTCTTGCCAAACAACCTCTAGATGGCTCTTGAGGCTTGCTTTGTCAATTAGCAAGCTCCTGAAACAAGTCTGCATCAGTCTAGAAAAAGATATTCCTATTAATCTATTACTTCTTCTTGCAAAAGAGGAAACCCTGGAGTTTCTTGCACACAGTGGGAAAGCTTCCCTTTGTTTTATCAGAAGCAGAGAGGCCCCCTCAGCTGAAGAGAGGAAAAATGTTTGTTGTCTTTCTATACAGAAGGTCCCGATTGTGGATTCCACCTGTGCATATTCTGCTGTAGTTACTTCATATTTATTCCCTCAGGTGTGCAAATTACCACTTTTGGTTGAAGCTTCTCAAGTGAAAAAAAAGAACAGCCACCCATTTTCCTAAGCAGGACTGCTTGTAAGCATCCAATTTACCTGGTTTTCAGAAATTCTGTTTAGAGGAGTACATCCCTTTTTCTTGTTGCAAAGGGCATCTGGTGTTTATTGCTGATTCACAGAGGAGTGGGGAAGTAGGGTGAGGAGGGAGGAAGGAAAACCTATTCATAGTTTTGAGACGAATCACATCATATCAATCCGTGCTTCATCTGAAACAGATCCTGTGAGTTACTTGCTGCTCAAAGTATTCCTGAGCAGATCATGTTGGATGTGATAGTTGTAATCCAAAGGGCCAGAAAGGAAACTGGGGGGTAGAATCTATTAGGAACTTGGATCTGTCAGACAAAAAAGTATTTGTACCAAAAAGTGCAGTGCACAACTGAGAGCTCACATCCTCCTATAGAGTTTGCTCCAGCGCAGGAATTAGATATTTCTGTAAGTCAGATGTGATAAGAGTTAGATACTTAACTTCACAACTACCTGCTTGTAATTAATTTATCTTCTGAATCAAAATTTCATCATTAAAATTCTAGGGCAGAGCAAATATTCCTTCCTCCCTTAACCAGATAAAAAAACATGCCTCCACAAATTTGTAACATTTAGTTGGAAAACCTGGTAGTGCTTTCACGATAAAGAAAAGTTTAAAGATGCTGCCTGCAATCAAAATATTTGTGTGCTTCTTCCCTTATGTAGTAAGAAATTATACACTGTTTACTGACACTGAGGTACTCCAGAACGAAAACACAAACTTCGACATTAATCAAGTACCATGTAGCAAAGAAGAATTCAATGCCTTCTTTGCTGCAAAGGTTAATACCTTTGTGGGCTTTAATTTAAGGAAACCTGTAAAATATTTGTAAGGTTAAATACAATACAGAAGTGGCTAGCAGAGACAGTTACAGTAATTTCCTGTGGATTTGGGGGGGAAAATGAAAAAAAGATGTCTTTATACATCAAATGTTCCACTCCAATCAGAGGGACAGATCTTTGGCTGCGACTCAGCTGCTGTCCACAGTGCTGGGATGTGCCTCTGGACAGTAATGAGGGACACACTTTTCCCCTATGAATAGACACTGGCACAAAATCCATGGATAGGACTCTTCTTCTCTGGAAAACTTTTGATGAGAGGGCTATTTTTGAACAAAGAAGGATGCAGCACTTGACTGCCTTTCTATGACTTTAGGTCTCATCCACCAAACAGCCTGTGTCTTTTGTTATTTAGGGCTGAATATGCTGAATGTAAGGAAACATCACAAAAGATACTGATAAAGAAATCAAACTCATAATCTGCATGTATGTTTTGAAATAAACTTGTTCTGGATTATCTCCGGCTGGGAATACTACCCAAGCTGACCTGGGAGCAGATATCTGTGTTTAAAACTGGAATTCATGTTGGCATCAATATTTTGGCTTTATCTAAAAAGCATTGTGCCTTGCTAAAACATGAGTAGGTGTTTCATTCTTAAAACAGCATACAGGATTAGCCAGCAGATGCTCACCGGGAGCAGAATCTCATTTTTTCAAACACTGGGAGAACTGTGTGCCTGGGGCCAATTTAGAGAAATTCACTCCAATGTCACATTCTTTTATAGGTTATATAAATAGGTATGAAAAAAAATCATCTAACCACAGAGTAATAACATGACCTGCAGATTACAAGGTAATTAAACTTGAGGCTACCAAGTACAGTGCTCCAGGAATAATTTACCTCGTGGTGTGGGGAGCTGAGATGTTCTGATGTTTCTTGCTAATGCAAAATGAATAAGCATTGGGAGCTCCGACCTGCCAGGGCTAAGGAATTAACGGGTTCCCTACCTATATCTTTCACTCCTGAACACTCGTGATGACAATCTAATTTGGAAAGCAGCAATAACCATGTGGTAACTGTCTTTAAGAGGCACTTACTATGTCATTTTATGGTCAGTGCAAAGATGGTGTAACTGATTTGAGGCAAACTGCCTTCATTAGGTGGCTGTCACCTCCGCAGAGACCAGAGTGCATTTTGCTGCTCATTGGTGCAGTTGGTTCCTGCCTTGAGCCAGGTGTAAAGGAAACGTGAAGAGCTATTTGATAAAGGATTTAGACAAGATTTAGGCTGTGCTGTTAATTTCTAGGTGAGTAATCCAATCTCTTCCCCTTATTGCCCTAGGAAAAAAGATACTGGAAGTGAGTGTTTTAGAACATAAAGATGTGCTCCCACAAAAGGAGGAGCTGAAGCAACATAGATATATCACTCGTTTTGGTAAAAGGTACTTCTTGTTTTTCACTTCTGACTTGCCTCTGGCCAGGGGCAGAATGAAGAGATGAGTCCAGTTAAAGTAAAATGAAGATGAAGGTGATTACACTGATTTGCTGTGATGTGCTCCTAGCTCAACTACATTTCATTGATTAACTGACAATTTAAATAAACAGCAGTGCAGGCAGATGGCATTTAAATAGGAAGTGGTTTTTTAATTTTTAAACTTAAAAATGTGGAGTCTTTTTGACTGTAAATTGCTGATGCCATGTGTTTGCTCAGGCTACAGCACTTGATGCTGAAGTCACTGCTTTATGTCCACAACACGAAGTAATGTTGTCTTTGACACCTTGACTCAAGAACAGCCAGTGGCCATGTTTCTAACTCTCCCCAAACTCAATGAGACTTAAATGAGTTTTAAGTGCTCTGCTGGCTGCAGGTGTTTCCTGCAATGGATATTTTTAGCTTTTTCATTGTTTATGTCTTTGTCAATGTGTCCCTGAGAACAGATGAGAGCATTCAGTGCAGCACTTCTCTCCATGCAATCCTAAGGATACATTTAAGGAAGTGCTCATGAACTCCTCCCCAAAGATGAAGTGGGGCCTCTGCACATTGCAATTATTAATCTTCCACAGCTGGATGATTTCTGCTCTAGCTTTGAACTATCACTCAGCCGTGTTGGTGGAGGCTGAGTGCCTTTCCCTAAACCTTGCAGCTGTAAATGTCAAGAACGTATAAACCCAGACTGCAATCTGCAGTTACAACTTGACAACTCTTACAATTAAAACTCAAAATAATTTTGAAGTAAGCTTATCAGAAGCTCCTAGCCTGAATGAGAGTAACCTTATTAGTAAAGTCAGGAAGTCTGCATTTTGAAACCTGTTCCCAGACTCTGTTTAAACACTGGTATTTCCAATCCTATCAGTTTGAGTTCAATGATAGCTGGACATGAGCACATGTGAGTTCCTCTTTCCATAAAAAACCATATAGAGGACTCCTCAAGGTAAAACTGACCCTCATTTCACTGTGTGTAAGACACACAGAAGCACTGAAAAACCTTAAAGTACTCATTGAATTGTTGCAATGATGCATTTCTTCTAGTCTCCTGGAAAACAAGTAAACAGTGCTGCAAGAAACAAAACCAGTATTTCCAGAAGCACTAAGCTGTTCCTCTGTGTCCAATGACAGAAATTTGACACATACTTTATATATATATATATATAAATGTACACATCATACATTTTTATTGTGGTGTTTTAATTTCAAGACTTTTTTTGTAGTGCTGCTAGAAAAATCCAGCAGCTGCCCAGTTGTCTCTGCAATGTGCTGAACACCCCCAGCTGATACTGGCAAGGTGGTGCAAAGGGAGCAATGTGTAACTCAGCATTGCATCCCACTGTTCCCTGCTGGTTTCTGTTTGAGGCCAGGTATTGAAAGACAAAAACATTGTTGTCTTCCTTTCCTGAAATGGGAAATCTTTTGGTTTACTTCTCATTTACAGCTTAGAGGCACAGATCAGCCTGGAGCAAACTTCCTGATCAGAGGCATCCGGCAGATGAGCCTGAGAAGTTGCACCATGGCAGAGATCAGTCCCAGCAAGGGGGACAGATCTGCACTAGCCAATGCTATCTGCTTAATTTAATTAGACTTGTGGCTAAGTGAAAGTGAATTTGGGCAACTGGACAAGGGAGAGGAATGTTATGGCAAGGGAAGAAACACTAATTTCCTGCCCAGTATTACCAGGTTTAATTTCCTCCCCAAGAACACCATTTCTATGGTGTCAGGAACACAAAGGAAAGATTTAGCAGGAGGCAAAGGCAAGACAGAGGGTCCCTTGGACAGGGTGAACTGGACACTCTCCCTGCTGCAGGGCTGCTCTGTGGGCTGCAATTTCCATCTCTACTTTCCTTTCCTATCGCCATCCTCAGGCCCAGCCGGCAGGCACTGGCAGCATGCCAGAGAACTGTCTCTTCTCTCCCTGAGGTCAGCACAAAATGCTTCCTCAACACAAACAAGGGCAGGTCCAGCCTCCTGAATGAGTTGTGCTCCCTGCAGCTGGCACTGCCAGCAGATCCCTGCAGAGCTGATCCTGCTCCAAGCCATGCAAAGGCAGTGCTGCCACACACATCTCCCTGCCCCCTCTTTTTTTCTGTTTTGAAAAATGACAATGAATTCACACAAAGCCTCAATTACAAAAGATTATGGGCGTCAATTTAGTGTGTGCTGTAAAGTTGTATTAAATGATCAAATGCTAATGAGGAGAAAGGCTCTTCTAGAGAAATAAGGAATTAGCATAAATTAATAGAGTTCCATATGTGCAAGTTTTATGGGGTAACAAAGTATCTCATCATAAAAGTATAAATATTTAATTCAATTCTTGTTGGGGCCAGTACGCAGCATTACAGGCAGCACAGAAATATGAATTAAAGTGTGGGAGGGAGCAAAGTGCTACCCAATTCAGGTTCACAGAGAGGTCACTGTCATGGCTCTGCTGTTCTTTTTCACTGTTTTCCAGCTCACACAGTTTGAAGCCAGGTCCAAATGGCAAACCAATATATGCATGGCCTTGTCTGCAGTCTGGGGACTCTTTGTTGTGTTCCCTTGGTGTGCTACCAAGTTGCTCAGCTCTGCCCAAGAGTGTATTTCCTGGTTAACACTGGATCTTCCTGCTCCTACAGCTGAGAGAAAAGGCTTCAGAGGCATTTTCGTGGCTTTTACAGCACCTTCCCTAACCATGTGGAAAAGAGCTGCTGCAGGTATAAATTGAGTTGAATCTGTGATTTACATTCAGCCTTACAGTGTATTTCACATTAATGCCATGAATGAGTTGCTATAATTAAGATTAATTTTACTGAGGTAAAAAGCAAGCTCAGTCGTATCTGTTACCTTCCTGAACAGCTGTGGCACTGATTAGCATAGGCTGCTCCAGCCATGCTCTGCACACCCAGGCAAGGGTCCTTGTGCCACTCTAATAAACGTACGGGACTCTTGGGCTGGATTTTTCTTGTATGACCCAATTGGTGGGACTCAGGAGAAAAGCATGTATTTCTCATGTTCTCGTATTGCATTGCTAGAAGCATCTGTCTTCGAGAATGCACATGTGTTCATGGTGTGTGTTTAGAGTGTTTATTTCCTCTCCTACAATTGTGTAAATATGTAGGTGTCTAAAGGGGTAAGTTCATTTTTACCCATAAATAAGTATAGCTGTATCCAACATTTGAATACAAATATTTAGCTGTGTTCTATAATTAGGTGAAACTATAATTCTGATCTGAAACTGTACATGTGAGTACCTGCATGCTTGATACTTGAGATAGATAATTGAGAGGTTTTGAGAGGAGTTTCATCTGATTATCATCTTACATTTTGCAGTAGCAATATGCAGAAAATTGCTTAAATCCATGACCACAGACAGATATGTCAACTTCCAAGTCTTTTAGGTCATTAGGTCTGACTTAATAATTTTGTTAATAGGGTTTTTACCAGATTCCTATTTTCTGGGCTTCAGGAAATAAGGGCTTTTGCTTAGTGTTCCATTTTGAATTCTCTTCTTCACTACTATGGTACTCCAGGGCAGGATCCCATCAGGCTAAAGGCAAACTGGAGACTTGTCCAGCAGGGAGAAGAGGCAATTTCTTTTGGAACGCAGAGCTGTTATGTATAACTGATGGATATAGATCTAAAACTCCCACTCAATCCTCTCTGCTCTGGTGCATATTACATCAAGGAGAGCTGTTTTTCAGTGGCCTTAGAGATCAGTGCTGGTATTTCTGGTGGTAACACAGAGAACACAACTTCTGCCTGATGATATTTTGATTGATCAGAGTTGCTGTACTTGGCTTCAAAGGAGGGACTGGTTTTGACTTAGCAGAAGAAAAAACAGGTCTGATATTAATGCCAATTGAACCATCTGTACCTGCTCACTGTCCGTTGGATTTCTGCTTTGATTTTGGCTTTTTGAAGCAGCCCTGGACCAGGAATGTCAGTGCTGTGTCAGTGATACCACAGTGACCTCGTCATGGCCTGCATGCACAGAGGTCCAGGAGAGCACATTTCTCTTTGGGGATGTGAGATGAATTTGCTGCCAACAGGCTGTTCATGTTTGCATCTTCGATTTGCACCAGCTGAAACTAATTCAAATTAGTCCCTTTTGAGAATCATTATGTCAAGAGATCTGTCTTGATTGCAGAGCCTCAGAGGGCACAGGAAATGTCAGTCCTGTTCAGAGCACACTCCTGACACCCGGTGACTTTCTGCCAGGTTACATGTTTGACAGCTGTTCTGGGGTGTGTGTTCCCAGCCACTGGCCTGACAACCATCATGAAGCCAATTACAGTCACAGGCAATTAATGTTCCCCTCCTCAGGATCTCGTGGAAATGATAGCATAATGCAGAGGATCAGCATGAAATCTGTGACCTTTGGAAATATAAGCCTGAGACGGGAGCTGAGTTTGCGTCTACATCAACTGTGACCAATTAAGCTCTTAAGGCATGGCAAGGGAGATGGAAAATTACATGTTTCATAAAAGCAATGTGAACAATTTTTTCCTCTCACTTCCAAACACAATAGCTTCTAGCTGACCTGAAAATACCAGCCCTTTCCCCACGCTCTCCCTGCATCAGTTACTCAAATCTCATGGTTAGTCTCCTCTAACAACAGCTGCAAATTGATACAGATTTTCTGTATTGCTGTTGTGCACAGGCCTGAATCCATCACGTTCCTCCTGCTCTGAGCTGTGTGCAGGCAACTCTACAGAGTCAGCTGCTCCCATGGTGCAAACCAACGTAAAGCCACTGAAATGGAGAGAGATGGTCATCTGCTGCCTTTGAGCTACTTCCCCAATATGGATTTCAGCCTGACAAGGGAAGAGGAGATCCTTCCCAGGGTGACATGGCCAATTATCATGTATACAACTATCCCAGGGTGGGCTTTTTTGGGGCTCTACACTCTAGAGAGAGATGAAAACAAACAATGAGAAATTTCAGTTTAATTACCAGGTGACATGACTTCAACTTTTGTTTTCCCCTCCTTTCTGGCTGCACCAAAATCAGGGATGTTATTCTAGTTCAAGCTGAAGTAGAGGCATCTCTTTCCGTCCTGGTCACAGTGGGTCACGGTTTTTCTGTTTGCCTCTGTATCTGTGTGTGAATGGCCCATTTCTGGCATGGGCAGGAGTGGAATAGATGAGCAGAGGTCCGGTTTACTATGCAGAAAGCCAACAAAGAGAGGTTTGAGCAAACAGCTTGGAACTCAGGGAGTTCATAGCAAAGAAATTGTGTGACAGCAACACCTAGAGTTCAGATGTTTCATCTGCTTTACTCCAGATGCAGAGAATTTGTTTATTTACTTTGAGAAGAGCAGGAAGTTGCCATGAAGCAAACTGGGATTTTAGGCCAAAATATTTTCAGGGTAATTGGTCTAAAATCATGTTGTCTGGATAAAGCAGCCTGGAGCCTAGCCTATGTAGTTTTCAAGTTCTTCCTATCAGGTCTCACAATAAAATATGCAAACTGAGAAAGCAGAAATTTTGAAATAGTTTCTAAATTTCACAGTGTTCAGTTCAGCTCCGCTATTCTTAAGAATCATGGTTTTTAATTTGTTGGGTTTGGTTTTTTTATTGCTAAGCATTTGCTGTAAGATATATTGATCTGACCAAGCCTGTTCCTAAATTAACCTCTGGATTGTCAGGACAAAAAGTCCCAGGATGAGACTTGCAAAGTAGATATTTCTGAACAGTTATCTGTATCTTTTTGAACATGATTGTGTATTTTGGGGGGGAATCTCTGAGGTTACATGGTTTAACCTTCCCGAAAGCTTTTACTGTGGTGTGTGAGGCATTGCCCGCCCAGTGCAGGAGGCTTGTAGCACTTTAGGCTTCTGCATGAGCCTGTTTAAGCCAAATGCAGAGCTTGTTGGCTGCATCTAGCAGCCTTATGCCAAAATATTTCTCCTCTTTAATAATAAAAGTGCTTCCACGAGAAGGAGCCTGAACTACCAGAAAGGCCTGTCCAAGTGCCATGTTTATGGGGACTAACTGCAGAGCGATGCCTGACCCAAAAGAGACTGCCAAGCAATTCCCTCTGCACGTTGCCACAAATTCAAGGTACAGTGAAGCATTTCCCTTAAACCCAAGCACATCCTAATTTGGCACGTCAGTTTTGTATTGATATTAACCGAGAAGGAAAGGAAGTGAGTGAGGAAGGAAAGTTTATTTTTGTGTGCCCATAATGCTGTGATCAATGAGGTTGCAGATATTTGGAGCATGGATATTCCCACTGGTACAACACTGGTGGCTGCTTGGTGCCCTTGGGCTGCAGATGTTTGGTCCTGGTGCTGATGTCCAATATGTCCAGCTATTGAGGCAGATGGTGAGCAGCAAAATATTCCTAAACTTTTGGAAATATACCACCCTGGAGCCCAACGAGGGAGACAGCTCAAATTGGAAAATAATGTAATAGAATATTTTATTTTTCACAAAAGACTTTAAGGCTGGGAAGACAGCCATTTCTGAAAGGGCACTTTGGCTGACTTCCCCATATTCTGCACAGCTTTGCAATGACCCTCCCTTTGCACGCCTTTCCTCTTTTAGGCTGAGACAGAGGTTTGCACTTCACTTTATACACATACACAAACACTTACAAAACAACAGCCAGTGATACTAAATTTGTAGCTTTATTAAAGGAAAAAGCCAGACTTCAGCTCAGTCTTCCTGCAGCAAAGGACAGAAATAACTTTCTGCCATAGTGAAATGTCTGCTCTCTTTGAAGGGGTCTCCATTCAGCCAGGGGTCCATCTGTCCTCTCTCCAACAGCAGAGGAGAAAAAAGACAAGGGAAGAACTGTAAGAACCTTGATTCATCAGAAGACCCAAATATTTTATTAAGTTCATGAAACTACATGGAAATCAACAGGACTGGTTTCCATTTATTGATAAGTCTACTGTGGGTTGCCACTAGACTTAATCCTAAATTTGTGCCTCACAATTTTCATCAGGGGAGACACAATGGCATTTTAATACACTTATTTGTTTTATAATTAATAGCTTTCTGGAGGGATTGAGCTTTTTGTTTGTGTTGGGGGTGGTGGGGCTGCACTTCCTTCTCCCCCCTGCAATGATGTAATTATAGCACTACTGGAAAAAGCTGAATTGCTTGCAGGCTTTTCCCATTAAAAAAAAAAAAAAAAAAACAACAACCAACCTTTTTCTGTTTCAGTGTTATGAATACACTTTGAGGCAAATTCTTTCCTGAAAGAAAAGGCCAGGTCTTTGTCTTCTGAAGAGAATAATGGATAGAGAATCATTGTTCCTATAATTTCTACTAGTTCTGAATTCCTGAGATTCAGTAGCCAGGCGGGATGGAAAGGGAGCTCCAAGCAAAACAATTATGATAAAGAGCCTCAGTGGGCTTGATGCACTTGGCAGGTGCATTTGCTGAGCTCTATCCAGGGATCCTGCTAGTGGGAGCTTGAGGATAAGTAACACGCAGTCCATGTGCAAAATATATTTACAAGTTCTGTTTCCAAGAAAAGTCAAGTATAAAGCATTCTAGATAATTTCTATGATTTGGATTTTCTGAGTTCAGTTTGGGCATAGACTTAATACCAAATTTTGGGTGAATTCTCCAGGATAGTTTAATTTATTTCAACATAGCAAAATTCTGCAGTACAGTGAATGGTAACTAAATGCTGTTTGGAACAACAACAACAAAAAAATAGAATGATGAAATGAGAAAAATATATAATGTTATTGGAGTAGTACTAGGCACACTCCAATAAAAACAACTCCTAATTTCTAGAAGACTATGAAACACCCTGCTCAGAACAGATGTTTAAATATTTTACCTCTGGAGTTGTGATTTGTTAGTTTTCCCTGCAGGACAGACTTCTCTTGAGACAGAGGATCGTTGCTTGAGGGGTCACACAACTGGTTTTGAAGGGTGTCTTAGACCTTTTTCACCAGCAACTGCAGTGATGTTTTTAAGTTGTACCGACTTTTTTTAAATTCTACTACAGGAAATATAAGCATGCACATCCATAAGATGTTAGCACAGCTATGAACTACATTTAAGCAGACCAACGCCTTCGAAGTGCATCCTGGACATTCAGATTTTATTTGGGGCTCACTGTCATACATATAACTGGACTTTCCTATTTGTATCTGGGAAGGTGTTGCTGACATGAAAGGTGTTGTTTAAATAAAAGATAGAGCATATAAAATTCCTGCTTTATGTTCCAAGTACCAGCAGACCAAATAGTTTCTAACTGCAGTGACTATCAGCTTGTCTTGCTACTTATTGTGATGCACATAAATGCTTTGCATTAAAGGATATGCTTATTCCAGTACAGAGGGATTTACATGTGTATGGAAACTTCCAATAAAAGTTAATATGCATTTGTAGAAATCCCTCTGCGTAGGGATGAGACTGTATTTTGAGCCTTCACCATCTGGTCTGTCTAATGATGAACCCAGCATCATAATATTCAAAATCCACTTCTTCAAATACAGCTCTACTTGCATTTCTCTTCTGTAGAGGAACTTGGCTCTGTCTTGTTTACTGAGAGCAAGGTACCCTGAACAACACTGAGAATTGCTATTTTTCCTTGGTGCTCTGATCTCAGAAAGCCCAATGACTCTTGCTGCAGTTGAAACTTCAACAGTTAAGCTTAGAGCCCCTCAAAAATGGAGCATGAATAGTCACCGAGCTGTGTGTTTAAGAGCTGTGTTATGAGCAGGGCTCTGTTAATGATGTGTATTTTGTTCTGATGCTGTCAGCCTCATTTCCTTACAGAATTATAGAACCTGCTCTGTTTTGCTGTGATTCTGATGATAATATAAGTTTAATGGCCGATATGAAATGGTAAAAAAGGGGAAATTTGTTTAGCTCCTGAAACCTTATAGCCTAACATTACTACCTGATGCTGTGCAAGAAGCAAAGAACTAAGCGGCATCATTAAAGCGCCTGAGACTGTAACACACAGTGACAGAAATGCTTAAATATGTATGCACACGTCAGAGAGAACTCATTTCATTTTTACCTCTCACTCCAGTCTTTATCAAGGGTGGCAAAATTGTCAGGAAGGAACAATAGTGAAAAATAGAGCTGAAGCAAGGCAGCTGTTTGTAGAGCTCTCCCGGAGGTGCAGCGTTCCCTGCTCCCCTCGGTGAGGCAGTGCCGCGGCGGTGTGGGATTGCTCGCAGAGGGAAGTGTATTTTTAATGTGTTCAGAGCTGTCGGGAGGCTGTTATCTGTCATGCTGACAGAGACAGAGTGATCTCCCAAAGCTGCACTGAGCACCTTTCTGAGCACATCGCTCCTGTCCTACATAGTGATGTGACACTTACAAGAAGTCTGGTGCTGCTCCTCCCCCCCACTGCAGTAGGTTTAGGAAATTTGGAGATGAGAAATGAGGAGTAGGTGGCGCGGAGTTGCTTTAAACTTCCTGTTTGCCCATTCCATTGTGAGTCCCCACCAACCCTTGCCGAAAGCAAGTGTATCACTGCAAATCTCAGGAGCACAAGTTCAGGCTGGAGCAGTGGGGATAGAAGAGATTGATGGCATATTGCATGCAAGGAAGGTGCTGCTTCTCCTTTTTAATCTTCTTTTCTTTGCCTCATCTGTTAATCTTCACAATCCAGAGGAAGCAAAAGTCTCTCCGCCCTGTCCCCTGTAGGGACACAGTGATGGATTCCCAGTGACTCCCCTCAGGACTGCGGGGGCGCAAAAGCAGCCAATGACCAGAAAATCTGCTTGGGTGAGTAAGAGCTCTCCACCCAAGTACACCCAATACTCCTCTTGATTTCTCTCCCCCTGTCTGCTAGATGCAGAGACCACCCCTCCAACTGCCTGGCTTGGAAATGAAATATTCAAGCTAAGAATTTTCTGAGAGCACTAAGGGATTTAGACACACACGTTGCATTAATTTTAATGGACAATACACCTAAATTACCTGCTGTGCTTGGGAGAGTCTCAGCTTGAGGTTATATTTATTATTTATTGAATATTCCCTGAGTAAACAGAACTTAGTAGCACAAAGATGATCTGGCAGGAAGAACAGTCTCAAAATGTAGGCTATTATTCATGCAATTATACTGCATCACTCATTCTTTTTTCTTCTTGTTTGTATTACTGTAGCACCTTGAGCTCCACAACAGAGACGAAAGTCTGTTCTTCTCAGCTTCTGTTTGAACACATATTAGGAGCCAAACCCCATCCTAAGAGCTTCCAATTTAAATGGATAAGGAAAAACAAATAGTGAGAAAAGCAAGTGTGGAACGAAAAAGTTTGCTTGTCCAAGGTCATACAACTGATTGGCAGTAGAAACAGACTGAAACCCCAGGTATCTTAAACTCTTTGACCAGTTAGACCCCACTGCTTCTCTTCTTCTTCAAATAACACAGTCATGCACTAATTCCTGCTCTCTGATTCTTTCCTGCTGGGTTTCACTAGTTCTAGTGAAGCCATTCTCCTTTTTGCCTCCTCAGCAGCCTCATTTCCAAACTATCAGTTTCATTTTGGCGGGCCTAACATTACAGGGGAAGAAATATGTACATGTTCACAACACAAAACTCCCATGTTGTTGGATTTCCTTAACTGGACCCATGGAAGCAGAGCGCTGCCTGACAGTTTTATAAATCATAAATCTTTAGTGACCTCAGCAAAGAACCAAATAAAGAATGAAAGTCCAAAACACAGGATAACAAATATGAATATTATATTCAATTTGGATCTAGTTAGTGATTTAATTGCTACATTCTCACCCATGACGCTGGTGTGGGGAGACTGGGTGTCATGTCTTCCTTCCTCACAAAACTCCAATCATTCTTGCAGCATCCCTATACAAACAATGTTGTCCTCGATCAGGCAACGAAACTCTTGGGGGAGAGACCATTAACTGAGGCAGGAAGAATTGTTCCCTATGTTCTCTTATGGGGCAGTCAGAAAAGAAAAACAGTCCTTCCTGAGGCTTGTGCCTGCTGGCTCCTACCAAGAGAGCCTTAACCTGTTTTCGGCCGTGTGGATATATGCTGCACATCAAGGTTTACTACACCTCCGGCGCTCCGTGCAGGATAAGTGCCCTGCCAGATTATTGACCTCCCTTTGCAAATGGAGCCCTGCTGAGGAGGGGGAGTCTTGGCTTGTGTCCCCTCACTTCTCACAGTGCTGCTGAACGTGGCTTCATCGCCTTCCCACGTAGCGGAGTGACAAAGCCACTTGTCACATCCCCCTGCCACAGAGGAGGCCGTGGGCTGGGCACAACCTGGGTAAGGAACAGAGCCAAAAAGCAGGCTCAGAACAACTAAGTGTGCAGGAACCTTTTTCTCATTTACTTGTATTTATTCCTTCTTCTGCATTCACCAGTGGAAATGCAACTGTACTTGCACAGGATGTGCCTCAGCAGGGTGGTGATTTGCCTGCCACACTGTCAGCTGAATAATGTTAGCACTTGGGTCAGGAGCCTTGTGCTCCTCCTGGGTAAAGAGGAGTTCTCTCTTCTGTACAACACCCCTGTGTATATAGAGGTTGTATGTGGGCTTTTGCCTGCTCACTGGATAGTGTACCCCAGGAAACAGAGGTGGTCTCACCTCTCTTGTAGGCTTTTGGTATGACACCAGTCTTCTCTGGGAATTTTCTGTGAGCTCTGTCCAAGCCTTTCTTATGGTCACAAAGGACATCTGTACTTGGGGAGAGCTGTGTGTTACTTTCCAAGTGCAGCACAGTGCCCTTTAACCCATCCTTTTGCTGCAGGGCTGAATGATGACTCAAAAGGACACACTCAAAACCTTCCTTCCATCAGCCACCTGTGGCTACAGAGTTTTCAGGGCTTTGGCTAGTGCCTTCTGATCTTATCCATTGGGAATCATGAATAACTGCCTGTTAGAGAGGACAGAGGTAATTCTTTTCACATCCACATGCCAGAGACAAGCGCACATCAACACAGGTATTATTTTCTATTTCCTTGTCTGCAGATTTTGGCTGGGTAGTTGAGCACGTAATTCTTTGGCTCCATTTGCATGTATGTGTGCCAGGAAAAGATCCGGGACCTGAAATTGTTTTGTTCTGTCCACACTTTCCCACACATCCTCCTGCTGGAATACACAGTTGTGGGGTGGCACTGCACCCCCCTGTTTCATTTGCTGCGAGTGTGTTGCGTCTCTCAAGGACTGAAAGGGGTGAGATGCAGTTCCCCTGCCTCCTGTCTTCGTTGTTTATTTCTGGGAAGAAAATGTATGCTTAATTTCAGTTTTAAGAAGGGGGTGATTCACAGAGAGCCTGTTTATACATCAGTGTGGAGCTGAAGGAACTAAATTAGGTAGAAAATCTAGAAGAGAAGGAAAGGAGAAAACATTGCTGGAGGAACAGAGCTTCCAGAGGCAAGCCAGGCTCTTCCACCCCACGGCAATGCAGAGCACAACCCTGCCAAGCCATTTCTGAAACCTCCTTTGCTTTTAGCTGCCCTCTAATGTCTCTACCCTGCAAGAGACACAAGAGCAGAGGGTGCTATTACTATTCCTGAAGGCACTGGGAAATCTCAGTGCCGCACTGCAGAAACTTAATAATATATTTCCAAATATCAGTCACTGAGATCTCATTAAAGTCATTCTTTCCCAGGTCTCCACCCCATTTTCTATCAAATAGTTATTTCTTGAATTGAACAATTAATAAGTAATGGTCAGATCCGTACTGATCTCATAATACTCTGTAAACTTTTGAAGACTATTTCAATTTATATTTCAACAGTGCCTTGGGAGAAGGTTTGGTCCTGCATAGAGACAGCCTTTTGATATGAGCAGAGTCTCATCATCAGGCAATTAAATCAGGTGACCAGTGACAGGCAGGAAAAGGAGAGAGGCTGAAACAGGTAATAATGGATCAAATCAAACTAATTCAGTGTGGGCCCTTTGCAGAACTGCTGCTGGATTAAATGGGGATCTGTACACTGCATACCTCAGAAATTTGGCAGAGCTATAAATGTTTTAAAAATCCTTCAATACCTGGCCCTGGTCCAGGTCAGAGGAGACATGTAGGAACAGTTCAGAACAAATGCTTTTTGAATGGGAGAAGTCCATAAATGACTTAAACACTTCCAACATTCCTTTTCCCTTACCCTGCAATGGCCCAGCAATAACAGGGATAACCTGAATGCCGAAGTGTCATGCTGGGCTCCCGCCCTCCTCTCCAGCTTGCCCTCCAGCCTATGGCTCAGAGGCAGCCTGGATTTCAGCTCTGTTGCCAATCTCCCTCTTTGGGGACTCTAATGATGCCCAAAAGCAGTCCCTAATCCCCAAGTTTACTTATGCTGCTTTTCCCAGCTATCCAGAATAAGCCCTCATTCCTCATGGGGACGTTTCCATTCCCTAAGACTGGTTGAACCCCACAACACCTGCCAGCAACAGCTGTGCCCCTTCTAGGAGAGGCCCAAGGACACTGAGGAAGGCATCCTGAGCCAGAGCATGCTGTGGGCACCTACTGCCCCACCAGCCCAGATTTCTGCCCAGTTTTACACAGGGAGAGATGCAAAATAATTACACTGAAAGGCCCATTGAACTTTTTCCTCTCCAAACAACAGCACACTATTCAGGGAACCTCAGCATGAGGAATGGAACACTCTTTCCTAATGTCATTTTTTTTTGGCTGTCCCCAGGAAGCACCCATGTCACAGGGATAATCTCTCTCCCTTGGTAAGAGAATAATGTTTGGTGTCATTTCTCTCATATGCCCTGCAGGAAGCAAGAGCAGGATTTGACTCAGATAAAAGTCTCAAACGACCCTTGTAAAAGCAAGGAACCATGCTGGCTTTCAGAGTAACAGCAGGATGGATAAAGTGCATGTCAATAAACCAGGTCCATGGATTTCAATATTTCTCTCTGACTTACAAATCACTTTTCAGGTAGGTTCAGCACTCTAGTATAGGGCAGAAATCACAGTGAGGTCACATAAGCCACCAATTACAAAACCTCTCTGAACTCCTGGATGGAAAAACCTATTTGTTTTAAAATGTGCATGCTCAGAATGCCCTGGGTGGAAGTCCTGTTTCACTTCACTGCTCTGCAGTACACAGGGGGAAAAATAGTGCTTTGTGTGAAATGTCTCTTTTGGAGGCTTTGTGTACCAGGGGGTGACCATCCCCAAATATTCTGGGTTTGAAAATTAACCCCTCCTGGTCTGTGTGTGCATGTGTTTGCAGTTCCTTTTATATGGAATGGAGAGATGTCTGTGCTTGATCCGTCTCACATCAAGCCTGAGCGCAGGAGGCATAAATTCTTTACCAGCGATAAAGGAGCCAAAATAAATGGAGTTCTAGAGAGAATAGCCTGGGACTGGGGTGAGAATAGGACAAGGCTCACTGCTGGGACTGCTGGCCTACAGCATAAATTGTGAAAGCCATGCTCTTCCCCTATCATGCACTAGATCCCACATACTTTTTATTATGCCCATTGTTCTCTTCATATCTTGTCTTGCCCTATATTTTTTCCCTTTTTTCTAAAGCCTTGCTAAAAAAATTCTCAGTTTTATAATGGAAAGCAATATATGACAGTTCTATTCCAACCATTATCTCCCAAAATAAATTAGAAAAAAATGCCTCCCTTCTGTCACACAGCAACTTCCAAACTGTTACTAACAGACAAAGTCCATAAATCAATCCTAAATTGCCTATCAGGCCACAGTTGGGCTTTTATCTACAAAATAAAGTAGGGCAAATATATAAGGTCTATAAAGTTTAAGGACATACTATTTACCAGTGGTAATTAAAACCCAAGTGCTCTACAACCAGCACAGTGTCACAGTGGACTCCAGGCTGACGGGAATGGGCACAGCTCCATTAGGCACAACAAGGCAAATCACATTAATTTTAGCTGAAGATTTGTTCCTCACACATCTTATTTTGCTACCGAAAGACCAGGTGGTTCTTTCCTTCCTTGCATTCTATAATCCCAAATTGATTTCAGTGGGACTATTTGAGTTACAAGGTACTACTCAGCATGAGTGGGGACTGTTGGACTTGGGGCCTTCGTGTGCAAAAGATTTGTTTTTAAAGCCTATAAAAACAGACATTTTTCTTTGCATATTCTCTTCAAGGACTATAATGCAAGTATAACTCTTCACACCGTTTGTCATTCTTTTATTTCAGTGATAATGGCAGCAACCAGGAATAGTCCTAATCACGGAATCAGAGAGTGCAACTAGCTTCCTGAGGCATTCATCCCACAAAAGGGTTAAGAGAGTGTGGTGATCCCTGTCCCTTGCTGGCACACATAGCGTGCTAATGTCGGGTTTCTGAAGTCACACTGCTCTGTCAGCTCTCTCCCTGTCAAGCAGGTGCTGAGTGAAAAGTTATTCAAGGATGGTGTTATGTACCCTTCATGAATTATGCATCTTAAACAAACTTACATGATCTGAAGCACTCAAGTGGAAGCCTTTTAGCTGGAAGCAGGCCACTGGAGAGCTTAGCTACAGATCTCCAACAATGGAGAAGCAGCTCTCTGTAGCACACTGCTGTCCTTCCCTCTTGGACTCAGTGGCCTATGCTTCACTCCACTGGCTTCTGCAGCTGCAATGGAGCTTCTGAAATCCCTGTAGGAAAAGTCCATCTTAAAACATCTTCAGTGGTTAAAAAGGCTATGTGGCTTTCTGCTGGGCTTTGTCTTTTGATGGCTTGGGGGAGAAGTGATGCCTTGGCTGGGTTTTATTTTGAAAGAGTGAGGAGAGACAAATTCTGCCAAGGTCACTGGTTTTTTTTCCCAGTCATGAAAAGATAATGAATGTTGTTTTAATATTTGCTTTCAGTGAAAGGGAATCTTGCTGTGTCTTCATTGCAGTTCGGAGCTGGTTGGGGAAATGTACTGTGTCACCTAATCAGCCTGTGAAAATATTACCTGGCACTAATTAATTGTTTCCTCTTCAGAATGGATTACTTGGGTGCAAGATATGGTATTTCATTTCTGATCCTCTGATGATGTTAATCTGGTGGGAAGATGGGTGGACTGCCTACTTACACTCCAGAAATCACATTGATGTTCCTCAAGCAGAGAGAAAATTTAACTTTTATTTATTTAATTCAATTTAACTTCATCATTCTGTGAAGCCAGGCTGGAAGAGGGCTGCCTTCTCTAGACACCAAGTTATAGTTTCATTGTGGATATACCACCAAACTTGCATTGGCTAGGGCTTTATTCCACTCAGACTTCCTCAGCCTGATGTGAGGTGCTGCACATACAAAGCAGGACATTATAGTACAGCTTATTGCAGCCTGGCTCCAGGAGCTGCAGTCACTTGGGACTCAGGCTGTGCTGGTGGTGTTAATCCTACATCCGGCTTCTCCTTTGGTTCTCACGTGTTTCTTCATCCCCCTGTGCAGAGAACAGCAACGCCTGTTACCCAAGGACACTTTATCCAAGCTGTCCCCATCCTGTGCAGTCACAGGCAGTGGGAACTTTGCTGCTGACATCTTAGGGGTAGAAGCAAGTCCATGTGCATTGATCCCACAGTGGCAACATTACAGCTGCTGCTTCCAGAAGAAGCTTGGGGTGGGCAATCCCTCCTCCTCAGGTGTTGGTGTTAGTGTCAGGGGGTGATCTGTTATCTGACCAATCCTGCGTGGCCAAATCTCCCTGCTCCTGACCACCCTTTACCCTATAAAGGCTAAAAAGGATGTGACTGCTTTCTTTTTGCTTTCAGGTGCCTTCTCTGACCTGGGGTCTGTCCTTGATTGTGCCTTCTGGACCTGCTTCTTCCTCCACGAGGGAGCAAGAGGCAAGTTCTGGTGTAAGAGGTCAGATTTTGATTTGGTTCAGTAGTGCTGTGGTTGAAGGTCTTTGGGATCCATGTGGCTTTCAGTGGTGAGCAGGCGATAACCCTTGGGCCGCGGCTTACTTGGGGAAGCAGCTTTGTGGGGCCTTGAGACTACAAGTTGGAGATATGAAACTTCATGCAAACAGCTTAGCATATGTCTGGGAATAGGGATATTGTTCAGAATAATTCTGTTCTTTCACCACTACTGTTGGGGAACTGGTATTAGTGGGTTAAATTTTTATGTAGACTTTTTGAAGCAGCGTCATTTCCATCTCATCAAGACTCTTTTGAACAAAATCTTCATGGGGCGTTTTCAAATTAACACGGAGTCTACAAAAATTTCTTTCCAGACAGTGCTTTTTATTTTTCTTTCTTCTTTTCTTTTTTTGTAAAACCACGGTGCAGGGGGGTGAAATCCATTTTCTTTAATGGTTTGTATTGGAGTAGGTAATGGGACCTTTCCACATTTCATGCTACGTCAAAGATAGGGTTTGTGTAAATCTGACAAAAAAAGCAAGAAGGAAAAAAGAAAAGAGAAATTTGAGATGCCTCAGTGCAAAAAGAATTGTTTGGTTAAAGCTTGCAAAACACATTGTTAATACTTACAAAATAGACAAAATTGTTGTATGTCTGTTTGGAGGGACTTTGTGCTGGGCTCTGTAACAGGACTTCAGAGTAAGCAAAGCTCGTCAGCCCCTGTAAGAAAGACTTGTCTTAGGGAGTCCTGGTAAAGAAAGTGGGTTTGTGTCTGAGTTCCTGCCTCCTGTATCCAACACCTGAGTGCTTGGGTCAGTGCTGAGGGGAAGGTTAGGTGGAGCAGGGCAGCCAAACAAGATTGACCAGGCTTAGGTGAGTAGTTTCAAAGGATGTTGCTACCGCTCAGCACTTTTAAGGTTCTGGTTTGAGAAACAAAGGCTTTGGAAAACAGGATTTACTTCCTATGCTGTAAATGTACTGGACTGGATTTGTGCTTTCCCCTTTATCCTCAGGGAGACGTAGTAGCTAAATGATGAAGACTGCACTTAAAAACTGATATTACTTATGAAAATCACAACTTATTGCCTGCCTGTGTGCACATTTACCAGACTTGTTTTTGTCTTTAGAGTTTGTATAGTCACGAAAATTATTTTCCCTTCTAGTCAGACTTTCTTGGAGTCAATTTTTTTTGTCGGTGCTGTACCCTCAAGTGTGATGGGGACTGCTGCATTTCTGGTGTAATTAGCCTTTGTTATTGCAGTTTTGACTGAAGGGCATAACGAGATTGTCTAAATGTTTGTAATGAGTGTGATGAGTGGCTGAGGAAATGCATCCTTTCATTGGCTTAACTGCATATCCAGCCTTTATGGAAATGTGACTTAAAATTAAACTTCAACAGTTTGAAAAAAGTGAATGACATGGAGAGAATTTAGGTCATGAGACTCAAGATGCACCACTTTCCTCCATATTTCTAAAGCAAATCTGAGCTGGTCCAGCTGGCCAAGCAAGGGTTTAATTGCCAACATGTCCTTAAGAGAAGAGTGAGCTTTATTGAGTGCAAATGTTTTTTTGAAAAGTCAGAAGAACAAAGGAGCTCAGTTTGACCCTGTCAGATCCCCCTTTAATCAGAGCTTTGATCAGCCTTTTCCCCGTAGAGCTGGAAAACATCCTCCCTGGCATGCAAGCAGGCTCCTTTTGGACTGGAGCACAGCACAGACACCCAGAGAGCAGCTGCTCTGGGGGCTCTCACTGCGCCAGCTCTGCCCTTTGCTCACCCTCATTGCCATTTCTGAGCATTCACATCCTCAGACAAGGATTACAGCTATGAAATCTGTGTGAACCGAACCATTTGGATAATGAGCCTGTGAGTAGAATCCAGAGGACATTTGAGAATGGATTTGAAAAGTCTGATTTTCTCAACAGTGGTTGCAGTAAAAATACAAATAATAATTTTGGAAAGCAATTACTGCAATTATTTAAGAGTGGCAGTAAGTTGGCAAGCCCTGACTTTTTTGAGAGGAATCTGCTACCCATATTGTTAAAAAGTCAGCTTACTTGGAGAAGGGGGAGACAAAGAAAAGGCAGTGTTTGTCATTGTGAGTGTGACTTGGCCTTGATGTCCCTCACTGACTTCCCCACTGCTCACGGTTGTTCTGCTTTGACATTTTGCCTTGGATGCTGTTCATATCTGCTTAGCGCTGGACACTTATTAAAAGGTTAAAGTCATTTCTCCAGCTGTACTTTGACCAAATTCTGTTTGGAGACTCCATGAGCCAGACTGTGGCCAGAGCCCCTGGTGGGAAGTTTGCACCCAGGTGGGAACCTCCGCAGCCGATGGCTTTGCTGAGACCACAGTTTGACCTTTTAGCTGAATACATCGTGTCCGTTCTTATTTCATCCTGCTCGTGTTCCCAGAGCTAGTTAAGACATTATGACAGACATTAGAAAGCCAACCTTCAGCTAAATCATCACAGCAAATAAAGGGAAATTGTAATTATATAATGAAATTAAGTCCCAGTCCCCAGTTACCTGGCTAATCCCGTGGAACAGTGGGGCTGTTGCTCCCGTCTCCCTTGGACATTACTGAGAGTAAGCCTGCAGTATTCTTCTGAGTGCTCAATTGGGTTTTTTCCTTCAGATAAAATTCTAATTTAAAAACAGCTATTCTAGGTTTATATGGCAAGAAAAAAAAGAAAAAAAGTGCATCCATAAGACTAAAAATTATTTTTAATTGTCATAAAAGGTTTTTAACTAAATTTTTAAGTATGTATAATGTCCCTGGTCTAACTCGGAGGCCTTCAGTAAAACCATTCCAAAATGTCTTTTAAAACCAACTCACTGAATTGCATTAAATCTCTGAAAAGACAGTCTTATACAGAATTAGACTGGATTTAATTGAGCTTACCTTAATTCACTTTGGAAACAAAAATCAAATTATTGCTCTTTTAGTCATGAATAATGATCCCTACAAAAAAGTAAATGTGATTCAATAAATTCATTTTACGCTGGTGTCCACTTTTAATGTGGATACATTTCCCCAGTTTTGCTATTTAGACAAGCTCTACACCAAGGTAAATTTGGAATAAATCAGAAGTTATTTCATGATTTCAAGATTCAGCAAGGCACACACGTAGCTGACCTGAGCTGTGCATGTCGGCTTTTGCATGGAGCAGGAGTTTGCTCCAAATGACCTTAAAAAATCTGTCCCTCTCCAAAATACTGATGTGCGCTGGTACAACTGAGCACATTGTGCTGTTTTTCCTCACTGTCAACTTATTTTTAGAGCTGAATTTTTATAATGGTGCTCTTAATATTTAAATACATGTGCAGACTTTTTGTTTTTAGTTTCCAGAACTATTTTTTTAATAGAGATATAGAAACCACAGAATTATGGGACTAAACTGGCACTCTATCATATGATGATCTCAGCTAGGTTTTTAAAGTCCTCAACTTTGTTTTAAATTAAGCAAACTTAATCTGTCACAATGAATCTGCTTCATTATGTATAGAGAAAATGTTAAAGCCTTGGGTTTTTTTGGCATGTACAAATAAAAAACTGAAAAAAAATTAAGACCTTTAAAGTGCTCTGGGGATAACATAGTCCATTTAAATCAATAGGAAAAGAGTCAGAAAATCTGGTTTTTAGAGGTTTTGGATTTACAAGAACCCTTAGGGAAGAATTTTTGGTACCCCTGTGTTGCTGAACTACAGAAGCGCTTTATAAATCTCAGCTGTTATCTCCAGTAAAGTCTCAAAAATGTGGGCTGCTGGGTTTGATTTACCCAGACTGGCTGGACTGTACATGGATTTTTCACAGACATTTCCTAGGAAAGGTGCTGAGCCCTGCCCTGTTTCACAGGGTCTCCTGGAAGGTGATGACTTTTAGTTGCTGCTTCTCAGCTGGGCTGCCTTCATATCCTCTGTCTAAACGTTTAAGCCTGTTCAGAGTTACACCTCCTTATCCTTACCAGGCACTGAAACTACTATTTGAGGTAGAAACCTGGTTCCCATTCACCCCAACACAGAGATGTCCTTGGGTGTCAGCCCAGGCCACCTTTCACCTGGACCTGCCAGTTAAATGTGAAAGTTGAACAAAATCCTTAGCATTTCACTGAAACACTTCATATGATCTAGAGAAAAATAATTAAGTTGACTTTCAGGTCTTTTTTTGCTGTCTGCAAAGTGCCTTGAGTTCAAGGGTCAGATATTGGTAACAAACGAAAAGAAAAACAAAAAATAGCCAGTTTGGGACCATGTGAGCTCTTCCTGGGAGTGCACAGTGCTTGAAGGAGCCAGAGCAAACTTTCTGTTGAAAAGTTTAGCCCAATCCTTTAACCAGGATCGTTCCTATTTTGTGACCTTTCTGAAAGGAGCCATCTTAAACAATACATGGAGCAGCCAAGAAACCAAAGAGGACATAATTTCCTTTACTCTGCTGAAAATTACCCTTTTGTGCATCCTCAGAGGATCTGGCTTGTAGGGAACCTGTCTTTTCCAATCTTGGCCTAGAAAAATCACTAAATGGTGGCTGACCTGAATGAAATAAGACACTTGATTTTTACCAGATGAGAATTCTTTAGATTAAGGAGAAGCCTGTACTTACAATAGTCTTCCCATCACACCCATTTTTAGATGCATTGAGCTGATTTTCTATTTTTTAATTGCATCAGTAATATTTTATATGTGCTGAAGCAGTATTAAAATTTATATTATTTCAACCATCTAGTAATTTATTTTCTACCTGGCAGACAGACAGTCTCTCATACATAAGAGTAGACAAGAAGAGTGAGACATGCTGTATTGGATATACTTTAAGATGAAAGCACCTTCTGCAGTCCTGGAGGGTGAAGAACAGACACTTTGATATAGTCATTGTGGTTTATTGATCCTATTAACATTATCTTGTGGTAAAATCAATGCTGGAGTTTGTCTTGCAGGAGACATGTAAATGAGAAGATGAAAAAGCATGCCAAGGCAGATGGTTTCCTGATGGAAAAAGAGATATGAAAAGAAATAATAGGAGGAAAGGGTGTGTTAAGCAAAGATAGTACTTGAGGAGGGGGGAGTGAGCACAGGACCTTGCCAGGAGCTGTCCTCAGGGATTGGATGTACACCTTGCAACTGAAAAATGCTGTGCCTCCCTGTCCTGTGTTTGGTGAATTCCCCAGCCACAGAGTACGGGGAAAACCCAAAGGTCTTGGAGAGGAGACACAAAAACATGAAAGTAAAATCTGGGGAATAAGTAACTGAAACCAAATCGCAGCATTACCTTGGAATAAAATAGTTATCTTTCTTCCCCTGACATTTACTGAGCCTTTTATTTTCTTTTCCAATATGACCAACTCTTTGCAATCACCATGCATTCTTGCAGTCATTTGGCTGAAGGATGCTGCATTTTTAAAGCCAACTTTAAGAACTTTAAAGGAACACAGGATGTACCCAAGAAATGAAATCTGGAGGTAGCTCTAACAGCATCTTTGCCCTTGTGCGTGGCTGCACTAGGGCAGCATCACTCCCGGACATCAGTGAAGGCTCAGGGATGCACCCAAGCTGACAGGGCCAAAATAAATCTGTGTTCTGTGATAGCTGAGACTGAACATAATGAAACATCGATGTCCTCTACATTCATTTCGAGCAAATGGTGGTTTCTTCCTTTCAGAAGTTTGGGAGTTTTGTTCTTCACACCCCAAGAAGTCCACCTCTATAACAATGTGTTCTTAATGACCAATTAGTGACTTTCCAAGACACAATCCATATTACAGAATGACAAATTAGAAGTTTGGTGTGAGATCATTTTCCCTCTGCAGTACATTTAAATTAGTGTGGCTTCATTTGCTGGGCAGCTTGGTCAGACGAGCTGTCTTTGCATGAATGAATGTATAACTGTGTTGGTTTTTTAAAGTTCATTTGATCTGTAAAATATGAACTTATCCAATTCTCTGCTCTACCAGTTCAGCCAGGTTATTAATGAAAGGTAAAATAATATTTCTGGTAGAAATTTCAGTGATGACACACAAGTTGTAGATTAAATCTTCATCCCCCCAAGGCCCTCTCATCAATATTTATCAAATCATCGCCTAAAAAAGAACCAAGGAAGAAGAGAGCAGTTGTACTGAGTGTGAAGTGTCCTGTCCCTGACAGCAACCAGGTGCAAATGGTTAAGAACACAAGGATGGGCAGATCTACGTGTCTGTTCTCTGATGTCTTTGGGCCATCCCTGTGTTAGGGCTTCACCACACTTGTATCTGGACCTTTAGGAGCAAACCTTCCTATCACAGAGTGACTGTTCCCTCTTCCCCTTCTGAATCAATTTATATTCTTGACCTTTAAAATATTTTTTGTCAGAAATGTTTGTGGGGATATTTCTTGGGGTTACATTTCTTTTGGTTGGTTTAATACCTCTCCCTGGTGCATTCATCAGGTTCTCCAGAATTCCTGCTTTTATGAGAAACTGGGAATAATCTTTCCTGCTTAGCTTTGATTCACCATTCATTGTAGATTTGTGTCCTCACTCAGTTACTTTATTTATAATTTTTGTACATAAGCAAGGGAACCCTTGTTCTGAGCTTCTGCCTATGGCTCCTGGAGATGCTGATGGCCTCCAGGGTGTGTATTTAGGACCTGGAGCTGCAGCCTGTTGATCCTGGAGCAAATCTTGCTCACCCTGTCCTCTGAACCTGAACCCAGGCAGGATGAGGCCATAAGCACATCTCTCTGTTGCAGCATCTTTCCAGTAAAAGACCCACAAAACCCCATAGTTCAAAAACCCTGCAATGACTAAACAAATAGATCAAGACTCATTAATAAGCACAGACTCCATTGCCAGTTTAACATGAGGAGAAATTTAATTGGGACCTAGACTGCTTTGTGTAGCTTTGTTAATGTAATTGAGTAATGCATATTGATTTTTCATGGGGCCCAAATCTTCTTTTCTTCATCTTGTCTAAGAAAGCCTGTTAAGGAATTATTAATCACATTATAATTGCTTTAAGATCTATGCTCTAATTAAAACCATAAATTCTTTATTACATCTTTACTTTAATTAGACATCCAGAAAGACAATAATTTTTACAAGAAAACTTGTGCAATAAAATTACCCCACTTAGCAATGCTTCAAAGGGTCGGTGCTTAGGACACACAGACTCCAATAGGACTTTCTAAATGAAGATATGGATGATCCTAGTCATAATCAGAGCTAGATGTCCCCTGAATATAATTAAGTAACTTTACAATAAGATCTTCTCTATGCAACAAAACTGGGTTCATCCACAGGAGTCAGACTTTACTTTCTCTTCTTGTTTTTCTTTTGTCTTTCAAAACTGTAGGCTCCGAGAAGCATGTTCTGAAATTTTAAGAGCCTAATGAAAGGTTTAAAATATAATCCTACTGTAATGAAAATAAGCTTATTATCATAACCTCCTTCTGGTATTTTCTTTTGGGTGTCTTTGTTCCAGCTGTGATAGGTATTCTTTACTTGCCAGGAGGAATTAAACATAAGCACGTTTCCTCATCTGTGTGGAAGGACCTGGAATTTCTCTCATTTATGTTGGAAAACTAAAACCTGGAGATAAGAGTCTAGGCTAGAATTGGTGTGGTTGATTTTTAGGTTTTTCAACTGTGAATCCTATGTGTCTTTTTTACTAGAATTTGAGGATTCTTTAAAAGCACACTCTTCCACTTTTTTTTTTTAAGATTAAAGTTATCTCTGTAATGTGAAATAGCGTTGGGGTTTGAAATACTTGCTAGTCCACAATTTACTTCATTTGGAGTCCAAAACTCTATCAGGAAGGTTAAAGACTTGGACTGAAAGATTTCTTACTATCCAAGCATGATTGAGAGTTCACCTTATCCAACCTAGGGATAAAATGCCTCAGAGTGTTCAAAATATTCACAGACAAAAACTTTTGGATTCCCCCATTGAAGGCAGACTTTGTGCCAGAAATCTCTATCACAATCTTGCAATCTCTGTCTGTCTTGGGGGATTTGGTCATGGCCAAAGTCTCATTGCAGCCAGGAAAAGAACCTGGGCGAAACAAAACATGTTTTATCCATATTTATGGAGAAATGTGCAGGTTCATTCCTTATTGCAAGGTAGATTTTAAACTGTGGCTGTGAGCAAAGCACCAGGTGTAAACTGCAGTGCTGTGCTTGTAACAGCAATGAATGCCCATAACCCATTTTCCTTGAAGGATCTGCAGCGTCTCCCTTCAAATCCCAGAACGGCACTTCAGAGTGATGTGTTGCTATTTAGGCTGACAAGGTCTGACTGAAAAGCCAGCTCACAGCCTAGCAGTTGGTAAATGGTAAAAAGATAGGTTTATTAGCCACTGACTCCCCCACTCATCGCCGAAGGAAGTCGGAGTACACAGACAGTGCATCGCCAGACACATCACTTGTCAGGTAATGTCTTAATGGTCACTTGATGCTCGTTCAAAATAGATGCAATGAGGTGTTGCTGGAGGCTTTGTGATAGCGGCAATTAGATGTGCAGCTCTGGCTCAGCTGTGATCCTCACCTGTGCTGGGCACTGCCTGCCCATCCTGTGGTGCCAGACAGGAATTCGGGGGCTGCAGCCCCGAGCTGTTCTGATGTCAGCTGAGACACAGAAAAATGGACTTGCAAACATTCTGGTGCTGTCCCTCCTCTCTTCTGCCTTCCTTTATGAACACCTATCACTGTTTCCCAGCAATTTTTTTTTTTTTATGGTTCTGTGTGGCTATAGCTTTAATTTAACCTCTGCTTATTTGTGGACTAAACTGCTGATGGCTTCATCATCTCTAAGGCATGGCAGATGCTGACAGAGTAAATGAGCTCAGGGTTTAGGTGCTTCATCCTCGAAGCACTGCCTCCACCTGGAACCTGAAGCCAAAGCCACTGTCATGGGGACCTTTCCCTTTGTTTTAGTGCATTTTGAATCAGGATGGCTTGATACAGTGGAGGAAAAAAATGTGGATGGAAACGTTTGAAAAATGTGTACATGTTCCCTAGAAACACCTGACTTGGCAATGCAGAGTAGTCCCTCAGAAGGATGGTAATACCAGCTTCCATCTGAGTGAAAATGAAATTATGTGGGTGGGAGGACACAGGAAAGCCTCTACTTGAGATGCAGAGGGCTGCCTGGCACAGGTAGATTAGGAAATAGATCAAACAGCCTTTGCAGGCAAGCCCTCCTCTGCCTCAAACCTTTTTTGTGAAGTTTGCAAGATAGTTCTGCCCCGGCTCCTGCTTTAGAGAGTGGGAACATGATGGGGTTTCTCATTTTAGACTTGAGTTCTGAAGCTTTGCTTTCCTGATCTGTCTTTGCTTAGGCTGAAAACAGCTCAGCCAGTGTTCCGTGGGAATTAAGCAGACTGACTACAAGGCTGGGAGGACGTTTTAAATACTTGAGTTGAACAGCTATAGTAGGGAGTGAAGGGATGTGCCTCACCCAGAACCCAGTTTCAGCTCTATGTCTGCTGTGAGTGAAGGTTTGCTGAATTTCTGTTTTTATTGTGGCTCCAAAGAATACAATAGGGCATTTTCTGTAGCTTGACTGTTCCCCTCAAACACCATCTAGCTCCAGTTATTCAAGTAGGGGTATTGTAATTTATGAACCTGGTTTAATGAGATTTTCCCCTAAAAAAAGGACTAAGGACAAGGTTTATCTTAGAGGCTGCTAACAAGCAGAGCTGAAAGGTTAAGGATAGAAAATATTAAATATCCTTAATTTATGATTATATTAAAAGCTATTAAATTAATAGTAGTTATTTTGTAGAGACCAAAGTACAGTGAGTCACTTGGAAATTAATGTGACCAGTGTCTCTACAAAGGACCCTTAAATACGGGAAACTTTAGATGCCTCTATCAAGAGAGCAGATCCCTATTTGATCATGTGCTGCCCAAATAGAAATCAATAAATAGGCTTCCTGTCACGTAGGAAATAAATGACTTAGTCTGTAAATACATTTCAGCAATGAATCAAAAGAGGTTTTTAGCATGTCTGGCTTTTGAGCTCCACTAAATGCTAAAGACTGCTACTCATTTCCTGGGAATCCCTGGGTGGCTATCCTACTCGGAGATTCAATATGTTTCTTTAAGAATCAAAGAACATACATTCAGCATCTATTTATTCAGACAATTTGTATGTATTTAGTATCCCTGAATCACCGATCTTATAAGTGAAATCTGTTTCCCCTCTTTGAGAAGCAAATAGCCTTTTTTACTATTACAAATGTCAGGGAAGTTTATTCTCAATTTTTCATGGATGTGACAAAGGGAGGGAGATATCACATGACACTACCGAGCAGAAATGTAAAAAAAGGAAATACCTAAAGAAATTGTGGAACTCATGACTGCAGGACATTGCAGGACCACGGGAATAAAAAAAACAATGAGAAATTAATTGGAAAAAAAAAAAAGTCTGTTGGAGGCCATTAAATAGATGTCTAGCTTTCAGATTTTTAGCTTTCAGATTTCTAGGGACTGGGGACACTGGATAACTCAGACCATGCAACTGTTGTAAGAAATAGGGCATCTGTTATTGGACACTTTGGAGAGAGGTTATTGGGCTGGAAATTCCTGTAAATGAGCAGCAAAGCAAGAAATGGCCAGAGCAATAACATATTTAAGCATGGCCAGCAGAACTGGGAACACCAAACTTGGCCAAGTGTCTCTGTCCTGTTCAGACTGATGAAGAGCATGGTCTTTTTCTCCTTCCTCTCCTGACTCTGCATGTGTGATGGGAGTAGAGCTTTTTAAGAAAATGGATGATATTGAGGCCATTTTGTAGTTCTATTCGTTTAAAATTGTTCATGAAAATAACCCCAAATTCCTTGTTCTGAAATAGTTTCTCTGCTCTGGATCCATGTGTCCCAAATCCACCCTGGTTGCCCCCAGCCTTGTGGGATCTGTAGAAATAACCTTTGTGCAGCTGCATCCACCTGTCCTGTGATCCTTCAAAGTGGGTGACTTCCAACACCCTCCCTCCAGCCATGCATGTAGATTTTAGGGTGATATAAAATGTGTCTGTCCACTACCACAGGGTTATACTGGCTTCCAAACTCCTGACCTGGAGCAATAGCCAAAACACCTCCTCTCCCCTCCAGTTTGCTTCAGCAGGAGCCAAGCTCCTTTGCCATCAGAGCTGAGTAAGCCTACAGGGACATGAGCCTATTTCTGTATTTCTTGGGAACAGTGTGACAGGGCTGCAGAGGAAATGGACTGAAGACATTTTCCCTCCATTATTACAGTTCCTGTCTGCACTATGGGTCATTATTGCACAATCCCTGCTTGTTCTGCATTCAAAATATCTCCACGGATGTGGATGCAAATTCCACACATTAGGGCACTGACAGGTATTTAATATGAACAGAGAAAGCCAAGTGAAGGTTGAAATCTTCAATCCTTCAGGCATCCATTCCGGCAGCAAAACTGCTAACTGTTACAAATGCCTGTTGACAGTGCAGCTGAATTCCAGGTTTATTCCAGTAAAGAGGCAGGAATTTTATTGCTTTTCTGGTCTGAGAACACCCCAAAGGCTGCTTGTGGTGGCACAGCTTGAGTAATATGGATTAGAAAAAAACTGGGAAGCCTGTGCTCCATCCAGCTGCAGTTGGCAGCTCTGGCTCAGGTCTCACTGCCCACCCTGGGTTGGGGGTGCACACAGATCAGGGTGCAACTGCTCACAGAAGGTAATTTTACCTGCCACTGATTATCCCCAGCACTGACAATGGGAGGCAGTCCGTGTGTGTCACTGTGAGCGGCACTAAGGGTGAGGAAGGACACACCAGTTCAGGAGCAATAATGACCCATTTGTTTAATTATAAATCCGTTTATATAACTTGGGTCGCCAGCATGGCATAAGGTCTTTGGTCACCGACCATCCGCCTCCCGTACTGGTTGGCTGAAACCTTCCAGAATATTTTCCCAGACAATATCATAACAATATTACACAACAGCTGCAGGGGCAAGATAGAGACAGTTTGGCTTACGAAATTGTAGCACTGTTTTTCATAGTTTCTGTGAGAAACAGAGCTCTCACAGAGTGCTGCAGAAAGCTGGGAAATTTCTCTGCTAACACTTCGCAGTGTTCACCAGTGTGGTACCCAGGGATTAAGTTGTATGGGAAGTTGTTTTAAGTTGTTGCGTGTTTCTTACCTCCATGCAAATAGCAGCCAAATTTATGCCAGGGAGCTTTACACGTGCCCTCCTCACCCCTGACATCTCTCCTCCCTTCCCAACCTCTGCCTGGCTGTGTGCTTTTCTCCCGACCTGCCACCTGATCAGGGGTAGAATCTGTCCCTCTCTCTGTGTTTGCCCCTTGTGAGACAGCAGAGGAGATGGTGAATGTTGCTCTGGTGGTGCCTCGAGAGCAGCCAGGCTGCCCCAGCCTCCCAGCATGAGCACAGGAGCTGCTCTGGTGGTGCTCAGGACACTCCGGTACCTGCAGGGAAAGCTCTTTGCCAGCGGGACCAGTCTGTCCAGCCTGCTGCCTCCTGGATTGGGAGAGCTATTGTAGCAGTGAAACCCCAGAATTGAGCACTTTGTGTGTGAACAAGCCCTCAGCTCTCAGTTTTGGGGGGCTTGAGATCCATAACTACCCTACAGTTTTACCACTGCTGAGGATGGGCTGCTCCGTGGAGGCTGTGCTGTAGCTGAATGAGCAACACCCAGTAAAGGCAACGAGAGGGAGAAGCAGCTACAGTGCAGCAAGTGTTTTGCCCATCAATTACCCCCAATTCTTCATCCAGAAAGATTAAAGGCTGTTTGTTTGCAGTTATGTGTAATGTCATGCTCTGTTTGTCATCTTATGAGCTCTCCTGGGATCACAAGACAGGCCTAAATGCTACAGTGCCACCTTTCAGAAAACAGCCTACTAAAACTAATTAATAGTGCACCCTAGTTAACACATGCAAACTTGGCATTATTAGTCTAATTAAAAGGATTTTAACAATCTGAGTTTCCTTCTCTCTCCCCCTCACAAATTCCAACATATGCAAGTCAAGTAAATTAAACCCATTAATCACCATTGGTGCAAATGATATAGGTGCTTGTAATGTGGGCTCGTCTCTGAAGAGAGGCACTAACAGACCTCGTTATGTTTAATTTCACTCCTTAGCAAAGGATAATAAATACAAATTGTAACATCACAATAAAATATTTAATTATTCACGAGATTGGTAAGAAACATAATTATCTTACTGGTATGTGTCTTCATTTGGGTGATAATGGATCCAATTTAGGAGCTTAACCATTTCTGGTTAAGGGCTGAAAATGTGAGCTTTGCCAGGGCATTATTGCTTAAACATAGAGAGAATGAGCCCATTTCCACAATCTCCATTACCTCCTGCAGAGAGAGCTGTGTGGACATCCCAGCTCAAAGGCCTGGAAACGTGCCCCAGGAACCTGGAGCTCTGCTGCCTGTGAACAGGCTTGGGTTGATTGCTTCAGTCTTGTACAGATAAGGAAAACTGAGGGCTGATGTTGTTTCCATAGATGATACTGGAGTAATCCCAAAGAATAATATGTCGGTATTTTAAGCTTAATAGTGGTGTATTTTCAATTTGCTGCAGAAAGACTCCGCTTTGGGTTTTGCAGCCAGTTTGAAATTTGGGTGTTCTCTTTCAGCTCCCTGAAAGATGAGGCACAGCTGTCACAAGAGGTTTAGGCTGTGCCCCATTTGCAAAGGGGAATGGACTGCATGGAGAGCATGCTTGTCCTTCTTGCCTCCACCCCTGGACATGAGCTGGACCACAATGAAAATGTCCCAGGAGCTGCTGTGGATGGGCCTGTGGCTTGCAGATGTGCTGCTGCTGCTGCTGCTGCAGTTGGCGGTGCTGGAGTTAACCTGGTGTAGGAGGCACCCGAGCTGGCAATTCAGCTGCCACTGTTTGCTTTTATGGGATCCTAATTTTATTTATTTTATGTTCTCCTTATTGCACATATTTAGGTGACAGATGTGTGCGTTCCTTAATCTCTTTCTCATTACCCTATGAAATTGTAGCTGCATTTTGACAGCTTTCAGACAAAGATAAAAGAGGAGAGGAGAACTTCAAACATATGGAAATTTGCAGATACCCTGGACTGACTCCTGGTGAGGAGATCACAGAGCACAGTTAGAGGAATTAAGGCTGGTGGCCTTTGAGTTCCTGGTGTCTGCCTGCAGATGTGAGGGGAAGCATTGCTCCAGCAGCCATGATCCCAGCTTTTGATTATGTATCCTACAGGAGCGAAGGGAGCTTAGGAGTGGATTAATGCTCTGAACAGATTAGTTCAAAATTGCATTTCCAATGCACTTGCCATGCACCCCCGCACTGTAACCTTTGCTTAAGAAAAGAAAAAACCACCAGGAAACCCAGGATGTCAGAGCACCTGCGTGACACAGCCAGTACAATTCAAATTTCCTTTGCAAGGTAATTAACAGTGGATTGCTTGGTTTGGCACAATATACTGACTTACCACAAAGGGCTTGGGAGCTTTACACCAAAATGAATAAGAGCAAGGCACTCTATTTTTGTTTCATCCGAATTATTTTGCAATAATTTTGCCATACCTATTTTCCTTACCCTATCATGATGCCCCCTTCACCATTTCCAACCTAAACAGATTTTCAAAGAATCCCCTAAACCATAAATTATATTATCTCTCTGAAGAAGACATTCAAATCAGTGCAAGAGAGTGTGAATATAAACTTGAAAGCAATGTAATAAATGTGGTGTGTTATTTCTTTCTCCACTAATTCTTCTGAGCAAGATTTACTGCCTTGGTGAGGTTTTTTTAAACAAATTAAATATAACATGAACTAGATAGTTGTTCACATGGAGCTAGAGCTGGACAGGCTCATTAATCACCAGTTTAAATCCCAGAGTATCCAGTCATCCTAATTAATGATTCAGTGCTGAACTTTACTCTGGCAGTGGCAGCAGCACCAGGCTATTACCCACCTCAGCTGATAGGGACTGAGTGAGCCAGAGGAAATGAAACAGCCCTTTGGACTGGAGAGGCTGAGCTGCTGCTGCCTGGGCAGCTCTGCACCCCCGTGCCAGGCAGCGCTGGCCATTGGTGATGCCAAAAGCAGCTGTCCCTGTCACCAAATAGCCACACTTGCAGCAGCTGGCTGGTGCAGGTTGGGGTTTGGGGCTGAGTGCCACACCCTGCTCCTCTGGGGTGAGCTGCATCCATTCCTCCTCCCCAGACAGCAGCAGCAGGCTCCCTGATATGTAGTAGGGAGGGTCCTGCAGTCTAAGCTGGGCATATCTGCCTCCAGCAGGCGCTCCAGGGACTATTTAGGTAGAAGGCAGCGTATTTATGGGGAATGGGGGTTTCTAGCTCCCTGCATTCCTGGTAAGCTGCTGGAAAAGGTGCTCCTCTTGGCAGAGATGCAGGACATCAGGAAAGAAGCCATGACTATTCATGGTGCCTGAGGTCTCCTCTGAATCCTGCCTGGGGTCCTGGTGCTCCACGCACGGGAGCAGAGCAGCTTGTGTGCGGCCAGTGCATAATTAAATGTTGTGGAATTGAAGCTCGCTCTTGCAATAGGAAAATCATAAATCATAATTCCCTTATTCAAATGAATTTACCTGCTCTTTAGGGTTGCATTAGTTCTGTATTTCATTTATCTGTGTTTCTAAGGCAAATAATTCACACTATTCCAGTGCCTATTTTTTTTCTGTAATGTTTTAGCATGTACGTTTTTTGCATTCCTCACAAATTCCAGGCTCTTGGCTTTTTTGTAGGAGTTTATTATATATTGGCAAGAAATTCCACTAGGAAGGCGTTTCATCATGCCTTGGAGAACAAGGGACACACTCAGGCCCTAGATTAGCAAAGCAACAAATTACCAACTCCTTTGCTTTTCTGCAGCCCTGCTGCCTGGAAGTCAATTAATTAGGTGGTCTTGAAGGGTTGAACTTTGCTGACTTTGGGGATAGCAGAGGCTTTGTTCCTCTTTTGTTTTGTTACAGGCAAATTCTTACAGGAAAAAGTGAGCCTGAACCCAGTCTCAGCACATGGAAAATCTGCATAAAATGAGGTTTGCAGTTGCATAATTATTTTAGACTTTAAGTTTTTATCAACTGTTCTTATAATTAATTTAACCACAAGAGCTCTTAGGGCTCTACTTGCCTAATTCTTAACTTAGGGGTTTTCAGCAGCAAATAATTTTTATTCTTGTTGATTTTTAGCCTGGCTAGTGGGAGCTGGGCAATTTTAGAATATGTCATTTGAATTATTTCATGAAACATTTAACAATAGCCTATTTCATTCTTCACTAAGGCAAGTTGATATAAGAAGGATGATGTTATGGTTAATGTAAATCATAATTATTACCAGGTGCATCACTGAACAGGCAAATTGTGCTAAAAATGTAAGTTTTGCTCCATTTCATATTGAAAAATTACTTTGCAGCCTGACAGCCATTAATCTCTGTTTCAGGAATGTTATTCTTTATTTTGGTAAATTACAGAGCCGAGGCATAACAAGGCATAAATTATCAGGCCACAGGAGTCCACTTTGCTGAGCTGGGCTCAAGCAACCCCTGGTGGTGAGAAGAACCAAACCGTCCCCACCCCATGTCCCCACCCCAGTGCTGCCCACCCTGGGGGCACCTCAGCTCCACACAGGGCCAAGCCTTCAGCAACTCTTCTCCCTGAAACTTTTCTTTTGGACACACCTAAAATGCTTTGTCAGAGCAGCTTTCCCTCTTTGTAGCTCCCACGAGGCTGTACCCTGGAGAGATTTGTGGGCTGGGTGCTCTTCTTCTGTTTGCATTGCTAAATCCTCTCTAAAAATAGCTTTTCTCATAAAAGAGGGCTCCAGGAAGAATTCTCGTTTAATCCAACAGCTTCACTCTAAAGCAGGATGGGGCATCTGTGTTTGGTACCCAGCTCTGAAGGGGGGATGCAAAATTGTCTTGCTTTATTTGTTCCCTGGGGGTGAATTTGCTATTCCATGGTAGATGCTTGAAGTACACCCTAACTTGTAGTAAAGATGCTTTTCCAGAAGTGCTTATCTCTCTGTTGGGCTTGGTGGACGGGGAAGCACCATGGGAAGCAGGGCTGTCATGGTACTGTATGTAGTAAGGTCTGTTCTGCCAACAGGGAGAGCGCTTGTAGAAAGGAATTTTTATTAGAAAATACCTAATCTTCCTCAGAGCAAGGTGCTGCTCACCTCAGTTTATGCCACAACGTCAGAAATACAGAGTCCTAGTAGTTTGTGCTTTATAAGCAGAAGGAACAACTAAACATGAGTTTCCAAGCACTGAATTATTCAATGGGAGCATGTAGGTCTTTGAGATGATTCTCCACAAGGCTTTTCATCTGCTTCCACTGAAGTAGTTTTGGTTGACCCTGCTCCATTTACTGTGCATCCGGCTTCCAGGCTACTGATTCCATGAATGGTATGAAATTCAGAATACCCTTCACTTTTTGATAGATATGTCTTTCTGCATACAAATGATACCTCTTCTCTTCCTCTCACTTTTGGCAGCAATTCAAAATCAGTGTAACCATTTTCACTCTTCACAGCAGTGTTTTAAAAAACAGCACAGGACTGTCCATCAGCACATCATCACCTGCCACACAGCGCTTAAGCCTAAGGAGGTGAATATCAGTGCCCTCTCTGAAATGCCTGTATCTCCCATTTTGTTGAAGCTCAGCTCCTTATACTCAAAAAGCCCTGAGATCCCCTCCAAAGCTTTTTATTGATTGCACAAGCAATATTTCTCAGAAGAATTTTTATTAAATCCATCCTCACATTTGTTCTGCACACTTCATCTTTGACAACTTCCCAAGACAGGATGAGAAGTTTTGATAACATAACTGAGGGATAGACCAGAGCAAAGTCTGCCTGCCTTTAGTGACCGTTTGTAATTTTGGTTGTCATCCTCAGGCTGCCAGGGAAAGGAGCTGGACCGGACACATCGGCATCTCCGGTCTCCTCACTCGCAAAAAGCAATATTGAAAGTGTTAGAAGTGCACAGCAAAGATGCAGTGCAGCCTGTGAAAATGATGATAACAGCAAATGGGAAACCATTTAATACAAGTTGTGTTGGTCAGGTTGACAGTACTGTGAGAGTCTTGCCAAGCCTGAAATGTGTGCCCTGACAGCACAGAGTCAGCAGGAAAGTCCTGAGGCAGCTGAGTCGCGATGATTCTGTTCAAAGAAATGGCTCAACAGATGCAACTCCTGTTGCATTCAGGGTTTGCTACAAGCATGTGACAGCAATGTGGAGCTGCCCTTTACCTTAGCAAGGCAAGAAGTGAAATTAAATACATTTCCCTAAAGTTGGTGCTCTGCCTAAATGGTGCTCACAGGCTCATCAGGAGCTAACCTAATTAAATTTGGTTTTCCTAGGAATGCAATTCTGGACAGCTACCTTCAAATGATTGCTAAAATATTACTGACATTTTCCATGCCTTAGCATCTGGCATATTGCTCTATAGAAGGCTTATTTCTCCTGGAAAATGTTGAAGTGAAAGTGGTTTTAGTAGGACCATTGCCTGCACCACAAACATTTCTCTATGCGCCATTTTCTGGGCTCTTAAAAGAAATGTAGTGTCTCAGCCAGAAAGAACAGATGTGAGAAAATTGCAAAATGGATGCCAAGCATCATGAATTAACTCTGCTGGTCAGATGTTCAACACCCCTGGATGATTGTGTGCTAATCTAGGAGCAGAGTAAATCAATCATTATCCAGGCTTGGGATATCTAGGTAGACCGTAGGAAGCCTCTTGATTAATATGCACATCCTCACCTAGATGATGGTTAGCTCTGCAATTCATGGTTAAACTGAAGGCAGAAAGAATTGCTTTTTAATAACCTTGATAACAACCCTTCTGATAGCTCCATTTAGGCATCATTATTGAATAATAGCCTGTGCATGTCATCAAGTCACTCTGACATTAGAACAGAAAATACACAAATATCCTGGTCATACCACTGATAAAAAACAAGAGACAAATCCTCTTCTGGGGCAAATTAACACATTCCCCTGGTATTAACAGAATGGAGTAGAATTTCTAAACAGACACCAAAGCAAAATTATGCTTAAAATTTTGATGCAGTATGTAAAAGATTTTATAGGTTCTCAAAAAAGCCTTAATTGCCTCTGCTGTCATTCTGGAACTGCCGCATCAAAACTCGTGCTCAGTGGGTTTGTGATAGACTCAAAGGTCCAGATGGATGAGCACCAGAGCTGCGGGAAGCTGAGCCACTGCGGACCACCAAGCTGTGAGGAGATAATCAGGGACATTACAGGGTGGGGAACCAAAGTGGCAGGTCCCCATGGTTTACAGAGCCATTTATCACAGCTGCTCTTGTGGCAAAGGAAAGCAAGTCTGGGGAGACCTGGTGTACACACACACAAAAAACCAAAAGTTGGGATATTCCTGCACCACTTGGAACACCTTACAGAGGGAGGAGGTGTGCTCATTACTGGAATATGCTGCCATCAGCTCAGAAGTGACACCACAGTGAATTACATCTACTGCTCGTTATCTGCTCCATGACATCCTGCATCTGAGCTTGCTCCCACCCTGGAATATCTCTGCTGATTTCACTGGGAACAAGGCTGTGTCCAGCACAAAGCGCTGATACTCCGCACAGTTAGCATAACTTCAGCCATGCACAGCATGTGAAATACTCATTTCATGGAGGCTTTTGTTTGTTTTTTCTTCCATTAAACCAATTACTAGCCAATCATTTTGTATAAAATAACACAATATGACATCAAAAGGTCTGATCCATGCAAGCCCTTTGTGTATAACAGCCTTGGTTTAATTTCATTTGTAGGATTAACAAACAAACAAACCAACCTAACAGCAAAACTGGGATTAATGAAAATAAAAATGAAGACAAACAATTGTCACCCATGTTCAAGTAGTGTTAAATTATGTAAGTTTTATTTAAATTTTCAGCTGTGCTGGCATGAACCTGAGAGGAATCTTCATGCCAGATAGATAGCAAAGAGAACTAAAACGATACAATCGTATTATTGGCTGTTTCTGTCAAGTTAACACTCCACGGTCCCTGTCAAACTCCTTTCTCTTTTCTTTTTGTGGTAATAATGCATTTGTTATGGTACCAGCCCTCTGTGTGTGCACCCATTCCCCTGAATGGCTCTAGCACGAAGCATTTATTGGCTGGGCAGAGAGGTGAGACCTGGGTGAACAGTAAAAATCAGTGACAGGAGAACGAAGAAGTGAATGCAACTCTAGAGGTACAGGGATGTGACAGCATGCCCGCTGCCTTGTAATTTGTGAACCTAAAGATTGCTGCCAAGGAGCTTGGAAATCACATTTCACTGCTCTGATATTAGTATCAGCCAATCATATCAGCTTTCCAAGGAGATTGATGCCTTAGGTTTTAACTTTTGTATTCTTTCGGGATCTGTACTATTTAGTGTGTAGCTCTGAGGTTTCTGGTAGCCTGTTAATTTCTGCTCTCTCATGCTAGTAGACACAACAAAGCCTCTCCAGGCCTGCTTCTCAAGGACACTCGGACCGTCCTAGGCCCAAACTGTGTAAACCAAAGACTCTAAAGGGGGGGGCAAGCCTGGGGAAACTGCATCATTGAACTGAAGCTTTAATTGGAGAATTGACCCTGATATGTAAATGAACCAAACCTATAAGAGTGTGAAGAACTCGTGACCTGTCGTCCATCTTGGGGTCCATCTTGGCAGTAGCCTCTGGTTCCCCAGGGTGTGCCTTTGAAGGCCTTTCAAATAAATACCTACCTTTATTTCTTTATTCTGTCTAGTCTCTGTTTCTAGGAGGACAGTTAAGGCATCAAGATCAGTATTGTCCTTCAGTTCCAAATGGGTGAGATGAGGGAGGAGAAGAGTCAATGTGTTGAGGTTGCTCAGCATCCAGAGACCAAGCCCTTCTTTTGGATGTCTTGTGCACCAAAGGACTGCTCTGTCCTGCTGCAAAGATTGAGCAAGAGATGGCAAACAAAGCCAAGGAGGTGGTGATGGCAAGGAACAATGTCCAAATCACTTTACCTCTCCCAGATGTATTAATCAGGTGAAGAGATACTTTTCCTGATTTAGGAAATGAAGGACGTGTTTGCTTAAAGTTCTGTCCCGAGTGGCTCCTTACAGACTGTAAGACTAAGATGGCAAAGAAATGTTGCAGAAGAACCAGATTTTTTGAAGGAGAATTTGAAAGAGCATTTGCAGGGTAAACATTTCTTACTGCCCTTGTTCAGAGCACTCTGGCAACGGATGTACAGCAACAATTGCTCCTGAACTGCCAAGTCCATCACGACTTGCTGTGGTCTGGTGCTTTGCAAATGCCAATGCAATACTCCCTAAAGAAGCAAATCCCAGTCTAAGTAAATCAAAGATGTAAACTGAAAGGTGCCTATAAATCACAGCACACTGCCACAACTCCATTCATACGTGAAAAACATGTGAGGGCCCCTATATTAACAAGCTGAGGTGAACAGCTCTGTGGACAATTCTGTATTAGCTGCCAAGAAAATATGATTTATCCAAAAACTCTGCAACACAGAAAATTAATGATCTCTCCCAGGTAGCTTTTTTCTCATCCCTACTACTTATGGCAGAAAGGAATATTTAGAACTGTCTGACAAGCCAATTAACTGTCAATTAGCTGGTTGATGTGCCCAGAACTAATCACTGTGCAGCAGGACCTGGAACCAGGAGCTCGGTTTTAGCATGTGCTTTCCTGCCCTGCTTCCTTCTAAGTGGGTGTCAGGATTCATCCAGGAGTAGAAACAAATTTTAGTGAAGAAGGCCCCCCTGGGTTTTGTACTTACACTGCCCCCTCAGCCTTGTGTTTGGGTGGATTTAGATGGATTTTTGTTTCTCTAAGTTTTACTTTGCCAAACTTCAGAACCCATGGTAGTGGGACTGAGGAGGATTTCAGCAGGAACCCATCACTGCTTGCTGGGTTGGGGGATTTTGTTCTATTACCTCTAGTAATGCTTAGTTACAGTTACATTTATTCCCAACACTGCTGAGGCAAAATAACACAGTTTGCTGTAAAAAAGCCAAGAATTGGGTTTTTTTAAAATAGAGTACCTCAAGTTCTTTATTTATCTTCTCCTGTGAATACACAGCCAGAGCTTCTTCTCAGGCATTGGTTATACATTACAGATTTCTCATTCCCTATATCAGTGGCTGTTTATTCAGCCACCCTGTAGAAGGAAAAGGGGTACAAACCTGCTAATATCAGCATCACAGGACCTAAATATACTCCTTTCTTGCTCCCTCTCTCTCAATGCGAGCTGACTTCTAATTTCCAAGCTTCATGCCTTCAGAAAGCCAGATGATACCCATTTGTCTGCATGCTGGCATTGTTCAGTAGCTAAAATAATTTTTCTCCTTCTCTAGGACTTGTTCCCCTTATATAATGGGCTTTGAAATTTTCCAGTGCTTTAAATCAGTATTTGCTGCATTAATTTTTTCCACATTTTCTGTAGTTTCTCTTTAAAGGTGAAGACAAAAATTAATCCTTCTCAACAGTGAGTGGGTCACTTCTTCACTTATTAATTAGTGTGATGGTTTTGAGGTGCTGATAGAGAACAGTTAATCCTTATGGAAAGGGGAGAGGGAGATTCCCTCTGCCTGTCCCTGGGTCTGCCCCAGTTTTCCCTCCCTTTCTGCAGTGTCTGATGGGGCTGTTTTGCAGAGCAGCTGTGTTGTGCCTACAGTAACTGTAAAATGCAGCCAAGTCAACAACTTGAAGCTGTGTCTGTGCATCATTTTCAAGGCAATATTGGATTCTAAACTCTTATCTCCAGATTTTAATCCTTAATGGGAGCAAAGATGGAGCTTGGCTTCCACAACCCCATTTGTAAAATAGCGGCCAAGTGTTCCCTTCATCCCCTCATTGCTTTTATTTCATAAAATGGAAAATTGCAATTCCCCTGCTTAATTTTTTCTCCTATACAGCCTTCCCATTTAAAAGAGTTATCATCCAAAAACCCATTAAGTAATGCTTTTGTTTCTTTCATGAAGTCTTAACTGCAAAGGGTCACAACTTCCAGAGGGTTGAGTGGAGGTTCATTATGAGTTTAGATTTTTGATCCATTTTGACTTCTAGAGGCCAGATGCTTACCTAGCAGGAACTAGGCCACCTTTCAGTACACCCTGAGGCTGCTGTGGTATGTGCTGGCCATCCATACATTCTGCCGTGCTGTTTTGGGCAGCAGAAGACAACTTGTCCTACTTGGAGTCATTACCTTATGTGTGATTTTGCACATAGCTACAGAAAGACAAAACCCCTTTTTATTTCCATGCTTCCATTTTAGAGGATTTTCAGGTTTCAAATAATCTGTGCAATGAGAAATGAGCACCAATGAATATGCAGGTGTTTACTTTAGCCCTACAAGGAGGAAAACCTAAAGTTCAGCCCCTCATTTTTTTGTGTGTACCTGGGAAAAAGATTGCTTTTCTGCCACAGTGGCAGCTGTTGAATTGTAGGGAAAGAGGATTTATAAAAGGTGGTAAGCAAGAAATTTGGAGAGGGTGGAGAAAACTATCCAGCACTCAAGGGGAAATGATTCAGAATCGATGCAGTCTGCAGTTTTTTGGGGCTACAGGGAAGAGCAGTTGGATGAAGACGGTGAGTAGTTACTCCATTTTCCCTCTGTGGGGCTGACAATTCCAGTGACAGGGTAACAGCAGTGACGGGAGCGCTGCCATCGCGAGCGCGCTGGCTCAGGGCAGCTCGGCACGCTCCTCGCCGTGTGCCAGACAGGACATCTGCTCTGGCTGGACAGGAGGCAGAAGCCTCTCGCTCCCAGTCTTTCTGCACGGGTTTCCTTTAGGTAAGATCTGAATTTCCCCCAGGTTCTCCAGGGCCTGAGGAAATGACAGGGAAGACAGAAAAAGGCACATCTGGAGCGGTGCAGCAGCTGGGAAATGCCCAATGCTGCAGGGGATGGTGGTATCGTGTAAATGGCTGTGACCTTTTCAGTATTCCAGATTTTGATTGATTGGCCATTTCCCCTCTTTCCCATGCTGTAAACAGGGAAGCTGTGAAATATGTAGCCAAAATAAACACAGTTACATAGGCTAAGAAAAATTTATATCGAATTTATGAGAGACAAAATTTTGCTAACTCATTCCACCCATAAAAATTATAAAGAGGAAAGAAAGTGACATAAAATCAATCCATTTCCATGACAAAGCTCATTATGAGTAGAGAAAATATAGTCCCATACTAACTTGTTCTCATTACTGTGCTAGGATTTATCATGTCAGGTGCAATGTGCAAGGGAGGAAAGGAAAACCTTCCTTGCCCTTACCATAAAAAAAATCCAACAGACAAAATAAGCCCAACTATCCGCATCATGTCCAGTGAGCATAAATTTTGTCAAGTCTCACAAGGGGCATGATTAACTCAAAGGTGTGACTTTGAGGAGCCCTTCCAGGCTGGATGCTCCAGGGCAGGGCAGGGCAGGTCACCCTGTCCTGGCTGTCACTACCAAACCAGCAGCACAAACCCTTGGTGTCAGTGAAAACTGGCACTCTGCAAGGAAGATGCTGCTTGAGGGCTTGACAAGATGAAGGAAACCCCAGTTAATAGCCCTTAGCTGGTGGGAACAGGATGTGGAGTGGGAAAGAGCTGATGGAAAAAGAAACAGACCTGAGTTGTTCAGAGCTGGGAAAGGGAATTGCCATGTTCAGGCCAGCCCCAAGGTCAGTTATTTGTCTGACTGCTGCATTTTACCTGCAATTCTCATTCTCACCTCAGCTTAAGCAGAGCAACAAGTCCTAGGATAGAAGCCCAAAGCTGCCTTTGCAGATGGACTCGTTGCTGCATTTGCAATGCAAGCCCACAGCCCCAGCTCTGAGGGGCCATTCCAGAGTCTGCTCTCATCCTCTCATGCACTGCTCCCCATGTATTGCTGAACAGATGCAGTTCATTTTGGAGCTGACATCTGGTGCTGTCAGAGTACATAACTGGTGCTGATTTGCAATGCCAGCTGAATACTCTGACCTTTTTGGTGCATTCATAAGAGATGATAGCCTGTGTGTGCTCTATGGACACACCAGGCAGTGTGTGGTGCATGTGTTTGTTTGCAGGGATGACAAGGAAGAAGTAAACACACAAAACAAAGCCTGCCAAATCTGGCCAGAGTAAAATCTCACCGGTCAGCTGAAGAAGGGAAGAGATGGCAGACAAATGGAGAGTGTAATGCCCTGATAAACACAGGCATTTCCTCAAATCAAGATTACAAGAGTGGCTCCGCAATTCAATCAGTCTCCTCCTCATCCATGCAAATAACATTCCCAGCTGTCTCCTCTTACCTGTGGAAGATAGCACAGAAATACTGTGATGCTTTAATAAGATGTTGCCTTCATCCTTCCAAAATCTGGGAGAGCACTGTGAGGTATCACTGAGGCTGGAACAAAAACTTGGGGATAACCATGCTTCACAGCATGAAATGAATCCTGAGCTGTCCTTGAAACCTAACCTAGCATGACTTGAGTGGGAATTTTATATAGCAATGCAGCACCCTGTAGAAAGAACAGCTCCAGTCAGGAAGTCAGGGCTCTCAGGACAGGCCAGGCTTGCTTTCCCATACATTGTTTTGGGATTTATATTGTTGTATGGCTGTAGTTTCTTAAAGTTTTTGTTTTGCCTCTTTTGTCTCAGTTTTGTGGTGTGGTCAGATTGGAACCTGGGGGATGGAGTGAGAGGTTCTTTAGGGAGATGCTTTGCTTTATTCTGCTGTTAGCATCCAACTCTCGCCCACCCCAAAGCCTGTTGGCACAGGGAAATGTGGGATCTAACAGTGGAGACCCTCAGCTCTCAGATGAGAAGGCCACCTGGTGCACTCATGAAGTGTGAAATGAAGAAGAGGCAGAGGGAGGGGGGAGAGGCCAGGACCTCTACTCTTCAAATCCTCAGTGTCACACCCTGCTGGGAAGGAGCATCCTCAGCTCTGCTTTGAACTTGCCCTGTGTTTTGAATTGCATCAAGTGGCGGAAAGCTGAGTGATCACGGGGCTGGGGTGGAACAGCAGAGCAGCTGCAGCAGTGTCAGTGCAGATAAAGGTGAGATACAAATGTTTAACTGCCGAGGGGCTTGAGCGCTAAGTGACGTGGTCAAGGGAGAATTGAACACAGCTGTCCAAAGCCACAAGTTAGAGCATCCTTCCTCCATACAGAATCACGGTCTCATACCTGTCTAAAGACCAACACATGCCCAGTGAAGGGCAAAACCTTATGCTTGGATCCTTCAGTGGCTTGGGTCCTTGAGCCTAAAAGAGACACAGGGTGTTTCCTGCAATGGCCTTGAGATCTGCGTCTAAAAGTCAGATGTAAAAAGCTCTCTCCTTAAAAAAACTTGCTCAGAAAAGTCGAATTTTAAATGAGGCATTCCTTCAGCAGTGGGACTAATAAAAGCTGATTTCTTCCAGTTGTACTCTGCAGTTTGATTTTCTGGTGCCAGGAAGGAACAGGCTCCAGGTGAACATTTTCCTGGGGTTTGGGTGCTGATAACGTCTTTCCCTATGTGGCTTCTTCCACGTCTGAGTAAGGATTAGGTCTGGCTGCAGCCTTTCCACCAGTGGGAATAGCAATGCCTATTTTCATGACAGCCAGGGGATCTCAGTTGCTGTTAAAACTGCTGTTCCCTTTCAAACTTGGTGCAGACAGCCCCATGGATTCAAAAATTACCCATGAGGAACAGACATGGAGGCATAGAGATACGTGGAGTACGACTGTGTAAACCTCACTTGCTTGGGAAAATAGGCTAAAAAATAATAAAATGCAGAAGCCTTGTTATTATCCCAGCTGAACAGTCCTCCCTGGCATGTTCTATTAAGTCACTTCTCTTTCACTTAGGTTTTGCATTACTGGCTCTCCTTTCCACAAATGACCTTTTTCGTAGCAGCCTCTGTAAAACTATTGCCATTCTTCATTTAGAAATTTGCTAAAATGTGTTTGCAGAAGCCCTAGACTCTTTTTCTGATGAATCATCCCTTTTTGGGGAAAGGAGCATAAAATTATGTTACTGACCTTTCTTTACATTTAACAGGATCTTTTTGCATGTTGAATATCATGCAACTGACTCTAGACAGGAACAACTCTTCCTGTTCTGTGTCAGTGTTTATTCAGCCATTTCTCAAGTACATCTCTAATGGTATTTTTAGCACAACATGTTTCATGGGAAAACCTCACTTTCTCATTCCACAGAAAACATAACTGAGAAACTGAAAGAATATTATTAAAACATTTAAGAGGACCGGGATAAGTTAATAGAGTGAAGCACTTGGTGTCCCGTATTTTGATGAGAGAGAACAAAATCTATCCTTTATTCAGCCATATCGTAGTTGTTTCGCATCTTTTGGGGTGTACTCAGGTTTACTCTCTCAGGCACAGTCTCCCCACAGAGAGGGGAGTGTTTATGTGAACTGTACTCTCTCAGCACCAGTCTCCCCACAGAGCAGGGAGGGAGCAGGGCTCTGACGGCCAGCAGTGATGAATTAATTGTCTTGCTGATCTACACCACCACGGCCATAGGAGAGAACAGGAAGAAAACAAGATTTAGCTTGACCTCCCTGGTTTTATAAAAGGTTGGTTCAATGTACACAAAACACTTGCTATGTGTAGTGTTATTTCCTGCCCCAGTAGTGATACTTATTACTTAGGTCATGAGGACTTTTTGGTGTAGGATTTTAACTGCTGCATGAAAAAGCTACTAAGCCTTTACCACTAAACTAGTTTCTGCAGCTGCTCTGTTGCCCTTGCAATGTAATACCCAATCCTATATAATATATAACATCTCCTGGTGCACTGAGCACTGATGCTCACCAGTGCTTTGTGATCCCATGGTGTTTTCTAAGGGCAGATGTATGAAATCATGCAACTCCAAGGAGTTCATCCAGCAGCTGCTGTTCAGCCCCAGCACATCCTTTTTTGTGCCTGTCAAGGGTCTACAAGAGCAAAGCTATAGCTGGTGATTTCCATCTTTCTGAGATGGCACATTATGGACTTAGGAGCTCATGTCCAATTTCAACTTGCTTCCTTCTTTAAAACCTGGCTTCTGGAAATCTCCCCAGTTACGTCTTGTGCTGGGATCATGCCAGACATCTCGTGGATTCCCTGCTCCCCATGGCTGTGCATAGAGTTTGGAAACATTGCTGGCTGTCCCCATAAATCACCGCTGTCCATCCTCCCTGAGTGTGTCCATAATGGGTTTTCATTCTCTCAGCATCTGGCTTGTGTCTCACAGCACTGAGCAGACATCTGAGCCAGGGGACCCTGAGGCACCACATTCAGCCATTCCACCTACTGCTCTGCTGCTCAATGTGTCCAGGCGAGAAATGCCTTGTGCTGCAGCCTGTTCCTGTGCCACAATTCCCAGCCAACGCCAGGGCTGACTTGCAAAGCTGCCACTGTTGGTGCTGCAGCTGATTGAGGACCTCACCTCAGCCCAGGAGCATGGAATTGGCACCAAGAAGCCCCACTCTGTTCAGCAGCACGTAGGTGAGCGGAAGGACTGGCTTAGCCCGGGCTGCCAAAAGCCACAGCTGACTCAAAACAAATCTCTTTTGTTCTCCCTCCTTGTTTCATGCAGTAAATAAAAATGAATCCCCCAAGGACCAGAGCATTTAGGCTTAGCGTGTTCCTGTTTGCTCAGAGCATATCAGTCTGTTGTTCTTCCTGGCTAATCAGATAGAGCGGAAACTAAAACATTCTAAATTTGTTGTTCCATTTTATTCTATACATAATCACTGCTTCTCGTTTGCTTCTAAATAGCTGCATAAATACACATTAAATGCAGTGACATCTCTTTTGGGACTCAGTCCAGTGTTTCCTGGTTATTTTCTCACTTTGAAAGAGATTGGGTTCTCAGATATTGTCACATTTCCTCTGTACTGTGTATGATGGATATTATAATGCTGGGCTCATTCAAGTACTCTGCAGGTATAGGGAGGTTGGTGACACTAAATGAATGTGGAAGAATAGCATGTGCCCACATACCACGTGTGAAAGCAGAAAAGAGCTCTCACTCTGGGCAGACATTAATGTTATTTGGGACTGACACTTGCAGTGTTCCCCCTTCACCAAGCCTTCTCTCCTTCCACTCTGACTCTCAAGCTCCCACTCCAGTTTGCAGGGATCACTTTGGTTAGTGGTTTGTGGTTCCTGCAGAACTGCTGGCTCCTCTTTCAGTCAGGTTTCCATCACCCAGTACATGTGCTGTCACTTTTGGCTTTTCAAAGAGCCTTCCTGCACATCACAAGCCTAATGGCACTTCAGGCTTTCAAGACTGAGGTAGATACAGGTCTCAGAATCTGAATTTTTGACTGGCCAGTAACTGTCCTTCCAGTACAAAAAGAGATATTTGATGCTGTATACACTGACTGCCACCTCTAGAAAACGGAGCACTGCAATCTCTGCAGAAATCATAAACTAATTTTGGCCATCTTCCAGTGCTTTCTGAATTTGTTTCACAGAGATGGGCAGGAGGAGGAGGAATATTCTCAGCCCCTGAGGACAGTGGCTTTCAAATTCTCACATTCAGACAGTTGCACAGCATTATTCCCAGAGCAGCAGTGACCTCAGGCAGGCACATCCCCTGGGGGCTGACACATCTGGCCAGCTCAGAGCGGGAGGAGACTGAGCCCACATCTGTCCTCGGTGTACCACTCAGTCACGTTGGTTTTTTAGCTTTCATTTTCAGTTTGTTCATTTTAGTGGAGAATCACAAGAGCACTCTCATCAGTTTAAGCCAACCCATGGGTAGGTTTTTGCAGCGTGGCATGATGAGAACTGATGTACGTTTTGTCAGAAAAGGCTGTAATTAGTTAAAAATACTTATTGCAGATTAACTCTTTTACTCTAATAGTGAGGCATGCGTCCAAAACACGTGCACATCATGTGAGATGCACATATGAACATAAACAGCTATTTGGTAAAGTGTTGGGACAAATCCTGGGGATGAACACAGCTCTGCCTGAGACAAACATGTAGCTGAGGTGCTGTAACACAGATGAAGCCGAAGCCCAGGCCCTGGCATTTCACATCCTTCAGTATGCCATGTGCTTCTCACATCTACACCACAATTTGTCACGGCTGGTTACATCCGCACATCATGTTCAATGCATTTCCCAGGCGCAAAATGAAAGATGATCAGAGAAGTTCTGAAATACCTGACACAGGGAAACTGGGAGATTAATTGCAGCATTAAGGCTGAGGGTGGCACAGAGCGGATGCTGGAAGAGCTCTGCTCCAGGGGAAGCATCTGCAGAGTTGCTCCTTCTGGAGGACCACAGTGCACCATTTTGACATTTTGAGCAATGCAATATCACTGCCCCCAGCACTCCCAGTGCAAAAATGAACAGGTGTGGGCATGGCGCGGGATGGAGGATGGATGCCCACCAGCCCTGCCCTGAGCCCATAAAGAAGTCCTGGGTTTGTCCTGCTGCCCACTGCCTCCAATCTCAGACACCATGTAGCAGGCTGGGATGGGAGAACCCTTGTAGAAAAGCAAAATATGCTTTTCCTTTGTCTGTTTTTATCTCCCCCCTCCCAGATCCGTGTGTATCTTAGAATGGAAAATGTCAGGCATAGCATTAAGACAGTCATCTCTCAGCAGATGGGAGTCGGGGTGGAAGCAAAACTCTAAAAGTTTATAGCAGAGGACTGTACAAAAAAGCAGCTAAACCAAAGCAAACAGCCTCGGGGACAGAGGGAGTGCGGCACCTCCGCTGCAGAGAGATGCACACGCTCTCTCTGCAGGAAAGTGTACCTCTCGTGCTGTCGGCTAATTAACCACAGCCAAGCCGAGAGCGGAGGGGGAAAGCACGGGGGAACGCGGAGAGGCGCAGGGCGGAGCACGCAGGGTCCGAAGGCACCCGGCGGGGTGCGGCAGCCAGCGCGGGGCAAGGCTGATCCCTAGCGGTGCGCTGCGGATGCGGCTCCGCGGCTCAGCCCGGCTCCGCCGCCCGCAGCCGGCTCAGAACGTGCCCAGGTCATGTTCTTTCACTTTTAAGTAACACACCAGAGCGTGTTTCCTCCCGCTGAAGTAGTTTCTGTAGCAGCACTGCCTGTGTCTCTTGAAGCAGAGCTTCTCTTGAGTACTGGGCTTCTTGGTAAGGTTGGTTTGGATAAAAAAGGAAAACATGGATTTTCGATCTTTCTAGAATTTTTCAGATCGTGGTTTGAAGAGGTTGTTTCTATTCTCTGTTGAATATTTGTTTTTTATTTATTTCCTCGTGATGTCCAATCTAGTTCCTCCTATGACTGATGGAAGGAAAAAAGGTGGGAAAAGGAGAGGTAAATACCAGACTTGACGTATTTTTCATTTGTTTTAAAGTTTGCTTCCTAATTCCAACAAAAAATAAGTGATGGCCCTTCATGCGTAATATTTGCAGAGCTATTAACAAGAAGAAAAGGTAAAATATATTATTTCTTTGGAATAAAAAGGGTGTTTCCTCTCCAACAGGAAAATACAGCTCCTCACTAAGCTAAGTGCACACTTGTACCATCAGCCAGGCAGCAAAGGAGTTCTTGCTCAAATGGGCACCAGTGGGTGCCTGGTGTGTGCTTTCTTGTTTCTAAACCAGTCTCTGAAAAAGCAGTTGGGAAATACAGGTGCCTTTTAGCCACCACTTATAGGAGTGGGGAGGAAAGAAGGAATCCAAAGCACATTTCAAAATAGACAAAAATTGTACCATTATGTACTTTGAAGGGCTAAATAATGTAAGATTTGTCAGGGACATGTTCCTCAGGGCTGTGCTGTACAACCTAAACCCACTAATTTGTTCTCAAGTTGTAAGATTAATAGTGAGGATACTCTTGCTTTGTCAGTCCCTGTACGTGTTTGTGTTTTACATAATTCTGACAAGTCATGGGAACAGAAACCGCACATTCAGAGCAAGCTTATATGGTTCTGTGTGCTCACACCCCCTTAATATAAGGGCTTTCTTTTATTAGCTACAAAAAACCCGCAGCCCTGCTGTATCTTCTGCATATTCCATCAGCAATTGCTAATTAATAACATTTGCTGATGAACATCACCTAAATCTAGACAGAAAGGCCAAACTTCCAAAAATTATTTCAGCCATCACTGTCCTTTGAAACAGGCCATTCTTTTTCCAGGTAGAATGTAACCTTTCCTTAATTAAAGAAGACATGATTCAGAATACTTTGACCTGACCTAGCACAGCCTATCACATACGTTCCATCCCAAGTGGTTTCCATGCTGCCCCTACAGCAGCTACACCCCATGATCTATTTTCCAGCTGGGCATCTCACAGCAACAGCTAATAATATTGTCACCAAATCCAGCACTTCAGGGAAAGACAGAAGCACCTAATCAGCACATAGCCATAATGGAGTGGGAAGAAACCAAACTAGGGGACATGGGAATTTATAGAAAGGGCAGGTTTGGTTTTGTTTGTGAGTGTCCAACACTGGTCTCAGTCTCCTCCCACCAACCACACCATTAAAATACCCTTTTTTACCTGAGTCAAATCCCTCTGATATTCCTCACATTTGAAAATCTCAGTGATTAGCATGTCTTTGGGCATCTCTCACTCAGCAGTGGAGCTTGACCGGGGTTAGCAACTTCCCTGTGCTCTCTGACCTCTGTGTTGCCACAGCCAATGCCCACATTTTTCCTGGATATAGAGTTCTACTCCTCAGGCTGTGCCTTCTGCCCAGGGTTTCTTTTTTTCTTTCTCTTTTTCTGCCTCTTGCTAATAACTTTCCCTTTTGACAAAAGCAGGGCTCTCCCCTGCAGTGCTGCCTCACTAGCAACAAGTGCGTCCAAGAGAGAGACCTTGCTCCTCAAAGCAGGGGTGGCCAGAGCCGCCCTTCCCCGAGCCAGGGCAGGTCTCAGCCTTTCCATGTAATGCCTGTATCCTGAAATTTCTGTAATGCCTGTGACAAAAGGATTTACTACAGGGCTTTTCTGGTTTTAATTTCACTTTGGTGTGACAGGGAGGAAAGTGTGCAGGTCTTGCACAATGTAGTAGTTCATGCCGTGAGTTGGTCAGGGCTGGGCTGGGCAGGAGCCTCTGGAGGCTTGAGGGCATGGCATTAAGTCATAGTCACGCCAGCCAAAACTGGGAACACAAACTCATGTAGAGGAAGCTCTCCAATTTTGTCTCCTTTCCTGGACCTCCTTGTTTGGGGTTTTTGTGGGGTACACACTTCCTCAGACTCCTGCCATGGGGGCACTGTGGAAAGCAAATGTTCAGGGCTCACACCCCAGCATTTCAAAGCAACCCTGAACACTTTCTGCTGGCTTCAGACCTGTTATTCACATTTTGCCACTGGCTGTCCCTCTCACAGCCCCAGCAGCCAGTCCTGACAGCATTTGCTGCCCTGTGATGAGGAACTGTGTGACAGCCAATGGGTAATAAAAGTCCCGCAGCAAGCTGCTGTCATCTGTAGGGATCCTTAGGCTGATTCATGCCTCTCTCTCTGGCAGCATGGGCCTGACACATCCTGCTCTTCCTGGCATTAAGGAGAAGCCAGTGAACAGCTTTGCAGCTGGAGGAAGCCACATCTAGAAAATGCCTCTTGCTGACTCTTGCTCGGGAATCCTTTTCTTTCAGCTGCGTTCACAGCTCCAGAGGCCAAGGGTACATTTGGTGGGCTCTTGGGCACAGGCAGGCATAGGAGAAGGAAAGAATTGCCCTACTTCCATGCTCTTTGGGGCTCTTCCACTGGATGAGTGATGTTTCCCATGCAGGGTTTGCTTTTCCCCCTGCAGTGCAGGCAGGACAGGCTGTGTTTCACCTCAAAGGGGGCACCAAAGTGGTTCTTTCTCCTCTGTCCCCCATCCAGGTAAGGCTACTGTACTCCCTCATTTGGAGGCCACAGTGATGGATGGCACACTTAAAAGCCTTCCTACTTGTTTATATACATATTTATATTGCCGCTGCGCAGCGTTGAAGCATTACTTGTTACAGGCTCCTGCTTTTCTATGTTTTCCAGCTCATATCAAAATCATAATGCCATGACCTGCACTTTAAAGTAGGGTCTCTGGGAAGTGCAGATCACGGCCTGTAGATAAGTGTATGACAGTCCCAAGTGTTGCTCTGCAGACCTAGGGAGCACAGAGACACTGGGAGGGTAGGAGCCACCAGCCCAGCAGAGTGTGGGGCTCATGGATGTGCAGAAAAGCCACAGCTGAAGGGCTAATGGGTCATAAACAAGGTCCCAGTGATGTCTCAGCGACAACAGGATGTTGTTAAAGCCACTAGAAAGCTCTAGAAACAGCCTGCACTGGTAGGACTGTCTGTCACATATATACGTATGTATGTATGTATGTATGTATGTATGTATGTATGTGGTATCTGTTCTCTGCATGCAGCACATGCACAGGTGTGGGTGCAGTGCAGTGTTCAGACACATCGGCACATCTGGATGTTCTGCAGTGTCCAGACTGGGTCCTAACTGGGTACCTGGGGCCTGGGCTCATGGCCTAAAATGGCTGGTGCAGGCGGTGTCCCTGGTGCTGTGTCCAGCTGTCCAGCAGCTCTGTCCCCTCCTGCTCTGCCTCTTTGAACCCACACTCACATTTCTGTTCACATTATGCAAAGCAGGAGCAAAGGCTGCTGCTCCCAGCAGTGCTCACAAACTGAGTGTGTTGAGGGCAAAGCCCTGCTCTGCTCATGTGCTCACTGTCATTTCTCACAGGTAATGGCTGCTGCTAAATCAGCCCCAAATCGGTTCTCCAAACAGTGCTCAACTGCTTACATGCTTAGAAGTAAAGCATGTTTAGCTGCCTTTAACACTTTTCCATCTCTATTTTTGTTCATTAAGATCAATTTCATGAACTTTCCTAGCTAAGATGATTGCCATCGGCAGGAAGAATGTAGTAAATTAATTATAGATGTGTGTTAAATTACTTTCATTACCACTATGAGTTCTGGGAGGGAGTTGTGTGAGCAGGATGACTGATGAAACAGTGTTTTTACATATTCCCCTGGTAATGGATATTTTTACTTGCCTGCCAGTGTTGTTTCTCAGCTCGGAGAAGCTGGAATTACACATTTCAGAAAATGGAGGCTCAGTCTAAAATTGACCTCCAAAGATTGCCAGAAAACCATGGCTAAGACAGACTGGCTGGAACACGAGCTGTCTGTTCAGGGCCTTGATGATGCACAAAGGTGAACTGAGGGAGGATTCATCCTCTTTACATCAGACACACCCAAATCCAAGGGACTCACTTGCATTTGGAGTGTTGTTCCTACACACTGACAAAGGCATAACAGCCAAAACAAAAGTCAACATGAGTGGAAAGTTATTTTCCATATTCACCTTATAACAACCTTGGTGCGGGATATTTTCTAGGGATTAATGGCCAGGCCAGTTTAATGGCTCTCTGCTGAACTTCAGGCTATCAACTTTTCACAGCCTATCATTAATCCCTGGAAAATACCTAGGTTCATAGCAGATATGAGTGAAAAATAATACACATGCGAAGGTAAGTCTAGTGTTATATATATTGGGATTGGTGAAGGTAAGTTTTTAATCATGTACTGGCCCTAATTGCTAACTCCAGATGCACTTCAGAATACAAGTAAATGAGGTACAGCTTAGTTACACTGTAATTACAAAGCAGCTTCACTGCACTTCTATTTATATGGTGTATAATTACTGCCTTCTCTGGCTGAAAGCTGAAATTGTAATATCATTGTCCCTCATGTTTCATACTGAAATGTGCTACAGAATACTGTATTTTGAAGGATATCTGTAACAGGTAAGTCAGAGGACAAATACCTACTCAGTAAGTTAATTCAATTTATTTCTAGCCACTGCACTCACAGCATTTTTTGATTTAAAAAAAGAAGTCTAAAGAAATAAGAAATACGAATCGACATACATCATGTCCCAGGTCATGAGCTGTGAACAAACTTTATTACATAATTTGTCCTGCCTGGAAGAGTGGAAAGGGGAGCCCAGACATGGAGAGCAACCTGTGTTCCCTCCTCAGTCCCCAGCTGTGGTCTGGGGGTGGGGGTGGTGCTGAAAAGAGCTCCCCTCTCACTTCCCATTGCGACTGGCACCTGGCTGGGATCAAAGATGCACCATCAAAGATGCTTTGAGGATCCCTCCTGACACCAAATTTGAGTGACTCAATCTTTTAAAACATCAATCCTGACATCACAGAGGAATGCAGCCCCTGCATCCCAGCCTTCAGCCAGTGGATTTTCCCTTGGATCTGTCAGAGCAATGCTGGATGTGGGTGCATGCACATGCACAAAAGGTAGGGCTATCTCAGAAGTTTGAAGCACATCACAGAGATTTCCCTCCCCACGCTGCCTGTGCAGGAGCAGGGCTGTGGATGTTTCCATTAGACTTGTAGAAGTGCCAAAAAAACCTCCACAGTCTGCTGGGAGAATAATTAGACTTGGCAAGTTTGCTCAACAAGCACACCTTATACATAGTATTAATGGGTGATAGGTATTGTCGGTGGTTTTTTCACTTAATAATGCATGGAACCTCCTAGATATTCTAAGGATCTCTCTCTGGAGCTATGCTTTGTGATCAGAGGCATAACTAATGGTCAGGACTGATTACATACTGATTAAAATGACTTAAGAATCTCATCTGTCCAGGAAGGGAATGCTAGGCTCTGCAGCAGAGGCAAGTGCTTGTCCCTATTTCATTTCAATTGTACCCATTCATCTGAAAGATTCTGCTTTGCACATCAAACAGGATCCAGGATTCATAAGGAATCTGATGTGTCAGGATTAGACCTTGAAGCTGACATCTTTGGTGGATTAATATCTTCTCCTTCTGGGAAGCCAATGGATTTGACCAGGAAAGTGTAGAAGCACGTTCTTGTTTGGTGCCTATCCCAAACAGCAGTGTTCCCACAGGAGGTGGGAATTTCTTCTTGTGACACATTTTGGTGGGATACCTTTGCGCCCAGCAGACAGAAGTCCAAAAAACTCTGGAGAGCCTATGGGAAGCCTGTGTTTCTCTGTGTCTCTCTTTCCATGGATTTAGTCTGGTGTGAAAAATGACAAATTCATGGGCTGGGGAGTTGGACCATGGGCTGGCCCACTCAGAGATGATGAGGGTGTAATGGTGGGCAGTAACAACTGAGGTGTTTACACTCAGTTAGATACTCTGAAGTAGATCCAGACTTTGGCTCCTAAGGGCAAAGTGCAGGACTCTATCCTATGTGTGCATTGAGGGACATCCCTGTCCCTTCCAGCATAAGACACATTGGCAATAGATCTATTTCCTTCTTAACCCTCCTAAAATCTTCTGGGCATGTATGCCTTGATATGTGAGACATAACACAGACCTGTGTTCACCAAAAGGCTTTGAACTCTACGCTGGCCTGTTGGGATTGCCTCCAGCCTTTCCCCCAGCGTGGGCTGGGAAACACAACCTCTGCCACCTGCAAGCTTCTGGTGTGACATTAATAAGCCTTTGCAGAGGAGCAGTGCTGGACATGCAGTCTCTGAGGAGGCTTTGCAGCACTAATGATCTCCAGAGGTCCTTTCCAATTTCAACCATCTGGTGATTGTGTGTGTGTGATTCTGTGATAGCTGACACAGACAGCCTTGCGCACCAAGTATCTGTCACTGACTTACCTGTGAAATCAGAGAAATCAAAATGTGAAGGCATCCTTTGAACACTGGGAGGGACTGTTATATCTGGAGGGTACAAACCTGGATGTCTGTGCCGACTCTCCATGAACTGCATGGTCCCTGCATGGTGCTGCTCCTCTGGAGCTGTCCCTGTCTGACTTGCGCTGTAACAAGCTTCTTAGGCTGTCCAGCAAATTGCATCTTGAAGAGCTGACTAAAATATGATCTACAACTCTTAAATGACTTTGTAGTGCTTCAGAAATGTTGGAATAGGGGGAAAACACTGTTAAAAAGTATAAAAACTAGACGTTTATGACAGCCAGGTGCTGTGTAAAGTTACTGTGGCTGAATAAGGGAGTTTAAAAAGAGTGAGGAAAGGGAAGTCATCAGAGGAAGCATTTGCAGTCCAAATCATCAGTAATACTAAAGTTGAAGACATGTAGAGTACATTTCAGAAAGTAGTAACATATAAACAAACAAATACCAAAAAAACCACAGATAACTTTTAACTATTGTCCAAATTTATGCCTTTTTGGAGGGAGGGTACATGTGATTTTCCCCTTATATAGACAACCTCTCTAACAGTTTGATTCATGGGCTAAGGGCTTGGATATCAAGCTGTGTGAGACTGTGTTTGTTTGAACCTTTAGACACCTGCACTGTCAAACATGGGGAGCTTCACCCTCTGCAGAAGGTGCAGCACAAATGTCATCACAGGGTCACACCTTGACCAGTGCAGGGCTCTGCAGGACAAAGGGTTGCAGAGTGTATCAAAGGGAATTTTGTGATGCTGTTACTGGCGATCGCAGGGTCTCGAGAAGATCCCATTTACCCATGGATGCTCATTTTTTTGGTGTCAGGATGTAAATGAGCCTCTTTCTGAGTCCAAACTAAAGCACAGCAATACTTTAGTGAGTGTCAGAGCAGACAGCAAATCAAATCTATGTTTCTGAGCTGCACTGCCATTGTGGCAAGCTTTGCTGACAGTTATGAATGTCACTCATCAAAACGCCCTCACACAGTTCTGATAAGTCCAAATACTACTATTTTATAGACAATGTCACTGTCACTGCAGAGGGCACGAAAGTCATCTTTTAAATTCATTCCAGATGTAATCTGAATGCACCTGTATTGTCTACGAGGCGTTTTCTGAATGCAGCCAAATAAATTTGGTGTCAGCTGCCATGGGAACTGTCCTTCTGAATAATCTCCTGTGTCACCTAAAATGATTGCATATTTCAAACATATAGGTTGGCCCTTCATTTGTTTGTTTGCTTGCTTACTAATTTTTAACACAGTTACTACCAAGTTGCCTCTACTCATTCGTGGTTCCGGACTTCTCAAGTCTCCTTGTGTGTTTTGCACTTTCTAGTCATGGTTCATTCTTTCTACTTAAATGGTGTTTTTTTGTGGGGCAAAGCAGCACCTGGCCCAAGGTGTGATGGCAGAAAATGCCCCCTTCAATAGCATGCACTCCATCATGTGGCAGTCACTGTTCTAACATGCTCTTAAAAAGGGAGGGAGGAAGGCGTACAAATTTTGCCACACCAAAGTAGTGAAATATTTGAATTCTACCTCCATGCCTTTGCATTTGGAAACCTAAATATAGGGAGGGTAAAATCGAGGGGAACTGTAAATAGAAAACGAGTACATGGGATAAATCTAAATTCAATCCGTGGTACTTGTCACACCTCCCCATCAAACGCCACTCTGTTGGCTTCTTCTGCAGTTGTTGGGAATGATGGTTCAGCATTCAAATCAGGCTCTTGATAAAGTTCGAGCAGCCCTGGAAACAATGGGCAATTGCTTCTAATAAGGTCACAAGCTAATGAAATATGAAAAAAATCTCATAACTGCACTCCAAAGGAAGTGTTTGCAATCATCCCAGCACATCTGATAACCCAAATATCCCCCACGTGCCTAGTACGCATATTTATGGCACAACACTCGCACCTCTTGACTTGCTTACACAGGTGCTTTCCAAGCCTAAGCAAATATGAATATTGTGTTCAATTTGCCACACAAATCACTAAATTAGATGCACAGGCAGCTTCTACTCCGTCACAAGAGCTTTTTGTAACGGTTATTTCATATTGCACTAGTCATTTTTAATAACTGAAAACGTTCTTAGGAAAGTTTGAGAGCTTTCCAAGAAAGGATTACAGCTTGAGTCTGCAGGGTGTTGAATTGGTGGGATTTGAGTCAAGGAAGCATTTCTAGGGCTACTCACAGGCTTATAAGTACAGAGTTATTTGGCATTGCTTTGCTGCAATGATTAGTGGGATGTCACGATCAGAGTGTAGGGTGGCAGCAGGAGCAGGTAACGGGGAAGAGTCAGGCCACCCACCACTGAAAAACAACCATAACCACCAAAATTGTCTTAAAATAGTCTGGCTTCCTACCTGACAGGAATAATGCCATAATCTCAAAGGCAGTGTTTCTTTTACAGGAAGGTGATTAGGTTAAATGAAGTAGCTGCTTCATGTTAGAAGAATTCTGAAGCTTTAAAGATCTACTTACCCAATGAAACATTTTTTGCCCTCAGGGGCAGTTTAACAAAGGCGTCTTTTCCAGAGGATTTTCACAGACAGCTGAACAGAATGCCTTTTTATTAAAAATTTTATCTGTATTAACAAAGTTTTATGACCTAGAAAGCTTGCTTGGAGTTTCTGAGAGGCAAGGAGCCTGAGTATCAGCTCCTGCTGTAAGGACAGCTGGAGATCTGGGTCATTGCACTGAGGATTAATTGATACAACCTGGTGGAAAGGTATGAAAATCATCTTGTAAGGTCCTTGCCAGGTCTTTCTGTACTGCTTTCAGACTGCTGGGCCCACACAACTGGAGGTGTGAGTCAGGCTGGCCCAGACCACCGAGGTTGTCAAAAGAATCCAAATCAACAAGAACATGAGGTTGTGACCAAGAATTGTGTGACCATGTGCGTGGAGCCAGGACTAGAAACTCTCTGAGGATAAACTCCTTACTGATTCAAAAGGCTGCATTACATACACAGGCAAATGTAAACTCATTTAATTTTTTAAAATAGTTTTATTAAGTATATGACAGCTTCCAGAAGGCATATTGGAGAATATTCTTGACCTTCTATTAATGCCTTTTTAATGAAATATCACATATATATTTGACAGAAATAAAGGGTATTAAAAACTAGAACTGAAAGCCTAATTATTTCGTATAGGTTTTGGTTTTTTCAGAGAAAATACAAGTTACAACATTAGGCTAAAATTTAAGTCCTGCTGAAGTCAAAGACCACTATTCTTCACAGAAACAAAAGAATTCACAGAAAAGGTTTTGTACAAGAAGATATGAATGATCTCATTTTAAGAGTACAGTGTATTATGGAAATATTTTTACAAGCCTTTCTTCATACGGTGTACACAAGTGACAAGAAAACACAGTTCTTCAAAGACAAAACCATGAAAAAATATGATCTGATCACATATGGGTAACGTTGAAGCAAAGAAAAAGGAGAACTAGCCTTTGGACTAGTTTTAGCTTTGGATTTGGGTGATCTACCTGAAAAGTCCTTGTTTTTATCTAATCAAATCCATGAAATTCCTCAAAAGTCTGATGATTCAACTGCATGATGTCATGCTCAACATCCATGGCTCTCGGGCAGCAGCTGCTTGGTATAAAATACATCAGAGTGCAGATCTGCCCAGCTCGAAATTGTCAGCACAGGATGAGAGCCTCCTAAGTGGTCTCAGCTCCACCTCTGCATCACTGACCTGGGCAAACTTTACTTAATGCAAGAGGGTGGCATGAGGCCAGTGGGTATTGCAGTGCCAGCACCAGGGAGGTGCCTACTCCAGCCCAAACAAGGGGGAGGCAGCTCGGTTTGGATTCCCTCCAGGATGGATGCAACTTAAGCAAGTTAAAAAAATATGGCACAAGGTCCCAGCTCTGAGAGAGTGGTCAAAATCACTAATCCTGAGTAGTATGAGGCACACAGCGAGCAGACTGCGCTGCAGAGCGGGCTGTGGTTTAATGCACCGCTATCCATGGTATTCCTGTTTTCTAGCAAGGGTATGCCTGTGCTCGGCAGGGCTTTTAGGCATCTAACTCAGGGCAGTGCATTCCATTTCAGCTCTGGCATGCCTAAGCTTTGTTCACTGATGCTATGACGCCCAAAGCTCCTCTGTGCTTCAGTTCTTCATTTGTACAATTAATTAATAGTGGCAACACTTACTGTCTCACCAGGGTGTTGTAAAGAAAAAGCTCACTAGAAATGGTAAGGCACTCAGAAACTGGATAATAAGGACTTTGTAACCTCCTAGGGAAAATTTAAACTTGCACTGTTCAAATGTAGATCAAGGGTTAAGCTTATGACTAAATTTCTGCCCCGTGCACACAAAGCACCTGAAGGACTCCTGTATCATGTTGTCCTTGTGCTGACTGCCTGCATAAAATCACCTTTCCCTTTTCTCTGGGAAATGGGAAATATCTGAAGGAAAATCTTGCAAGAGCTTTGGTATGCAAGTGGATACCGCAGTGTCCCAGCAGTTTATAAGAATCCGTACTTGTTTCTGTTCTAGTCTTCTCCTACAACAAAGAAGAGGATGCACATGGCAGAGAATAGAGTAAAATTTAAAAACCTAGTGTGATTTCACAGCTGGTGCTCACTTGAGCAACCCAGAAGTCATTTCCCATTTAGCCCATGAGTACAGGTTTAAACTTCATTTGTGCCATTCATTTCCTTCTTCACTCCTTCTCCCTCTTCTCTCAAAGGTTTCAGCTCAGGCTCATCCTGTGTGGAGTCTTTGTTCCAGTTTTTTCTGCCTTCATTTTCTGTCCTTACAGATTTAGGATCCTCTTCTTTTGTCTTTCTTTCCTTCTCCTCCTTGGCGAGCATACGATAATTATAATAATTCATGATGAATAGAAAGGTTCCTGCCAGGACCATCACAGCTCCACATTTAATGAACATATATTTATAATCTCCAAAGGTATCAATAATAATTCCTGTAAAATATATATTAAAAAAAAAAAGAAGGAAATTTAGAGATGAAGGCAAGGATATTGTGTTTTCAGATCCTATATATAAAGGAACACGCTTGTGGCTTTAGGATAAGACATTCTCTGAACTGATCTCTTCCACAAACACCCTGAGCCTGCAAATACTCACCATGTGTTGCACTATACAGCCTGTGGGTAGTTGACATTGGTACAGGTAATGGTAATTTGCACAGTTTGGTAGAAGGGGACAGAACCTACACTGCTAAGTCTGGACTTTTCCAGCACACCTATGTTTTCCAGGCTAAACTATTCCTCTGATCCCAGAGCCTGCAGGCAGCCTTTCCACTGACTCCAGTGGTCAGCTACAAGGAAGTCCATTTGGCTTGGCAGTCGAATAGCGGCAGCTTTTGGGAAGACTTTGATGAGAAGGCACCTGCCCACTGGGCCTCATCTCAGGCTCCTGGCAGAGACCCTTTGATTTATTCCACCACGGGTCACTCACCAGCATTAGAGGGGACTCAGCTTTTGGTCACAGCTGCCCTTTCTGCATTTGCACTCATGATCTAAAGAGGAAAGGGCACAGCGTGAAACTGGAAAACATTAGTTCCAGGGAAAGCCAAGATGATGCTGTCAATGTCAGATAATTTCAATGCCAAGACAAATGTGACAGGTTCCTCTCAAAGGTTAATGCCTCTGCTACGGAGTTACAGAGTAATTGAAGGGAGACGGCTTAATTGAAATGTCACCGTTCTCCATTATGTCAAAATGTAATGCAAATCTTATTGGGATTATGATCCTGAGCATTAATTCCCATTTACTGGGCAACACAGACCATTCTTAACATCCCAAATCCTAATTAAAGTAAGACCCACTCCTAACCTGGCCTTCACAATACAGACAATCTTCTCTGAAACTGGCCTATCATCCATTAGCTCTCTGACTTTCTGGAATATGTTCTCCTCCTCAAAAAGAGGGACCTTTAATTACTTCCCGATTGACCCTTAATGTTGAAAAGCTGATGATTAATTATCCCACTGCATTGCACTAACAAGGGTTTTATGGTCACCAAATGGATCTCCTGATCACAAAAATAATAATTTTTAACTGGTTTTGGACAGTGTTTTTCCCTGAATCATCCCTAGCTGACTTGGTACTCCATTTTCAATGCACTGTGGTTTTCATGCTACTGGTGAAACATCAACCAAATGCTAATTGCAACAATTTTTCCTTTTCTGCTCATCAGGATGACCTAGAGGTCTCCTAAATAGGTTTCAATGAGAGTTTTAATGAGTAGAGTATTGGAAAATTCAACAGTAGGATAGTCTTGCCTCTTTTCCTTTGAGAATAAGATAAAGTCATAAAACACACTGGGAACAATTTACTTAGTTCATTAAAGCAGAACCCTGCAGTAGGTTATTAAAATGCCAAAGAACCAATAAATCTGCTGCTTATTAAAATGGTAGGGGAAACCCTACAAAACTAATATTACTGATTATTACACAGAACTGTTTTAGCCTCATTAGCAATCTCTGGTCATTAACTTAATATCCCACACAGAAAATTATATAATTCAGAAAATGGTCATTTAAAAACTGTATTTTCTTTTGTTTGTCATTAATTAAATAATGAATCTCTAAGACAGCAAGAGGATACAGCTGCTTCTGTCACAGTGTATGAGCTACATAGTAATATGAAGAATTAAACACCTCTGCAGGATGTGTCATATGGAGCCTTAGCCAGATCTCAGTTTTGAATCCAGGAAAAGGCTTCAAACTGCAAAAGGAGCGCATGCTGTACAAGGAATATTAAGGCTGTTAAATAACAGATCACTGCCCTTATCTTTAGATGACTGAAAGTCCTCCTGGAGACTCAATACTGTCCACATGGACCTTTGTGGGCTCTGCCTTTTGATATTTCAAACCATGCCATCCAAAATAAATATTTTCTTAAATTATTTTTAGAACAGACTTAAATCTTTCAGCTGCACTAAGATGACTGAAATTCCTAAATGGTATACTCAGAGCCTTAGAGACAAACAGCAAGGCTTGAGTCAACAAGAGGCTTTCATAGAACTGCTGTGTTTTACTTAAATTGTGGTGAACTCCAGCCTTTTGCAAAAGGAGGAATCTCCAGGAGGAGTTGTCTGAAGTGCAAGGTTCTTGGTGTTGTAGGAAGTCCCACTCTGCAAGTTTAGTTCAAGTGTTTGAAGGAATCCAGGATTAAAAGATGACCCTCCAAGACTGACTTCAGCTGGAGGACTACACAGAAAGGAGGAAAGAAGAAATGCTGGAGAAGACATCAAGGACATCCTTTCCTATCCAGTTACTAGTGGAAAAATAGTGATTGAGAGGCAGACAAAACACATTTAGAGTAATTTCCTAGAAACTGTGCTTGCAAAAGTCTAAATCCAAGTGACAACCCAGTGGCAGCAGAGGAGGAAAACACACTCACCTCCGATAGGTGGTCCCAGCAGTATTGTGCAGCACTCGGCGATGGTGACGAGGCCGACGGCGCTCGTGAACCGGGCAGCTCCCACCAGGTCCATCAGCGTTTCAAAGAGCATGGCACACACCATGCCAAAGGCCAAGCCAAAGAAGCTGGAGTACACAACGAGCCCTGTGTAGCTGGAGGCCAGTGGGCACAGGAGGTGGCAGGCACCGTTGAAAGCAATGGCGAAGCTGAAGAAGTACTGAATCCGTGGCCTCACCCACTTGCTGTTGGCAACGATGCCGGTGGTGGGGCGAGCAACCATATCCACAATAGCAAGGATGGAAAGGAGGAAGGCGGCTGAATATTCATCGATGCCGGTGTGCTTTGCGTAGGGTGCCAGGAAAACGATGGGGGCAAAGAATCCCAGGAACATGAGCACATTTCCGATCAGGTAAATCAAGAACCCTCTGTGTTTAAAGAGGGAAAAATCAAGGTACTGATTGATTTTTTCAAAGCAGTCCTTTTCTCCTTCATCTTCTGTTTTGTTCTCCATGGGGACGTTCAGGGCACTACTCGTTTCCTTGCCATCTTCAGTGAACTTTGCTTTCAGAGCATCTTTCCCTTCCTCAGTCACCTGGGTTTTGACCAGTGCTGTGCCTGCCCCGATGGGTCTGAAGAGAGCTCCTGCCACACAGCAGTTTAATAAAATTGCCCCAAGAATTAAAAAGCTGCCCCTCCAGCCAAAATTGTCAAAAAGGAATTGGTTTAGAGGTGCCAGGGTGCAAAGCATCACAGGGCTCCCTGCCATAGCAAGGCCATTCGCAATGGGTCTTCTCTTCAAGAAGTATTTCCCTATGATTATCACTGAAGGCTGAAGGTTGAGAGCAAGGCCAAATCCTGGAAAAAGTTCAGATAAACAAAGGAAGATTTGACAGCCATTTCTCCTCAGCTCATTGTTTAAGGAAATTCACAGGCAAGTGGTTCAGTGGTGGCTCTTCAATGCAATGATCTGGATGCAAACATTGCTCAGGGTGTCTCTGAGTTCTGGCTCTCACATTTGGGTAACCAGACCCCAGAAACACTCTTTCAGTCAGAGAACGCCCCTTCCTTTTGCACTGCAAATCTCTTGGGTGGCAAAACTAGCACCAACAGTTTGCTTCAGAGTGAACCCAAACTATTCCCTCATGGAATGCTGGTGGGTTCTGCCCAGATGCAGTGGCCTTGCTGGGGGAGAGGATGGTTCTATTTTTAAAAAATGACAACTCCCAGTTTGAGGAAGGTTGTTTTGGCTTGGACAGTGCCAGCTATCAAAGTACATCCATCAAGGGCTGGCCTTCCCTTCGATGGGCACCCAGTTCTGCTGCCGGGCAGCCAGACCTGCACAGAAAGTAACAGCACCCTCCACAGCCATGACTGATTTGGTGCTGTGAGCAATGCAGGTCTGATGCAAAAGATTAAGAGGTCTGCAATTACACAGCAAAACAACTACTGAGGATGCTAATTACACAGGACCCTAGAGTGTTTCTTTTAATTAGAATTTATTTTTATTGCATTTAGATATATAAATGCCATTATAAATCTGTATTGCTAATTCAGTTGGCCAGCTTCTCCTGCACAGGTGGAATCTGAAGGCAGAGATACCAAATGCTGTGATGGTCTCAGTTTTCTATGTTTGAGAGCACTGCTGTATAGAACCATAGAATCACAGAATCAGTAAAGTTGGGAAAGACCCCTGAGACCACAGAGTCCAACCTTTGACCAGTCATCACCTTATCAACCAGATCAGAGCACTGAGTGCCACATCCAGTTTTTTCTTGAAAACTTCCAAGGATGGTGAATCCACCACCTCCCTGGGCAGCCCATTCCAATGTTTAACTACCTTTTCAGTGAAAAATTTCTTCCTGATGTCCAACAATTCTTCCTGATGCCCAACATCAATAATCAATAATCAAACATCAATAATATTTTCAAGCACTTCTTTGACATGCAGTATTTTCACAAAAAGTTAATTTTTCAGAACTCCATCAAAATGGCATTTAAAAGTCATGACACATATTTTCCACTCCATCATCCAGGAAAGAATGAGCCACATAAGAACAAAGCAGAAATGTAATCCTTCTAGTGATTATATCAGAGAACATGAATCCTGAAAATAGGGTCATGCAGATTTTTTCTTGTTCATTAGTCGATATAATTAGTTTGTTTAACTGTGCAGTACATAATTAGGCATATTGCTTTACAGAAGAGAATTTACAAAGGTCAAGGTCCTCAAAATTAATTAAGGAGCACTATCATTAGTCACTGATAGAGCAGAATCCAACTGATGCAACAGAATCCAGCTGATGCTGGATAGCTTCAGTTTAAATGGGTTTACAAAATTATGATTTTTGCCAAGTCTAAAATTCTTTTTTTTAAATTACTTTGAAGTTTACAACATTAAAAATAAATTGAAATGGCAACATATTAAAATAAATCTGCATACAAAACATTCTCAGCATGACCTTTTTCAGATAGTCCATATATTGGGCAGGGCACATCTTTGGGAAGTGCAGCCTACTTATAATGCATATAGGGCCAAATTCAGGGTGACCTGGGAACCACAGAGGAAAACCACAGCCCTGGTTAGAGAACACCCTTGGACAGTGCTGAAATATAGAAATGCATCTTCTTTCACCTGAGAAGATGCAGCACAGCAGGTGAGAGTTTGCATTAACTCCCCATTTCCCAGGCTGGTCAGTAAGGGCAGAAATTGAACCATCATTTCCGCAGAGTCATTTTTGGTAGGAACACACCACATGTCTTCCAAAGGAGGAAAATCAGACTGGATGCCAGCTACCCACTTAAACAATAATCAACTCAAATTTTTTATTATGTGAACATTAATTTGCCAGTCAGACAAATCTAATTTAATATTACCTCATGCTCTTCCCATTAATTAAATTTGGAGAGTTTCAAATTGAATAACTGGAATTTCAATTTAGTTTAAGCTTTTGGCTGACTTTAGTAAGAAATATTTACGTCCATTTTATTGCAGTTTTCAGAAACTACAGCAGCTTTTCCATAGCTGGAATTGTTACTCAATAACCACATTTTCTCCCCAGGGATACGACAGAGAGTGTCAGTGGTGTTGCAAGAACAGAAGCAAACCTGTGCCAGAGGGAGTGTCCTTTCCTGTATTAAATACATCTCAGTCATATTAGGAGGAGATAAGTGGTGCTACAGGACTCAGCTGTGTAGTTATTGATCTTGTTCTTACTTTATTAGTAAGGAACAATCTGACCAGGTATTTCAGTGCTCAACATTTACAGCCATGGCAAAGACTCTACTTTCATTAGTCCATATGCCTCACCCAAGATCCCATTTTATTTCATGGCAGTCTAATCAGTGCAGATTGAACTAAACTCTGGCCAGTCGTTACTACCTTGCAAATTGCTTTGGAATTTGCTGCTTCTACCTCAGACTTCAGAAGAGGTTGCATGTTGAAACACCTATTTAATGCATTCAGGCTGGCATCTGTCCAGGTGGACAGCTTGCAAACCCCATTTCTTTTTCTAAGCGCTGTAGGGAAACAAATGGGAAGAGGCTGTGGGGTTTCCAGTGCATGCAAGGTGCCTTGTGCAGCTCAGAGTGCCATCAAGGACAGAGCTGCCTCCACCAGCAGAGCCTGGTTCCTGCTCTGCATGCAAATGGAAACAGGCATAATCAAGTCAGCAACTGAGATTGCCGTGTCTAATCCCTCCACTGCAAACAGATACTTCCTGCTCTGCTCCTCTGAAGAGATTTCTATTAATATGCCAAAGGCACAGGTCTGTAGCAGACACCTCCTTGTACCAAGACCTTGTTTTTACCTCCATCCTTGTGATTTACATGAACATAGACTTCTACATCAGTCTGTTTTCTTTCCAGGCTAGTAGGAAGGAGGCTAGAAAGAGGGTGATGTTTACAGGTTGCTTTGCAGTTGCTGCAAATCCCCTTTACAAAAGCCTCTCTCCTCGTGCAGCAGCACTGCCGCAGCCGCATGATGGGCAAGCGCCTTCGTAATGGCCCTTGAATGGTTCCATGTTAGGCTGGACCAGCAAAAGTACTTCAAGCTTAATTAGAGGCATCAAGCACGTTAGCAGGCTTACAAGCATCTTCCCTTCTCTGTCAGATTAATATTCCTTGCCCGGCACACACCCCGTGCCTGGAGATGATGGGTTATCAGCCAACACCTCATCCACACAGCTGCCCTTGGTCAGCGAGCAGGAGGAAAAGACGCACACAACAAAAGATGTGCTCTGCTCAGAGGAGACAACACAGCATTGCAGACAAAGAGATGTGGGTGTTCTAGCCCTGTACCTCGGGGCTAGCACGAGGGTCACCTGTGTGCACTGAGCACTGCCCACATGATCAGCTCTCTGCAGCAGGTGATGGACCAGACTTGCAAACGCATTCAGGGGCCAAGCAAGAGCAAGGTCTTTATCAGTCCTAGGTCCATTGGGGTTATGCACAGAATTCCCTCCTGTCACCTTTTTAGCCAAGTGCTTTAGAACATAGAAGCTGGTGCCTTCCTACAGCCCTGTTTCTTGCCTGAGTCCTTCTGCTCACCAAAATGCATGGAATATTTTTTGCAAAGGATTTATGGTTTCCATGTGCTAATCCAGCATTAGTCAACTTAGAATGACAGAATGGTTTGGGTCAGAAGGGACCTTAAAACCCATCCCATTCCAGCTCCCCTGCCATGGGCAGGGACACCTTCCACTAGACCAGGTTGCTCCAAGCACTGTCCAACCTGGCCTTGGACACTTCCAGGGATGGGGCAGCCACAGCTTCTCTCTCTGCAAACAGTCCCAGGGCCTCACCACCCTCACAATGAAGAATTTCTTCCTAGTATCTGATCTAAACTGCCCTCTGTCAGTTTAGTCATTCCCCCTTGTCCTGTCACTTCCCCCTTGCCTTCCTATTTGTTTAGCAAGAAATGATGCAAGCTCATGCATTAAGAAATATTGGGAGACACTGGTTATTTTTATTTCCCATCACTTTGCTTCTGGAGTCTCTTTCAAGGAATCTGCAAGATTTATTCATCCAATAATAACACAACTTCATTTAATTAAAGTGACAGTCCTTAGGAAGAGTAAGGTTTAAGAGAGGGAATCCTGCACGGGGATTTATTCACTCCTGTACAGATTTAATAAAGGAATATTGATATAGAAGAACAGGGTGACAAACTTTCTGTCCCAATTTACTTTGCTAGTGGCTGGTTTTATTGATTTTAAACGTTGAGCTCACATTTTCACATTCAGAAAGCAGCAACACTTAAAGCATCTGAGGAGAGATTGGGAACATTCATTAAACCACACACCTGGCAACCTCAAAAGCCAATTTTGAACTCATTGTGCCATGTTTTCAAGCAGATGTCCTAGCTGCACTGGAAGAAACTTTCACTGTACTTTATCCAAAATAATAAAACAAAAACACTTACAATTAAGGTTCTATACTCACACAGGTGGAGAGCTCTAATCCATCTACCTTTAAAAGCAATAACCTGGCACCTGCATGCTTTAAATATGCTGGACTGAGCCTATGCCTTATCCTGTTTGAGTTTCCAATACAGAATTTCATATTTCAATATAGGCAATTCAAACTGGAACTTCAAGAAGGACATGCAGTGGGTTTTTTTCACAACAGGGAGATTGTTGCCTATTTTCAGTCAACTCCAGCAGTTCTTATTTTCACATAACCGACCTCCTCACCTCACGAGCTGGCAAAGGGCAAGTAAACTAAAGCAAACCCCTGAAATCTCATTTCATGTATCTCACAGAGGGAAGATAACACACAGTAAAATCAGAACATGGGTGCTTTCTTTATAGCCACACTTGTATCCAGAAGGAGGTGCCTTGCCCAGGGCAGAGCACAGTCAACCTGGGTTTGCTTCAGGGTGAGCTGAGGGCACTGACGGCCACCATCCCCAGCACCCTGGCCCAGAGCACTCAGCAGCAGAGAGCACAGCCCTGCCTGGATCCCACACAAGATGTCCAGGCAGGAACACGGCGCCGAGCAGGGAACGTGCTCTTTGCTAAAATTCTTCTGGAACATTGATAAGGAGGGCCCTTGTCCCACCAGCTTTTTACCTCACCAGACTTTTATCTCACAAGCTTTTTATCTCACCAGCTTCCCATTGCGTTTGTGTTGGTCCACACATTGCCCAGGTGTGGAAGTCCCAAACCATCTGGAGGGAGCCTCACATGTGGAGGGGAAGGAGATGCTTTGTTCTCACCTGTGATGAAGCCCACGCAGATGTAGAGCTGCAGGATGCTGGTGCAGAAGGCAGCTGAGATCATCCCCACACCACACAAGAGGCCCCCAAACATGACCACGGGGCGGCTGCCATAGCGGTTCACTAAAATGCTGCTGATGGGACCTGGGGAAAGAGGGCAAAAGGGACCTTGAGGTCATATCTTCTGACAGAAGGTCATGTTTGACACAAAGCAGGTAAAGCTCTGCAATATCAATGGCCCTGAGTGCTGCTGACAGCTTCTAGGGTGGGTTCAGGAAGAGACTGGAAAAGCAGAGATGACCCACGTGGAAATGGCAGCATGTCCAATGCCACAGGTGCGTAGTCGGTGACAGCTCCTGCCCCCAGGACTTTCAAGTGTCACCAGAGAAGGCAAACAGCAATAACAAATCATGTGAACACAGGACCCCAGCACAGGAGCTTCTTGATTTATGATGATGTTGAACTATACACACAAAGCAGTGGTTCATATTGCAAGGCTGATATCACAAATGCTGTTGCATTTTTAATGCCTCTATTTAATGCAATTCCAATACTGCTGACCAGGACTGAAGGTTCAGCAGAACAGCTGTTAATTAAATCTTAATAGCAGTCCATGTAGGTAGAAAAGGTTTGGGATGATGGATTAGCCAGAGCTCAAAAGAACCAGTTTGGACTTGCATTTATGCAAAGAGGAGGTTCAAGAAAGTGCAAAATTACGAAAGAGGGAAATGGCTTGAAAAAATTTGTGCACACTGAAACAAAGAATTGAAATCTGGGGAAGTGAGATCAGTAAAAATCAGAATCCCAGTATGATAGATATTGGAGGGACTTTGATGGTACCTCAGGACCAACCTCCCGCTCAAAGAAAAGCCAGCTCTGAAATCAGAATAGACTGAGAAGTCAGAACTAGAGAAGGCAAACTGAACAGGAAAGAGCAGTCCAGAAGTCCAAGCTGTGAGATGTAAGGAAAAGACTCTGTATTACTCAAAAATCCTGAATTAAAATGCTTCAAAAGTGATACTGGAAACGAGGAAGGGGAATACAGGCAGATTTAATATCTGAACTTACCTGGCTATTTGTGGTGCTACTCATCATACCGTAATGGTGTGTCAGAGCCCAGTGAGCCTGCTTGCCTTCATTCCTGCCACTTCCCACACCAGCCACACATACAATACTGGAAAGAGGTATTTTAAAATGCTCACAGGCATCTCTGAAGAGTTGGGCTGTGGGACCTACCTCAGCACAGAGCCATGGCAGGATATTTACCTCTGCTTAAATAATCTCAGCCAGAAATAGCTCCAGAGCTCTCTCCAGACCCTGCAAACCACAGCACTCCCGATCACAGGAACAAAACCCAGAAACCCCAACACTCCCTCAGCATGGCTGACAGCATCTGAACAAGTTCTCAGCTGTTACATTGTGCAAGAATAGAAAACAGTGGGTATGGCTGGTTTAATCTGGGGAATGGAGCCCATAGAAACACTTTCCACTAGATGTCTCAGGTCAAAACACTTATAAATGAAATGCACACAAGCACAGTCTCAACAACATCCCTGTAAGTGTGTGATCTGTGATCTGGTCCCATCAAATGCACCATTCAATTAAAATTTCTGTGTGTGTAATTATGTGGAGAGTTTTTCTGCTAATCTTGTAACTGGATTCACACACGGGCATCCTTTTGCTGCACAGAGCACTACAGAATTCAATGAGAAGTTCTGGGGAAAGAGGTACATATTTCAGACCAGCACGGTGAGAAAGAGACCCCCTTCTGTCTGAGTTTCCCCAGTCAGGGCCTGAACTTGCATCGTGCTTGAGCTGGTCTCAGCACGTCCTGTAATTCAACAGATCGAGCCAATGTTCCTCAGAAAGGCACCAGCATATTCATCTGCAGCCTAAGGGCATGCAACTCTTCCATTTTTCAATTTTCCACATGTCCGCATTTCTGCAGAATCAATCTAATTACTCAACTAAGAAAATACGGTTTCAGTTACCTTCGCACGCTGGCAGAGGGCTTTCACCCTATAGGATGTTGTACCATGGAGCAAAGCATTTAAAGCCCACAATATTCCTGCTAAGGCTTCTCTCCTGCTCTGATCTGGGACAGCTACCATGGAGAGAAGCCTATGAGAGGAAAAACAGAACTGCTCACATATGTCCCACTCTTGCAGCATCCCGCCTGGGAGAAGGGAAATAAGGATTAATGTCCCTCTCCCTTCAGTCCATAAATGGTTGGCTTCAGCCATCAGGAAGGATGGGTTTGGACCATGACAGCAGATAATAAACTGGAAGGGGCGGAGGACAGGACACATTCTGCCCAGCTAAGGGGACAGCCAGGATAGAGGCTGAAGAAGAGGAAAATAAATGTTTGTATCCCAACTACTGGCTTTACAAATGAGAGCAGCCTTTCTGTGTCCCTGGGGACACTCCATGAGTGTGCTGTGTCCTCAGCTACATCCCAGCTTTCCAGAAATTACTTATTAAGCCATGAGACTGAAACTGCTCCCCGTTCTTGTTGTGTGATCTGTCAGCAATGTTTTACAGCAGGTCTGCATGACCTTCAGCAAACAACCTTCATCTGCTGTAACCAGAACGATCAGTTTTACAACAGTCCCATGTCTGCCACTCCAGGTGGGAGAGCTGTGCTCTCAGAGACCTGCCTGGGCTGGGCTGAGCTCACAGGGAACTGTGACAAAATTCAGAAGCACAGAAGCCTTTCCCCTTCACAGCCTGAAAGGGTCCAGGCCCTGTGAGCCTGCTTTGGTAAAGAGCCACAGCCTACAGGATCACAGCACATGCCTGTGAGTGACAGCGCTTATCTCCCCACCAGCCTCACCCACACAGCACTGGGGATCAGAGACCTCTCAGATACTGAGTGTATCCAGTTACAGGAGAAAACAGGAGCAGAACATCTGGACTAAACCTTCTCAACCACAGAGAATCCACAGTGAAAGCCACGAGGCGCACTCAACCTGCAGAAAAAGCAGGAAAAAGCTAGACCTAGTAGGAAAAGCTAGACTTACATTAGACACCAAAAAATCCAACCCAAAGCCTCAAACAGTTGCGAAATCATTTTGCAGTAATGGCGCATGGGCAAGGACCTCGTTCATCAGATGGAAAATGCAAAGCCGTTTATTGCAAAGTTAGAATTCCTTAAATACCAGCACCCAACAGGATATAACATCATATAAACAGGAAAGATGTTCCCCACAGTGTCCCCCAATCACCTGGGGTATTACACAGATTTTACCTATTATGGTAATAGGTAAACAATACCCTATAAGGCCACAAACTACAATTAACACTTCTCCTAGGCCCAGTCTGTCCATAAACACACAATCCTCTCTCAGTCCATCCCCGGTGACCTGGATGCATTCCCCAGGGTCACCTCTGGGCCCAGGACAGAGGCCCTCTCTCTGATCCTCAGGGCCCATCTCTCTTCCAGCACATAGTGCACCCCAACAAAATCAAACTTCCCTGAGCTGTTGCTCAAAGGCAGAAGGGTTTGTAACAGTCCTGAGCAGACCTTTCAAATGCATTGAAGCAAATGCAAAATCACATCCCCAAATTTACTTCCACTTAAGTCATTTGGGCCTACAGAAACATCCACAGGCTGTAGCAGAGCCTTTCAAAATCTGTCCCATCTCTGGGCGGAAAGTGGCACACGCAATCTGTCACATTTGGGAGCTGTGCACACTTCAGCTCCCAAGCCTGCCAGCCTGGGCAGGTGACAGCACACACACACGGACCCCCTCACCCTGCCCAGGTGTCTGCAGCGATCAGCATCACACCCAGCAGCTCCGAGTGCACCCTCCTGCCCTGCTCTGCCCCATGCCACCCACAGTGTATTTCTTGGGGAGGAAGTGGATAGACATCAAACATCAGCTAAGTGTAACAGCAGCATTGTGGGGAGCTTCAGAAAACATTACATAGCTCAAGTCGGGACAGAGGACTGAAGAAGAGGGAACACAAAGCCAGCACTGCAGTTGTGGGAAATGGGAAATACAATTACTGCTATGCTTGCAGCTATTGCACAAATTAAAAGCGTGACAGGCCCTGGCAGCACAGTGGAATTGAAAAGCAGGACCTGCCATTTACTATTTACCAGCTGGCATGGAAAGAATAAAGATATTGTATATTACCACGGAGAAGCCATTTACGGTAACAGCGCGTGCAGCTTAGATCCCAAGGCACCTTTAGTTGCTAATACCTGCCTGGTCAAATGTGCAGGAACCACAGGCTCCCTGTCCCAGCATCCAAATGAAGTCATTGCTCCCTCCTGCAAGCCCGCAGCAGAAGCTAACAGGAGTCAGGGTGATTTTTGCTTCTTAATTTACAGCATCAGGTGAGAACAGGGCAAGAGAAACAGCTGGCAAAGCTCTCAGAAAGCTGCCATTTACTGGCCTTGACCTTGCAGGAGCAGCCACACAAATGCCGTGCAAGTCCCTGAAAAGTCAGAGCGAGGAACAAAAGCCATCCCAGCTGCTGAGAATGTCCCCGATGCACTGAAGCTTCTCAGGAAGAGGAGCAGCCAGGGCTGTCCCATCAGCCCCACCGCCATGACAGCAACGCAACTCCTAATGGTGAAATTGGAAATCTTGCACCCCAATACATTCCAATGACAAGAGTGCTGACATTCGGGTGGTGTTTCGGTGCAAGAAGGGATGGCATTCCCACCCACCCAGCCGCAGGAGACATGGCAGCCCCTTCCATGACCCAGTGACTTCCTCCCTTCTGATGAACTTCCAGCCATGGCCATCTTTTATCATCCATTGCAGGGGGATGACACAGGACAGCAGAGGACACAGTGGGGACACTAAGCTTGGCCTGCTGCTGGCTTCACTCACAGCTCTGCCTGTGGCTCTGCACCTCCCCTGGCTCATAGGGACACGCTCTCTAGTGTCTCCATCAGCCCATGGTAAGAGCAGGGAATGTCCACTCAGAAGTGCTTCACTTTACACCCCAAGCCCTTGCAGAGCAGGGTGCACACCATGAGGCTTCTGCTTCTGCCTGCAGTAAAACTCTGCAGCCTGGAGAGCAACAGTTCACACCAAATATCCCCAAATGATGCAGCTGGGATCATGCAGCCCCTGGAAGACTGATGAAATGTAAAGCACTATACTCAACCCATATAAATCACACTGGTTTAGTGCCTGTCCTGTTTAAAGCCGCTCTTTTCTCATACCTGTGGCAGATTTCCATTCTTTGTTAGTTGGTACATGAAAGGCCGTGTCAAAGAGGCTGCTCTTGGTGGCAAGAGAAACACAGAGACTCGCCAGTGGGGAGTGCAGCAAGCCTGAACTCATTTGTTAGCTTGTCCAATTACTTTTCACCTTGAGTTTTGTGTTTGCAGAAGTGAAAAGGACCCTGAAGAGGAGACTGTAAAACCATAAAGAAAAGGCCAAAATACCCTGGACTCTCCTCTCTTTTCCTCCACAAAGCCAGGCCACCTTGTCATTCATTCTTTTGCAGTCACTGAACTATGATCCAGAGAGGATCATAACGCAGAGTTGGCATATAACAAGAAATATCAATCCAGATTGGCTTAAACTCTTGCAAGTATGACACTGCTCAAAAAATAGACACCTGAATTGCCTTTCTGTTTTCCTCAACAAGCCTTATGAATTTTTTATGAGCTGTAAAACTTCCAGTGCTGGTGTGAAACACTGATGTATTTCTAATAGGGACTAAAACATTATTCTCTCCCATACCTCTGACCCCACGTGTGTATATATAGATATATATATATCCCTTATTTGTAAGGTTTGGTTTGTCTTTTTTTTTAACTTAACCTAGTACTAATAGTAACAGCGTTCCTCCTTTTTGGTGGAACTTGTCTTGGATGAATTTCTGCTGAAATATTTCTGTGTAAGGCTCTCAGATAAGCAGCTAAGAGCTGAGGCCCTGGAACTCTGTAACCCAGAGGCTTCCAGCAACATGGGGTTTTTTCCAGGTTTCACAACACTGACCTTCTGACAGTGTAAAGTGGCACACAGCCACTGCAAATGCTCAAGGTCTGCTGGTAAGACCATTTGATGACCACACAGGTGATAACATAGCAACACTTTAAAATACTCAACTGCACGGACCGCAGTGCTGAAAGATCTGGGACCACCAGTGACCCCACTGCTGGGGCTGCAACATGCAGCCCAGCTTTTCCTGCTTTTCCACACTGGCAAGTGGCTCTAAAGAGCTGTTCCTGCATAGGGACATTGGTCAGCACCAAAAGAACCGCCCAGATAGTCAATTTTTTTCCTAACTATTATGAAAACACAAATAGGAACTCAGCATGCCATGATTGCCATTGACTGTGGGGAATCACTGGGGACATAAGGAGTGCAACGTACTCAGCTGAGAGGGAAAGGGGGGGAAATCGTTTGTACTAATGAAACAAAGTCTATTATTACACCAGTAGTAAAACAACGACAGGAGCAGGCCTGCAATTTCCTCAGTAATAATCTCACTCCCTCCGTGGAATAACAGCACTGCCTTTGGCTTCGTAATTTATCCACCAGGGTACCAGCCCATTGTAACAGAGCAACCTCCTCATTACCCCCAGAATGAAAGCAAGTGCCCCCACATTATTAACGTGCTGCCAGAACACACCAGCCTCTGGAGACGGGGAGGATCAGCCACCAGCTGGAAAGGGAGGTAGCCAGAGAAAACACGGGGCCCAGTTGCAAGCATGGGGGAAAAGGGATGAGAGGGTTAAAACCTGCAGCCTTTCACGCTTTGTCTTGGATAGATCATGCTTTTAAGTGTTTGCGTCACCAGGGCGTGGAGAACTGCTGCTCCCCGCCTGCCCCAGAGTAACTGAGCCCTGCACCTGCCTGCTCCAGATGGCCAGAGAACAACAGCCAATAATGAAGTGTGTTACTAGTCTCAGCTGCTTGGTTCAGATGGTTCGGTTTGCACCTGCATTGGCTGAGGAACCCACAGACAACCGGTCCTTCCTCAGGCAGTGCTGCTGGAGACAGGATGGCCACGTACTGAGGACAAGTGGCAGCAAGCACACGTCCCAGGTGACAACCACAGTCTCAAACACTCCTCTGCCAGACCTGACAGAGCAGATTCCAAAGACCTGTCCACCCTGATGCCTTCTATTAGTGTTACTTTGCATTGCAAATTTTCAATTTTAAATAAGGAAGCTGAAATCTAGCACATGCCACAGCAGCTCCGACAGCTAACCTGGCCCCAGAGATGCTTCACTTGCTTCCTCATAGGTGAGGAAAACAGTCAGCTCATTTAAGGGGGTAATGGCTGCAGCTTCAGCACAAACCCTGTGAGATGATGCATAAGCCAAGCGTGGGAGAAATTGTCTGGACACACACTATTCAGTCATCAAACGGGTCAGTCCTGTGGTGCTGGGTCCCCTGGGCAGGATTGGCACCGTATTCAGATGGGAAGGCAGTGAGGCCAATGATCCACTGCAGCAAGCAGGCTGCAGCAATCCTCCCTCCCCTGCACCCACCAGGCATGCCCTTGGGAACACAGGGACCCTGACCTCCCATCAGAAACACTTACATTTGCCACAGCAGCAACCTGATGTTACAAAAGGAAAGAAATAAGAAGAAAAATAAAGCAGACAAGGCCCAAGCTCCTGAAAGACAAAGTGTTCTCTTCCTTACCCGGCAATCTTATCTGATCAGTGCTCTGGCACTTCAATTTCCAGATTACCCAGCTGACATGCGCTGCTCCTGCGGCGTGTGGAGGAGCCACAGGCCAACAGCTCCCAAACTGGGGCTGCAGCCAAGGTCCTTCATGTCACTTCGTATCTAGGCAATTAAATAACCTCTCCTGCAAGGGGACAACACTCAGTGGTTTCCCCAGCTGCAGGTCTGGATGTCACCACACAGCAGATCACAGCCGCTCACCTTCACAAGGTCACGACATCACAGTGTTTGAGTTGCTTTCCCATGATTTCTTTAGCTGTCCTTTTGCCTTGGCAGGACCACTGGCTTTTATCCCTTCCATCACTGGAAGCCCAGCTGCAGAACAGGAGTTCCCTGTGTGGCTGGAACAGCCATTCCCAGAGGTCAGCAGCCCTTCGTCACCACTCTTAACACGCTGCTCCACGAGCAGTTTGGCCCCTGCCTGCCTGTGATCTCCAGAGGGCATTGCCCACCCCTGGGAAGCCCTACGTGACTTGACCAAGAGACGAGTTACACTGGAGAGCCCATCCAGGGGCAGAAGAGCTGCAACACTCTGGGACAGGTTGGCATTTGGGGGAAGAAGCTTTCACATGTTTGAATTCCACTTGGGGGGAATGGATTATAACTGACTCCTGGGCTTAACGCTATTAACAACCCCTCAACCAAAACTCTTCACTTCCTTCTTCCTAGTTCTTATTAATCTTGGTTTTTATTAAGTCTATCACATCTCTATTACTGCTGCCTGGTGACCTTGATAGCGCCAATGAAGGGCAAAATGATAAAGCTTTGTGACCAAGTCCACGAACACAGAAATATTTCACCTGAACCTATAGTGCTATTATCGCTCTTAAGTAGAACAGAGCTATTTAAAAAAATAAAAAATATAAGCCCATACATGGTGACCTTGCAGAGCTGGAGTGCTCTCTGAGAGTTGGGAGAAGTATATGAATCTGCAGCACCATTCATTACAGAAATCAAATCATTCCTCATCCAGCTTTCTTATCAAAATCCAGGATTGTAATGGTGCTGCTACCCTGGGGATTGCCCCTGCATGGGAAGATGTCTTGTTTCCACAGCATGGGGAGGCTGACTGAGTGGGACTCCAAGAGGTGGAGAGGGTAAGAGAAAGCTGAAGTCCAGCATCAGGCAGCTCCAGGGAGCACCTGCCACGGCTTAGGCCAGGATGCTGGATATCCACTGTGAATAAAGAGAAAAATATTCCTCCTTTTGTTCCAGCCTCCACAAAATACCCAGGTGGAGAAGCACGTGCCTAGGGAAATCCTAATAAAAGCCCCACTCGAGAATGAATGTTTGTTGAACCAGTGCTGTAAGCACAGCAGCACAGCGAGCTGACACAGGTGACGTTGCTGCAAACATAACCCTGCTTGTGAAAAAACCCCTCGCTCCCATGCCTCAGTTTCCCCTTGCAGTACTGTGGTGCTTCACAGCTGTTTGAAGGCAACTGGGATAGGTGGGAGACTCCTGGGTCTTCTGGAGGCAGAGAAGGTTTTGATAGAGTCTGGACCAGAGCAGGAGACAACACTGGCAGTTTTGATTAAGTTAGAAACTGCAGAATCAAACTCATTATTAATATAGCTTTACACCACTGCATGTTGTAAGGTGCTTTCTAAACCTGTCACTGCAATTTATCATGCTAGCAGTGTAATAAAATACAGCTATAAAATTTTGGATTAAATGTTCAAGGTCAATGGTGGACTTTCAGCTTCCCTATCTCTTCCTTGCTGCTTTAGCAGATGCTCTGTTAAGCACTTACAAGCTCTGGGAGAAAATTTCTTTGGAGAAAAGATTCAGTTGTGGAGCATTTCCAGAATTAAATCTTCAGGTAATTTGATCTTCACCAAATTACAAACCAATAAATAACAAGACTAATAAACACTGGTTGGTTTCAGGTGGAGGCTTTTTCACCAGAAACACTCTACATTTTCTTGTGTTTGCAAAATGTGGCTTTCTCATGCTGTCTTTGTAAAATAGACATAAGGTGATTCCTTAATTTTAATGGAAATTTGAATGTGTTAGAGCAGCACCCCGGAGATTTTGGGGGGAGGTTTACAGCAGGGTATAGCAACACTGAGACAAGACTCCACTGCAGTACATTCTGAATAAAAACAATGCATGGTGCTGATGCAACTGAGTTTTTTATGTATTAAAGGGCAACAGAAGCAGCACATATTTACACCTACAAGCTGTAAACAAACATGCACAGCAATTGCAAAAGAGTGAAATTCTTCAAAATTACTAAAAAGAAGCTCCAATATTCCCAGTGTAGCCCCAGCTATTCAAGACAAGCAGCTGAAATGACTGCAGGATGATCTGCCGAGTTTCCCTTGGATGGTTCCTGTTATTCCATTATAAAGATGAAGGAAGCATTTGGCCACACAATCACCATCACAAAGATTAAAACACGAAAACGCAGATCCTGTCCTAGCATTAAATTATTCCCTCTATTCTGGCACATGTGCCAGGAGGCTGGCTCGTTGTTCAAGCTCTAACAGTTGGCCATAACAAAAGACATTACTTCTTCCCACGATCCTTACCTCTTTTACAGCCTTACAGGAGACCGTAACAGCTACAAGAACATTGCCGCTATTAAATTAGTGGCATCACTATTTCTTATTTTTAGAATGTTTGGCTGTTTCCCCTGATGCTGAATAGGGCAACTAATTTACTAGCAAATTAATACTGCTTGTCTTTTCTTTCCTGAGAGCTCAGCTGCCTCCTGCTTTCCCTGGGTAATGGCTATCCCCAAGGGACACATCTGTGGCCTAGCTTGAAATGTGTCACCCTTTGAAGTGGGACAAGGGCAGCTCAGTTCAGTGTTGTGAACCTGGCACCACCACGCAGCCCAAATCAGGAGGTGCAAAGGCCAAAAGCTTTTGGCTTTGCAATGAAATTTTTTCCTAAACAAAACTCACCCCTGAACATGAAGCAAAACCTTGGGAATCTTGGTCTTGTGTTGGCGTAGCAAAGCCCAAGAAGGCAGCTTGCAAAAAGAAGCCATGGCCAGGGCGTCTGGCAGCACGATGGGTGCCCTGTGGGGCTCCACATTTTGGGACATTTGCTGTGTCCTCCTCACCCCCAGAGCCTGTTACTGGGTGCTGAGGTGCAGCTGAAAGCACCTTTAGGGAAGGATGTTGCCATGGCCCCTGGTCCCTTAGAGAATCATTAAGGCTGGAAAAGGCCTCTAAGATCATTGACCAGATCCTTTTTCCTTTTCTTTCCATATATCAAAGACTCTGCTCTGTAATACCTTTCCCATTTGGGGTAAGGAATGAGCTCTTCACCCATGACAAGGAAAAAAAAGAAAAGAAGAAACATTGTAAAACAAATCCTTCTTTATCAGATTGATAGGGCTTCAGCCTGTGGGATTTGGTCAAAGGAAAGCAGTGGTCCCTCACGCTCCTCACTCTCAAGCCTCCCAGTCTGCCCTCTGCAACTGGAAATGTGGAATTGCTGAACAGGAGCTCTGGCAAGAACTACAAGTACCCCATCATAAAGTCTAGGCTATCCACTTTACTGCACAGTAATCTGTTTTACTACTTGTATTATAGTGACAGAATTGTTTTCTGCAACCTAGTTCAGATTAAGAAACTGGGGGATAAGACACATTAACTTCTGTAATATATATTGCCAGAGCCTTGGCTGGTATAAAACAGCTTCCTGGGGGAATTCAGCAGAAAGTGAAGGGCAGAAACAGTCTTGGCCGCTGATTTTCAGTTTTAGTCTGAAAAACTGGAACTCCTCTGGTGCTACAAGCAAAGCCTCAGGTGGTGACTGTAAATCTGCATCCATGCTGTCAAAGTCAACACAGCTTCTCCAGTGGAGATTTGGGTTAGTTCATGTATTTTCAGAAAATAAGCTTCATTTGCATTATTTATGAAATGCAAACATAAGCTCTGTTACAATGTAAGCAGCACAGCTGAAAAACAAAGACTTTAGACCAATGAGAACACCAAGGAAACCAGGCACTGTGTCCTGGGGATGTCTGCAAACAAAAGCTGTGATGCTCCTGGGGATGGAGGGAGCTGGGGTGGGTCAGTCCTCATGGGGATTTCCTTCCATGGCTCTGATGCCCACACCTGACACCAGCAAATGCACCACTGGCCCCTCCAGCCCCTTGGGGACATGTTCATGCAGGAGATGCTCAGTGCCCCCACACGGCTCCCACATGGCTGCAGACAGCATCACCTGCACCTCCACACAGCCTGTGAACGTTCTGCATCACCACTGATTTGGGAAAGGAAGAGACGGCCATGCTATGGCAATAATCACCTGGTTTAGTCACTCTGTTAGTTACTCAGGAGTATGTTAAAAGCTTGGTGTCTTTAGAATTTCTTCTTTCAGAAAGATTAGCAAAAATCCAGTGTTAAACTGTTTTCTAGTTTCTCAGCAGAGTAAATCAAGCTTTGCATCCTCACAGCTCTAACAGGCACTGCAGTAGAGCAAAACTCGGGCAACTCAGAGGAACTGTCCTTAAAGGAGAATTTCCAAATCACTGGAGTCATTCATAAGCTAAACCTGCCCCAGCATTAAATGCCAGCCAGTCAAACCAGACGTGTTAAATACACTCTTGGGCACCCGCGTTTCATTGACTCCGTGTTCCTCCAGCCCCCACCACAGCCCTGTCTGCAGCCACTGGGAGACTCAGCACCTCAGCCGGGGTCACTGCAGAGACAGAGAGGATCCAACCAGCATCAATCTTACTCCAGAGCAGAGCAGAGGAGGGGACGACTGGTAACTGGACATAACTGAGCAGCTGCAAGGCAAGTGGGAAGCTACAAACGTAGAGTCACCTGCAATTCAGCTGTATCATCCCCCACATCATCATGAAATAGCATTAGGGAGGGTAAAGTTACAGCTCCTGCAAAAAGGGAGGAGATGCTCAGTTAATTAGGGTAAAAGTCCACTACAACATCCCAGGCACAGAGCACACAGCACTGACTTGAACTCTTGGAGAGACAGAGAAGAAGGTGGGTTGGAAAATGAGCAGCTGGAAGGAGGCAGAGGTGATCAGAGCAGCATTTCACCTGCTCCAGCACCAGCTCATTGGCCATGAGCTGAACCCCAAGAGGCTCAAGCTCCCCATCTAAATCCCTGTGAGCAACTTGAGGTGCTGCCAGGTGCAAGGTTAATCTGCAGGGCATGTTCCTCACTTCGTCATGGTCAGACATGAGGGGACAACATTTTTTTATTGGAAGACAAAGCAGAGCTGCCAACAACTCACAGAGGCAGCCAGGGAGCCCGCAGCCCACAGGTGGCTACTTTGGCACATTTACTGCAGTGTAATGGGACAGCAAATGGGACAACAGCACTGGCACAAGCAGGGGATTTCTCTTTCTAAATCACTGCTTGGGTTTTGCCCTCCAAGTGCTCCATTTGTGGGTTCTTGTATAGGAACTCAGCTTTTACAGAGCTCGTCTCTGTAGGACTGAGTCTGGGTTACAACAGTGGATTACAGTAGGTTCTGACTCAAACCTCTTTTCCACCTTACAAACTTATACAAAACAACTTTATTTTCATTAGCAACTGTGCTCTTCAAAAAGCACTACAGTGCATTATTAAGGGGAAAAAATGCCTTTGTAAAAACAAAGATTATTTTCAGAATTTCTTTAATAGACAGGATAATATTGATGAAACTTCCTGCAATTGCAGAGTGTGGTTCCTGTCCACCTCCAATTGCAGATAAAATCAAGGGCAGCCCAAGTATTTCATTGAGTCTTAAGAGTGATATTGAAATCATAAAAAAGAGCGAAGTTATATGCACTGCTTTACAACTGATAAGAACAACTGACTCTGGCGATTTCATTGCCTTGATTATCAGTTGCCACAATAAACAAGCAGCTACTTCATTTATTATTCTACTCCACGCTCAGCTCTGGCTGAAACCCAGACCCAGTTATTTCATACCAGCCTATTCTCATGGCTTTTTCCCTGATGCCCATAGAAAATTTTCATAGGTAATCTTCTGATTTCTGGGTAGGAGCCCCTTAGGCTCCACATATGACTTGTCTGCCTAAACAAACATTTGGAAACATGATCAGAAAGCAAATCTGTGGATGGTGCCCATGCAGACAGACACTGTGGTTGCTCTCCCTCTACTCTGGCCCAGAGTGGAGATTTCTGGCTGTTTTAAGAGCTCACTCCTGCTCTTACAGCACACCGTGCCCCAGGGCCTGGTGCAGGATCACTCACCTGCACCGTATGTCGTGGCCAGCATGATGGAGGAGACCCACGCGATCTCGCTATAGGACGTGCCAAAGAAATCCTGGATTTCTTTGAAGAAGATGGCCAGGCCTTTGGGGAAGGCGTAGGCAAAGCCGATGGAGACAAAGGCGCCGAAAACCACCACCCACCCCCAGCCGCCGTCCGGCGGGCCGGGGGCTCGCCCTGCCTCAGCGGGGGCCGGCATGGCCGGGTGGGCCCACGCTCCTCGGGGAGCCCTGGAATACAAAGGGCAGAGTTGCGGGGTCAGTCCCAGGGTGCTGCTCGCTTGGACCCCTCGTCCCAGGATACTGCTCCCCAGATCCCCAGTCGGGAGATTCTGCTCCCCTGGACCCCCAGTCCCGCAATGCTGCTCCCTTGGTCCTTTAGTCTCAGGATGCTACTTGTCCAGACCTCAGTGTTGGGGTGTTGCTCCCTAGATCCCCAGTGCCGGGATGCTGCTCCCCCGACCCCATCCCGCAGCGCAGCATCGCCCCAGCACACCTTCATTCTAGTGAGTGCCGCGTCGTGTGGCGCCCACCCGAGCCCCCTGCGTGAACGCAAAGAGCCCCAGCCGCTGGCAGCTGTGCCGGGGGAGCGGGACGGGGCAGACATGCCACGTGGAGGTGGGCAAAACCAGAAACAGCGGCTCCAACCCGCTGCTCCGCCCCCAGGTGCCTGCCGAGCCCCCGGGAGACGCGTGGGCCTCGGGCCCCCGCCCCCCCGGGCAGGCCCCCCCTGCGGAGCGCGGCGCTGGCGCGGCTCTGGCCCCGCGGGCCGGGACAGGACGGGGCGGGGGAGCGGCCGCACCGCCCCAGGCGGGACCGGCCCGCCCCGGCCGAGGGGACACGCTCCAAACACCCCCGGGAATCACATCCCTTACTCCAGCACCCTGTCCCCTCGTGTTTCCTCGCCCCCAGCCCAGGCAGCAGCACCAGCCACCCCGCGGGCGTTAATTAAACCACCCTCAGTTACTTAAACGCCAATTGTTCTTTTTTATTTCCCCTGTGTTTCCACCTGCATCCCCTCCTCTTTTCTCCTCCATACCAAGTTGCAGGCTGCTCTCCTGCCCCTGAACCACATCGTCGTTATAAAAAAAAGGGAGTGATTTTTCACACGGGTGGATGCTGATAGGACAAGAGGGAACGGCTTTAAACTGCAGGAGGGGAGGTTTAGATTAGATGTTGGGAGAAAATTCTTCACTGTGAGTGTGATGGGGCACTGGCACACGCTGCCCAGAGAAGCTGTGGATGCCCCATACCTGGAAGTGTTCAAAGACAGGTTGGACGGGGCTTGGAGCAACCTGAGATAGGGGAAGGTGGCAGTGGGGTTAGAACAGGATGGGCTCTAAAGTCCTGTCGAACCCAATTCAGAATTCTATGATTCTGTGATCATTGCAGACTTCTGCCCCCTGTTCATGTTCACCGGTTTGCTGTGTATTCTAGTATTTACATGGAGCTCTGGTTGGGAAAACATTAAGCAGTGTTTGCTGTGGCTGGGAAGGTGCAGTTTCACCACAAACCTTGTGTCTTACTCAACCTTGCCTCCCCCTGGCTTAACTAACAGTCCCGTGTGTGTCCCATTTTTCTACATGCATGATGAAGCAACTGAGAGGGGGAAAAATCAGGGCCTTGCTCTGCAGCTTACCTGGCACAGTTAATCTGGAGCTTTAAAATCTCCTCACAACACCACTGTAAGATGTTTTGTTACTGCCCTTTCTTTCTTCCTATAAAACTGAGTAAACTCAAAATGACCAGAAACCTTTACCCTCAGCTGTGGGATCATAGCATGATGACATGGAGAGTTTTATTTTGGTACAGCCCTGACCCACTTTATGGGCTGTGAAGATACCAGCATTCAGTTGTTTCAGCAGCTGCTTTCTGTGTTCTGTTAAAAATCAAAAATAAGACCAAAACAAAATAAACACACCTGAGATTGGATTCGGCACATCCCTAGCAGCAGCATGGAAGGTGGGAGGATACATGGGAAGCCCAGGGAGCAGAGGGATGAAGAAGCAAGTACAGGTCCAGCCATGGAAGCAGCGAGAACTCTCAGCTGGAAGATGAGAATTTCCTTCTGCAGAACTACTAAATTGTGTGTCACGCTAAAAGCAGCCAACCCCAGCAGGGCACCTCTGGGTAAACTTTCACACAAACTCGTGGCAAACTCAGAACTGGAGCAGGAAACCAGTTGCAGCAGGTGGTATTGGAGGCAAACAAATGATTTCTAAAGATGTCTAAATGTGGTAAGTCTTTGCACTGCTGTTGCTGCTCTGAAGAGAAGCTCACAAGCGCATCAGAACAGCCCGAGGGCAGGGGGTGGGACTGGCACTGGAAATCCGGGGCTCACTAGGTCAAAAAGGCCTGGCTAGCGGTTTAGGGAGTCTTGGGCTCATCTCACGGCAGCTGCCTGTGCCAGTGCTCCCCCTCCGTGTCGGGACCAGAGACTCTCCCCCGGGACCAGGCTCTGCTTTCTCATCCACTGACAGCAGACACTTCCTGGAGGGCAGGTTTTTTAATTTGCTGGCAAGCAGCAACAAAATTGATTAAAATTGCAAAACACCTTTTCAAATGAGTCATTTCCCTATCACAGCACTCCCTGTAAATGAGCGACTGCTATTGTAATTCCCAGAGCTCCGCTCCAGAGCTGCTGGAAGAAGAGGGGCACGCCGGGAGCAGGGGCCAGGAGCCAAGCAGAATCTGAAACTCTTCCTCGCTCCCCGTTTTCCAATCTTCACAAAGCTTTCTGTGACAGTTCCCAGGCCATGATTTTTTAATCAAATGAACTAACATCCTTCACTTGTTGAAGCCCAAGGTTTGATGAACAATATTTAAAATCACAGAACCACTGAAGGGCGTGGGAGGACAGGGACCATCCCCCGACCATGGGCAGGGACACCTTCCACCAGACCAGGTTGTTCCAAGCCTCATCCAACCTGGCTTTGGACACTTCCAGTGATGGGGCAGCCACAGCTGCCCTGGGCAACTTGCATCAGTGCCTCAGCACCCGTATGGTGAAGCACATAAGTTCCCCCCCCAAAAGTGACTAGTGGGGACAACTTGAGTGGTTTTTCTCATCTTTGAAAAAAAAAAAAAAAAAAAAAAAAGGTGGGGGGGAAAATGCTGGACTTCCTCAAGAATTGAAAACATTTCTATTTATTTTCAGTGAATCACTTTGGTATTTGGAAATAATTTTATTCAAAGCCTTTTATGCAAAGCATTTTATGGCAGCCAAAGGTAAGAGCTACAGCTCTGTAACTCCAGCAGAGTTTTTTCTTCATTGAGTCTTTGCAAGTCAATTAAAGTCTGTAGAAATTACTTCCACATTAAATAAAAAAATCCATACCTAGCTCTGCTGCATGAAAACAGCATCTGGTAAGTGCCAAAAGAGGTACCTCTGCACTTCTTTAAAGGGTCTTTAATGGCACACCCCATTTCTTAAAACTGCTCTACTGTCGTGTTCCATTTGCTCATAAAATGCAGCAGCAGTGAAATCCAATCCATACCCACAGTTAAAATGGAGCTCCTGAGTTAATGAATGAGAATATAGGCAGCAAGTTTCTGCAAAACCAAAGGGCTGGACCCATACAATACCATCACAGGAAGATGAGAATTCCCTTCTCCAGAAATACTAAATTGGGTGCCATTCTAAAGAACAGCTCCTGCAGTTGCCTTGTGTGACCTGTCTTAGGAGAGAGACATCCCAGTCCTCAAAAAATAGGCCCATATATTTATGTTTCTAATAAAATTCTTAACATTTTCCAAGGGATCACTCCATACAGACACAGATTAATACTTGACAGTAGATCCCAAGTCACCAAAATTCTTGGCTCTGGACCCCAACCAGATGCCACCACAAAATGCCAGTTGGGGGACAAAGCATCACTTCTCTACCCAGTGAGCACAGAATTACCCTTATAGCCTGTGTTCTCCCCACCACTGAGCACAACCAGGCTGATAAAACACATTCCTCGGTGTTTAGCCACAAGACTCCATCATTCAAGGATTTACCACTAATATTTTCATGCCTGAGTTTTTAATTAAAGGGGACCTAACTCTGGCTGGTGGCTCCTAGAGCACTGAGCAGCAGGAGGGGTGCAGGCAGCACCCCACCAACATGTTCCAAGCAGCACGTGTTGGTCAAACATGGTCAGTCCACATCCCCTGACATCTCCGTGGCTATTTGGGAGGGGGGGACCTTTAATTTCCATACAGCCTCTTTGCTGCTGAGTGAGATGTTCTGCTGCAGGCAGAACCACCAGCCCCTCACCCCCCTGCACCTGGTGATGGGTGACACTGCACAGAGCCAAGTGACATCAGTGCTGGCACTGAAACCACCTGGTAAGCTGGCAGAGCCTACTGGCTTTGTTTTTCACTGAGGAATGTTTTACAAGGGGGTCAAGGAGAGGTCAAAATAGAAAGTTATGAAATGTCAAACTTGCTTTTTGCTAAACCCTGGTATTAATAGCATGGAGTCCAGACAGACAGAGGGATTCATGACATGAAAGAAGTCTCTCTAGAGCCAGGAAACCTCTCAGACAGCCCCAGCCCTGTGTCTGTGCCATCAAACCAGCCAGGTGCATGAAGCATCACTGCAGGATGTGCTGGTTTCCTGGAGAAAACAGAATAAACCAAGCAGTAACATCACTTCTTCTGTTTTTCCCTTGTTGCAGGAGTTTAATCAGCAGCTCAAACCAAAACATTCTTGTTGGTAAAAAGATGGTGACAATCTAGATCTAATAACTGGAATGTTTTCACTGGGGAATTAAAACGAATTATTCCTTTGCTACTGCATCTTTGTCTCATTTACATTTTAATCCCAGAAGGATCTTCTTCTGTTATATTTGGAAAATGACTGCATAGAAATGGGAAAACAACACGGTTGAAGTACTCAGAGATGCACCAAGAATTTAGCTATTAACTTTTATGGCAGAAGTCTGGTTATGCCGAGTCCTAAATGGCTGAAAATGAGGAGAAATACTGTGGTTTTTTCCAAACACTGCTGAATGCAGAGCGTGAAGGCGTTTAAGATTGTGCACACAAAGACAGGCAAACAAACAGCTGGGGCAGGAGGTTGTGTTGAAGGTGTAATTACACATTAGCCAGAGCAGAGCTGGTCACTCTTTCATTTGTACTGGAAGTAAGGGGGACTCCAATGGTGATGCTGTGTGCGGAGGGAAACCTCTGCCTTCCCCACCCTGTGGCTCTCCAGTTCCAGACTCAAGTCTTGCTGTCCTTGCTGTGAGGTTTTACCACAGGATAACAAGTCCCTACATTTGTGCTCAAGGTAAACACGTAGCGAATAAAGACTCTTTAGTGTTGTTAAAGTAAAATCCGTGTGGTATCCCACCTTATCCCAGTCGGTCTTGCCCACTTAGCCTGCCTGTGATTTCCGGTGGAAATATTTTTGTGAGAGTTTCCTCACTCCCTTCAGTGAAAAGGAACCAGGTTAGCAAAGACCTGCATCTTAGACTGCCAAAACTAATCCCATGAATTATGATACATCCAGCCCCCCCACAAGCACCATCTCCAAGGCATGGCCCTCTGCAGCTGTGGCACATCTGGGTCCAGAAAACCACTGCTGTCTCCAGCTCATCTCCAAGTAAACTCTCAAGTAGTTGTCAACAGGGCAGAAAAAGGATCAGCTGCCTCAAGACTGCCTGAAAAACACCAAGTTGTAGAGCTTTACATCTCATTAAACCCTCATGATGTTTGAGAGAGATGTTGCAGGATTGCCATGAAGAGCAATTCCCACTCCAGAGCAGCAAAAACCTGGAATTACACAATGTTGACTGAGCCTGAATTGAGGGTCAGTGGCCTGGGGACAGGGGGATGGCACACCAGTTTACAAGTAGTCTCTGGAACACCATTGTTTGCAGATCATAGTACTCCCTGTCATTACATAACGCAGGTATTTTCAAAAAAAATTAACCCCATCTCACCCAAGTTTTAAGATAAGGAGGGATAGTCAATTATAGGTACAGAAAAACATCATAAAGCAGCAGCTGGGGCTTTGTTATGGCTTTTGGTTTCCCACCAACTAAAATTGTGACAAGTGATTGTGACTCCATAAGGGCATCTCCGCTTGACGTGAGTTTCCCCAGGAAATCTTTCTCTAGGACTGCAGTGTTCTGGGAGCAGGTACTGCTGTTTTCTGTGTGTATGTGGACATCTTTGGTCCGCATCAAGGACAAGGATGCTCTGAGCAGGAGCCAGTCTCAGCTGGCACCACACAGTGCTTGTCACCAGCGAGGCTCTGGGCACTGTAAGAGAGCAGGTAGGAAGCAGGACAACAGGATCAAGTGTGCAGCTACTTGGAACACAACCAGCCCCTCTTGGTGGGGTGAGGGAAAGCCAGGAAGTTCCTCATTACCCTTCAAATTCAGTAAAACACTGAGATATGGAAACAAGAGACAGAAACAAACCTGGGAGGAGTTGAGTGCACAGATCACGTGATGCAGAGCTGTGTGTCACATCCCTGTGCCCTTAACACAGGGTGATGCAATGCACAGGATTGCTGGGGTAAACTCAGCCAGGCTCCCGGGCCTGAATTCTCTGGGTTGTTTTGCCCTTCTGGCTGACCATTCTCCAGCAGATCAAGCACGATGCTTTAGCATTCACTTTCAAGGTCTTACACAGAGAGTTCTTAAGGAACTTGTCGAACTTTTGACATTGTACATCCCTGTTACCCCACAAGATCAAAAAGAGGAGACTTTTTGGTCCAAGCGTAGTATTTACTCAAGCCTGCTGTAATCCCAGGTTTATAGACTGACCTTCCCAAGAGCCCCCTAAGTTCCACACAAAGGACTCCTTGGTGACATGCTTCAAAGATGCACCTGTTAGCTCGGTAAGGTTTACAGGGTGCTCCATTACTTCATTTTCCTGAAGACCTTTGGGGAAGCCCCCTTTCCCAAAATGCTTAGGGCTGAAATTTGCCAGGCTTCTAGTGCTACAGTTCAGCAGATCAAACTCAGCAGCTGAAAGATGAAATCCTGACTCTGCTAAAGGTGATGGCAAGATGCCTGATGACTTCAGTGCAGCCCAGGCTTCACCCAAAATTATATTCAGTGTTTGTTGAAGCTTTCTTTTTTTTCCTATTTGCTCTAGTGCAGGCTGTCCTAAACAACTGCTTTATAAACAGTTAGCTGCAGCTTTTCTGAATTTTGTGAAATAAAATATGGGATTTGAAGGGATGCCCTGCATTCCTTCAACCACTCTGGGCAGGCTTTGTTGGTGCCTTCCTTCTTCCTCAAACACAGCATGCAGCCTCACTGGATGCTACAGAATTGCTGTAGACTTATGCTGCTGTAGCTGAAAGGAAGATCAAACTGAGTATTCAATTACTTATGCACTCAAAGATATTTATTCCCCGAGATGAAACTCCTAAATCTGTTGTTATTGCCATTCCATCTTCTATTATTATTAGCATGCTGCTTCTTTCAGACCTATGGAGATGTCAACACCAGTTACTGGCAGCAAAACTGAAAGATGAGAACATGACAGGGAAATGTTCAGAATTATGAATCATACGCAAGAACAGACGAGACGCTTGATCTTTCTTAATTCTAGAAGAGTACGCAGGGATTTCTTCCTCAGATTTATGTTTTTCCAAGATCTATTTCAGATGCTGCAGTGATTTAAAAGCTGAGTGAGGTGAAGAGCAACAGGTACTGTCTGGGGGACAAACTCCCAGAGAAGAAAGGTGCTCTTGGAGCAATGAACACAGGTGTTGGTGAAAGGGACAGGACCCCCCTCCCAGCACTGAGTTCTTGGCCCAGAGTCTGTGTGAATATAAATGCAATGCTGAAAAGGAAAAGTCAACCTGCTTCACAGCATCTCATATTTTCCTGCTTGTGCTGCACCCTCCTGTTGTTACAGGTGGCATCTGGGAAAGTCCAGCACTTGCACACACGGCTGTAATTTATAATAACAGCTCTGCAGCAATATGATTTCATAAAAGCTGTATTTAAAGACGGGAAGATCAGTGATGAAAGCCACAAGTCTCATACTGTAATGGCTTCTTCCCCCATCAATACCACAGGCAGTTCCCTTGCTGTCCTCTCCTCTGTATTTCCATTTGGATGTCGAGGGCCCTCGCTCAGGGAATGTGGAGAATAAAAAGCCAGAAGTCCCAACAACTCTAAGACATGTCCAATGTCTGGTGCTCAGTTTCAGACATCCAGCTTCCAGAGGGTCCTGAACAGCCACCCTGAGGAAATGAACCCTCTAAATGAATCTCTCTTCAGGCTCTGGCTCCGACTCTGTCAGCCCTTCTGAGCTCCTGACATGAAAACACCAGAGCCAAACAGCAGCCAGAGGATACACAGCCATTGTTTCAAGGGAAAATCAGTGTTCAGTAGAGCTGCTGATTTACTCCCCCTGGAAGTGAACCCTTCTGTCCATCTGCAGCAGAGGGCACAGCCCAAAGAGCCCAGCAAATCTGCCTCACTGATGGTCTGATCCACTCCAGCCAGACCTGAAAAGGCTCTTTCTGCAAGCAGCTCATCCCTCACACCTCTCTGGTCATGTACATCTCCTTTCACCTTAATCCATCCCACACCAGCTCTTTTTTTTATTGCCATGTAAAACCAGTTCCTAGAGTACGTGAGTGTGTAAGACTTCTATACACAGGGTGTACCCCCAATCTCTGCAATGAGTGACCCAGGGAGCCTCCAAACCACCCTGTCCTGAAGGTGAGTGGGTACCAAGAAGATCCCTCCATCTACAAAATTTTTTGTAATACTCTTCCCCAAAGAGTGTGAGTGACTTGTTTTAGGAAAAATACAGGTTTGGGTGAGTTGGGTGGCTGTTCTTGCGTTCTTAAGAGTTAATCCTTTTTTACCTTTCACCCTTGCAAAACAAGGATCTGCTTGTTCAAAAAGAACCACCAGGATCTGCTAAGAGCCCAGGAATAGCTGCCAGCAGCTGCACCTCACAGGCATCAGCAGCCTAAAACCAGATGATCTTGACTAACCATTAACAGCAAGATTAACCAGCTACTCAAATCCAAGTGGCAGACTGATAAGCTGGCATCAGTATCTGAGGGAAACATCCCTCGGGGGGAACATCTACTCAGTGGTTTCATTATGAGGACGATAGATACCTTCCCACAACACTGACTTTTGCAGCCAAGGTACAAGTACCCAGTGAACATTTTATTTTTAAGAAACTGGTGGATGTTTTTGTTCTTTTAGAAAGATTCTGCAGAGAAAAGTCTAAAACATCATCCCTTACTCATTTGAAGCAAGATTTTTAGCAACAGATTTAGGGAAAAACATATTTCAATGATATCTCAAGATATACATGCACATATTCCATGTCTGAACATCAGCAAAACTTGGGCTTTGAGTTTCAGTGGCTTCACTGCAATCATGAGTACAAGTAGCACAGTTTTGTTTCAAAAGGAACGACAAGAATAGGAACAGAAAAAAAGACTAAGTATACTGAAATAACTGCCCAGACTCCAATAATTCCAAGCCTCCACTCACCCACGCATAGCAAGATTCCTGATGAAATAATAATTGATGACTTCATATATGTTGGCAATAAAAAACTCAGTTTTCTCAGTTTTGCCAATGTATATCATCAGAAAACAGAAAACCAGACTTACAGTTAGCACTTTCCAAGAACCTTCTCAAAGAAATACATTCTCCCCTTTTGATGCAGAGATCAGATCTCCTCTTTCCAAAGGAGGATACAGCCTTGCTTCACTTACCTCCTCCGTAGGTGGTAGCACACATGATGGACGTTGTCCAGGCAATCTGGCTGTAGGAGATGCTGAAAACAGCCTGGATCTCTTTAAAGTAGATTGTGAAAGCTTTAGGAAAGGTAAATGCAAACCCGATTGAGATGGAGGCTCCAAACACCACTGCCCAGCCCCATCCGCCATCGGGGGGGACATAGCCCAGGTCTGAAAGGACTGGAGGAGACATGGTCAGGGCAGATTCCAGAGCAAACCCTGCTTCCCAGTGTCCTGCAGAGCAGAAGAGATGTGTGTTGTATAGAGTATGCATAACATGTAGTCAGGCATCATTTTAAAGCAAAATAAAATAATTTAGAGGTACAATCACCCGCTCTTAAAGCCTTAATCCCTTTGCCGCCTTTTAACAGTTCTATTGTTCAATTCTAACACAACCAAGATCACCCTTCCCTCTCCAGTAACCCTGTCCAGCTCTTCCACCTGTATTTTAAACACATACCTTCAAAATACCCCTATGGCCTCCATGTCCAGGGACAGACCTCAGTCCCAGATGAAGTCAATGCCTCCACTTTCTGTTCTCTTCCACATCCAGCCTGTGTCTCTGTGTCCAGCTCAGGAGATGGCTTCTGGAGGTTACTCCTGTCACAGTCCTTCTGGAGAGAACCCGGTGCTGCGGTTGTACCTTTTTTAGGGTGAATCCTTCATTGCGTACTTCTCAGGTGTGCGTGGAAGTCCTCATGATGTCAGGTTATTCCTGCTCAAAAGAGTAATCCCCATGATGTAAACAGCAGGTGACCAACCCCACAGTGGGCCCAGCTCCCCTGTTCTGCAGGGGAACAGGGCTCTTTTGGCTGTTGCTTCCCTCAAACCAACAACCAAACTGAGCAACTGCTTGCAAAGGGGCTGAAGTTTCTTCCTTCTTAGGGGCAGCAATTCCACTCGTGCCTGATGCCTGCCAGGTTACCAGATTATGCTCAGGAATAACACAGATCAAAGAGGGCATTCACTCATTTGCATTCTTCCCATTTTCCCTGGTCATTCAAATAAAATGAGGATAAAAGGAAAAGTAAGTAAAACATACATTTCTTTTCTATGAGTCTTTCAGATACATCAGGGATGAGTTTTGGAATCTCTTGGCTAAATAGTCAGACCTCCATTGAAATCATTCAGACCTGCCCTGAAAGATAATGGCTGATTTTTGCTCTTGTCATAGCCTTTCTTCACTGTCTTTTTCACTAGAGTCCGAGACTATTCATCTCCATTTATTTTTAATTAAAGAAAATTCATGTACGCCCATGTTCAGTGCTCTAAAGGCATCACCGCTGGTTCTGGAGGCCCTCAGAGGGTGAGAGGTTACACTGGGAGAGGATCACCACATGCCTGCTCCATCCTCACCCTCATCCCTTGGCATCCACTCCCCACCTTTCTGGGTGAGGAGTCATGATCAGAGCCAGTGTAACTGGGCAGAGATTGCCCCACACGTGGCTCCCAGCTTTGATCCACGAGACCCACAAGAGGATTCACTGCCATTCACACAGAATCACAGAATGGTTTGGGTTGGAAGGGACCTTAAAGGTTATCCAGCTCCAACCCCTTGCCAAGGATTTCACTGGAATATGAGAGGAACTTGACTGTAACTGGAAAAAATATTAGTCCAAAATATTATATTTAATAAATCCAGTCTTTACGAACTCTAATTTCTATCTGGATGCTATCCAGGATGGCAGGTTGTTGGGTTTCCTGACATTTCTTTGCTGTATCAAGAGATGACCAACTAAGTCTTTTGCGGTAAAATGATAAATAATAGGGAAAATGCCCCATTACACTATGAGGAATGCTACGTTTTAATTTCAGGATCAAGGAAGACTGTACTTGCAAGTTTCTCTTGTTCTGATATTAAGTAATAAAGTGGTCTGATAGATATTCATGAAACATTATTTTACCATTACAGGTATCCACAGTATATGGAACATTCTGATGCAGAGTCTATTATACCCCATCACCTCCATCTTTCCATAAAAAGAAATAATTTTCTTTTAGAATTACATTAACTCTACTTCATTACTGTAAGGTGAGATTTCAAAAGGAAAACCCGTGTTAAAAAGTAATAGTGGTGATGTTGGAATGCCTGTCTGTTGATGTTTAAGAGATCTTATTACTCATCAAATTGCACTTCATTGCACTGCTTCTTTCATTTATGGTTATTCTACCCAATTTAGGCCACTCAAATATTATGGAGAATACCAAGCTCCCAAAAATATTGACATATACTAGTGGTACTGAAATTAGGCAAAATAAAACTGATTAAGGGGTGGTTATAGTGAGGACATGTTTCCTTATTTAACATTATGTTTGGTATTCACAAATACATTGTTTCACAATCTACCAAAATTTAGGATATGCAAAATTCTCAGGCCCCTCAAATGCAAATTTTTTTGGTAGTCCTTTAAAAAGGTTGAGCCTGAACTTTATATATAGGATTAAAAAGAAAGGTTATTTTTTTTTACTACCAATTCTAAAACTGTGACTAATTATACACCACCTTTAGAAGTCTTACACGATGAATATATTTGTGCATTTAATTCGAGGTTTAATGAGAGATATATTGAGAAGACATTAGCATAAAATCAGATTACGGTATCAGATCATTGTCCATCTTTTCTATATCAAGGCAAATTCTTACATAATACAGAAAACCAAAGAGAGGAACCAAAGTTAAATGAAAATGTAGTGTACAGTCAAAAATAAAAATCCCACCAGCTGAATCTTACTTCCCCACCTGTAAAACAAGGCTTCCAGGAAGATTTAAGGGAATCCAGTTTTGGGATTATAAAATTTGGGATTATTTTTAGAGGGTTCAATAGCCTGAGCAATCAGCAGATGGTGATGTGATACAGTCCCAGTCTCTCCTCATTTCTCCTGTGGCATCCCCTGTGCTTTGTGAGACGTCAGCACTAAGGAGGGCTTAGGACCATTCTCTCACAGGCATTACCCCTTCTGTTACCACCCTCTTAACCACAACTTTGTAATTTTAAAGTGAGAGTTGTCTTTGTCTGGCACAAATTTACTTGTCAGCTCTCTCACTTTATCCCTATTTCCTTTTTGTGAAATCAAACAAGTCTGGACGCCCCATTTCCCCACTTACCACTCCCTGTAGGCTTCCTGCTTTATTCCTACTAGTTTATTTAGACTTATTCTTTAGACAGGTATCCTGGATTCTTTCTTCACTATTCTTCAATCCTCTTCAGGAATCTCTCTGAGGCTACTAAGAACAACTTGGAAATAAAGGAATTCCAGGTCTCTTGCACAATCAAGGCCCTTACATCTCAATCCAGTTGACATTTACCATCCTCTTTCCTTGATTTATTGAATTGCTGTCTTTTGGAACCAGCATATACAATCACAGTCTTCATTCTGTAACGCAGATCAACTGGGGACTATTCTTGGACTGTACAATTATTTTTCTACACCACAAGTTTTGTTTGGTTGGGGCTGGTTTTTCGCACCATGATAAACGAAACCTGAGTCTAATGCAGCTTCACCTGCTGATCCAAGGGGCTCCATGGGGCCAAGTTCCCCTCAGCCCAAGCATGCCACCACACACTCACTCACTGACCACTGTCCGAAGGGACTGCTCCCTCTCTGGCCAAGGCAGGCACCACTCGGAGTCCCGTCCCTCGGTAATGCCGGCTGCTGGCTCCTCTGGGAGCAACCTGCTCGCTTTTAAAGCCGTCTGCTGACCTCGTCCCCCACCCCAGATGCAGCTGCGATCAAAGGTTGAGATCAGAGGCTCTACCCTCAGATGTAAAGCCTTTCTGTAACTTGGAACACCCTGTGCCACCTGTTGCATCCAAAGGCTACTGTATCTCACATTAACTTCTCTCGGACAGGGGTGGCCCTTCACCCACCAGGAACAAATCCAGGGCAAACCCTCCATTTCCAGTGCTTGGAATGCTGGCATCTCTCATCCCTGTGGATGTTGATAAATTATTTGTCAGATATCGCTTTTCCTTGTACATATTAACTTATTCTTTCTTTACAACATATGTTTTTGCAGGCTCTGCTCCCACTCTCCTCCAGGGAAATTTGCATATGGAGGTCTTTGCCCATCCCACTATCGGCATTTTACCCTTCTGCCTGAAGTTATCCTGCATGGCTTCTGGGTCACCCAAAATCTTGCGTCAGATTGATTTTGATCACCCAAAACTGAAGGGGTTGACAAGCCACAGCAATACTTTTCAAGGGGTAAATGTCACCCTGGCGTGAGAGGAAAAGATACAGAAAATTCCTGATTTTTTTGCCAGTAACCAAGCAGTTGACTTGGACTATTAAACGAGCAATGTCCACAATGTGAGTCCATGCTTTGTGAAGGTTAATGTAACCCAATTTCAGGAGGAATGTTTCCACCAGATTTATGTTGCAAATCCCCATTTGGGGGATTTAAAACATTCCCCTGTTGCGTTTATAATCCCAATGCTGCAATGCACTACTGAAGCACAAAAAAAAAAATAGGAAAAAAACTGATTGTAGGTGGGCTGGGGAAATGTTTTTATCCAACCCGAGTAGAAAATGCATCAGAAAGGTAAATGGAGACAGAAAAATGAAACATCCAAGTTAACTTTGCTGGTCAGCATCTCTTGCAGCCCATATTTCCTGCCTTATAGCCACATGCAGTTATCCACACTCTTTCATATGGCCCCAGCAGAAATATCTTCCTTGCAAGGACACAAGGAATGCCCAAAGCCACACACAAGTTCCCAGTTTGCACTAGAACGCAAGGCTGCAAATGGGTTCTCCCAGGCAGCTCAGTGTTCTTCTCACAACACACATCTCCCATTCAAAAGGATTTTCTACCAGGCAGTTGTAACAGCTTGATAAAAAAGTATCCAGTGGTCAAAAGACAGCAAGATAAATTCTGAGGAGAAATCCATTGTGGGCTATTAAACACAGAGATGTCACCCCTGGCATTGCAGATGGCAGATTGCTGGAGCTTGGGGAGTATTGACAGGCAGCTCCATGCTTGTCTCCCCAGGCACCCACCATTAATTCAGAGTCAGGGAGAGAATTCCAACTGCACGTACCTTGGGCTGATCGATCTTGTGGTCCAGCTCTTTCTGCCTCACCAGTCATGGCTCCTACCAGTTATTCTCTCTAAAAATGTTCTACAGCCAGAAATATAACAAGAATATCAGGTGCTTTTTCTGTCTTCTAAAATTAGTAAATCCTTAAAGGTAGTTACAGGTGCTGTGGGGATTCATTACAGATAGTTGGAGGTGCATGTGGTCCTCTGTGCTCCACCCCACGGGAGGGCACCAGGAGCTGGCTGTTGAGGAGGCTGAAACCACACCAGACCTAGAGTTCATGGGAGTCATTTTTTCCTAAAGGTGTAGTGTTGGAAGAATGCTATCATAAAAAAAAAATATACTTTCTGTTTTGCTTGTGGATACTTAACAGTTCCCTTGGCACTGAGCCATTTCAGACTGGTGCTTTACCAAATCAAAATATGGATTTGCCTTTGTTAGATATTGTCTCTCCTTCCATCTCCGTGTTAATAGCATAATTGCCTAATTTATAAAGGTTTTTGCTGATAGTTACTGGGCTGTGACCATTTTTAATGCACTTCAGACACAATAGCAATTCACACTATTGAGACTGCTCTTCAAAATCACTTCAGAAAATCTTGGAAAACCTCCCTTGTGGTTGAGGTGGACAAAAGCAGCAGAAACTCTCCTTTACTGTTTCATTGGCCCATGGAAAACTGAAACTCGAATAACTAATCCAATGGCTCTTTCTTCTTAACACTTCCTCTCCATATGCTAGTTTTGATATAAAATGTGGGACAACTTTTACTTAAGAAAAACAAAATGTAGATTTGCAGAGTAAATACAATTTCAGCACTTAATTTATTGGCTGTTGAACAAGGTTAATTTGATATTCACCAAATATTCCTGCCCCTGAACTTTTCAGAATCTATAAAGAAATCTGTTAATGAAGGAATATGAACTGAATCAAACTGAAAGGGTTTAAGGTAATTCAAAATGTCTCTGTGAATCTTTTCCTGCAACTGATGTGTCATATACCATCTTGACTTCAAGATAATTAATCTAATGAAATTTAGAACTCAGTTTATAGATAAGCAAAAATTAGGTATGTATCAAGTAAAAGGATCAAAATTGACACAAAGTGAACATACAGTTCACACTTCTTACACTTGGGCTGGATGCTGCCAGCATTGTGACAGTGAGGGCTGCAAAGCGGAGGTCTGCAGGTCTAAGGAGACATGGGAACACAGAGGGCATTCCTTAAAATAGGTAGATTTGGTACTGTTTTGGTTGATGTTTTACAGGTATGTTATCATTGCTAGCACTCAGTGACACTTAAAGGTCTAAAAAGGCACATACCATCTCTAAATCGTGGAGCTGATCTGTTAAAAGACAGCAGGTTGAGGTTATTTGGGCACAACCTTCAGTCCTGTTACCCTGGCATGGCTTTGGGGCCAGGCTATGCCTTGGCCCACAGCCACAGAAAGAGGGAGGGCAGAGGAGAAACCTGTGACCCACTTGTATGAATTACAGAGGTCCTACCACGCTGGGAAGGCCTCCCCATCACCCAGGTACGACAAAGAGTAGGGCATCATGCTGTACCTACTTCCCTTTTGCTCCTCTTCAGGCAGATCTAGGCCTTCTTCACGCAAAGCTTGTGACATGCAGGAATCCACCTAATCCTTCAGAAACAGTCAAACCCAGCCAAATGTTCTCCAAGTGAGGATTTTTAGCACTTTTTCCATGAGGAAACAATATTCAGGGTTTTGTACATGTGCTCGATCACTCTCAATGTCTGCTCACCGCCTGCCCCCCTCCCCCCGCAACTTTTCAGGTGGTGGCTGCTTTAAATTGCATTTTGTAGAGGGCCAAAGCTTTCAAAGATGTAGAATCTGTACAGGATTTGTGTCCTATTGGCTAAAAACAAAAAGAGACCCCACCAGCACCTTCTGAAAGGGAAAGCTGACAAACGCCTTTGTTGTGCTTCAGAAATTCGACTTGGAGAGATGTTAGAAATCAGTTGGTTTTGCTGCTCCTACTTGTTAAGAAGTAACTTGATTACAGAATCTTTGTTAAAGTTAATAAATACCTGCCTCTTACAGTGGATATTTGCATCATTATTTGTGTAAAACACAAACACAAAAATCAGCAGTGAGGCACAGGGGACCTTAGTGAGATATTAAGAAATGGAGGAGGTTCCAGCTTTGTTGGTCTCTCTCTTCCATCTTTGAGAGGCCCAGAGGGGAGAACATGCTGCAAAGAGATAAGGAGAAAGCAACAGCTGGATGGTTATTTCCCCACCTATTGGCTGCACACGAGTGCCAAACTGTGAGATACTCCCCTGCATGCAGCATGCACTTCACAGTTTTGGGGCACATAGTGGATAAGTTCATTTAAGTAATGCTACTTCATTTTAGGGGGTGTGCCGGGGTTTGTGTGTTCCTGTCCTTCAGCAGCAGATGCTTCCAAAATAACACATCTCACTTGCAAAAGGATGTCTGAAAGGAAAAACATGCCCAGCAAATAATTCCACCCCCAGCCTGCAGACAGAAAGAATTTCTCAAGGGCCCAGCTACTTCTCTCTTCAAAAAAATACATTGGAATTTACTTTAGTATCCAAAGAAGAAAAATCCTTATTGACGCTTAAAAAAGTATAATCATTTGCAAACCTGGGCTCCCCACCTCCATCAGTTGGCTGCTCATGCTCCTGGCACCCAAGTAGGTTAACCTGACCTTGCAAAGTGATCTCATCCACTCCTGTTATAGCATTGGCATTGTAACACATGCAACATTGAAAGGATTTCACAAGAGCTCCACAGGAACTTGAGGCACTGGGGGACAATCCATGTATCTGTTCTTTGCCATGACAGCAGAAAAGAAATTAGGGAATCAAAGAACGTGGTTGAAACACTCATGTCCCTCTTTTGTTCTGACCCTGCTTCCATCTTCTGTGTATTCCCTGCTTATGCAGGAATTGAATTCCTTTTTTACCCACACAGGTGTCCCGTCCCTTTTACCCAATTTCTTGTTTATCAGGTTGCATCATTTTAGACCCTGAAGGAAGTGATCTTTGAATATCAACCAGCTCTCTTGGACCCCTCTTCCCTGCAGGGCCGGTTCCCACGGGATTGTTCCAAGATCCCTGAATAGGCTGCCAGTAGAAAGCCTCATCCAGTTCCTCCTTCTGCTCAGGTGGCCTGTAGCAAACACCCACAGCAGGTCACCCTTACCAAACTGCCCTATGAGCAGAGCCCATAAGCTCTCGACTCCTCATCATCCACCCCAAGACAGGCTTTGATACATTCCAAGTGCTGCCACCAGAACCACGGTGCTTTCCTGGTCTGTCTTTCCCAAACAGTGCAGCCCTTCACATCAACATCCCAGTCACGCAAGCCATCCCACCACACCTCTGCAGGCGCAGTGAGATCAGAGCCCTGGGACTGCACATAGACGGCACCTGGAGAACCTGACAACGTCAGCACTGTCCCAAACAAGAGAATTCCATGTTGTTTTCCTAGGCTGCCGTGACTTGGCGTCTCCACTGATCATGAGACAGTCTCTGGAAGAGAACAAAGGTTCTCAACCAACCAGTATCATGTACAAGCAGTTCTGCTAAGCACCACCACCACAGCAGAAACCACATTGAATGTTGGAGCTGTGCTTTACAAGCCAGGGGCCTCTAGTTCTCAGCTCTGCAGCAAGGATGCTGGGAAATTCAATGTAAAGGGGGTTGGGGCTTTCCAATACAAGTATTCTCAGGCTGGAAAGCCTGAATTGACATTCCTGCTGGGATGTCAGCTGCAGACAAAGGCAACGAGAAAGGAAAGGGAAAGACCATGTCGACCGTGTGCAAACAAATGCAAAGTCAGACCTGAATAGCCACAAGGAATGAGACAAAAGAACAAAGTACCTTCCATATTGAAAAAAAAAGTGACATTTACACGCAGGTGAGGCACAAATGCAGAAATAGAAGAACTGAACAAACATCAAAAATACAACAGATTAATTTCCAGAAATTTACTAAAATGCACACAGATTTGTCACAAAAACAGTTGAACTCCACTGTATTTCAACAATAGGTTTATTTTAAGAAACATAACATGACATTAAGTAAAAATGCAAAATTGTGCAATTATGGCAAAATGTTTAAAAATCCACACATTTGCCCTCATAGGACTACAGTACTTCTTACTAACATACCTGAGCACTGAATGTTGGATGCCACTTCTCAACAGCCTCGTGAACAGGGAGCTCTTGGATCTCTTGTAGAACATACACACACTGCATGTCTGGTGCACCAAAACTGCTTTGAGTTATTCTAAATTTCATTGATGGAAGCAAGTGGAAATTACAAAATGTTTCCTTCTACAGTAACTAATAATTTTGGAAGAGAGTTACACTCACCTAAGTTCTTACAATGCTAGAAATTCATTTCATAAAGGGAAATAAACCAACACAAACAAAATTCCAAATGAGCAAAATGTACAGATTACTGTTCAAATATTATCAGTACCTTTGGTGCAATTATTTTTTTTTGTGCTGTGCAAGTTTACTTAAGCCTGACTCTAAAGCAAAACTTTACCAGGAATCTGACTTTCAGCATAATATAGAAGCATTTAAGAATTGGCAAAAATGTCACAGCTACGTTACTGTCTCAACAAACTCCTCATGCAAAAGATTTAGTATATTCTACTCCCACAGCAAGTTCCAGGATTTAGCTTTCAAACACATGACAGACTTGGATCACACCCTCAGTTTGAATGGTTAAACAGAATGGAGATCTTCGTACTTTAGTGCAGATAAACAAAATTAACAAACCTACTGCAGAATTAACCACAGCATATTGTACTTCTATACATCACATGACCAGTCAACTGCTAACTCAATTCTATTTCATAGTTTCAAGTAATATATTGAAATTTGTTCTACTAAATAAATAGAGATTGTCAAAAAGCAGCAAGAAATCTTGTAAATATTCAACCAAGCTAAAAAA